>JXOR01000617.1:0-255113 GCA_001014335.1 Coboldia fuscipes
TATAAATAATGTCTTAGAAATAGTCGTACATAGTATGCCATGACTCGTACCCACTCTTTTTGGAGTAAACAAAGAGACCCTCTGGGGACCGTCCTCGAAAAGACGAAAATTGTATGAAAATGTCATTTGAGAGCGTCGATAGCCCATTCGATTTACGTTCGATTCCATTTNCTGTCTTATAAATAATGTCTTAGAAATAGTCGTACATAGTATGCCATGACTCGTACCCACTCTTTTTGGAGTAAACAAAGAGACCCTCTGGGGACCGTCCTCGAAAAGACGAAAATTGTATGAAAATGTCATTTGAGAGCGTCGATAGCCCATTCGATTTACGTTCGATTCCATTTAATCAGCATGCCCGAATACCGGACGAGAATATTGTGTCCTTTTGGCATTCACGATACCAACGTCGTTATAGCATGTGAAATCTATTCGAGTCGAGAAGTAACGATTTCATACAATTTTTCAAACGGTCAAAAGTTGGTATCAATCTGAATACAATTTCGCTAGATCGCATACACAATCACGAACATGCACCCATTGTACGATTGCTTTCTCAGAGAATTGTTCGTCGATGTATCAATGGATATGAGACAGATACCGATATGATTTGCATTATACCCATTTCTTGAATTTTTTTTCACTCTCTCTTAGGATGAATTCTTCAATTTAATAGGTGATTCTGTACAACATGTATTCAACTAGATGTTCTCTTTAATTTCATATGAAAAAAGAAAAAACAATACATGACCAATTTATTATATTCTTTTTTCTTATGGGAATTTTCGGTTACAACTTAGACGAGAAGAGAGAGGGATAGGACGTGTGGCGATCAATTCTTACATGTGTGTATGTACAGACACATACTGTGTGAGAAATATGCTATGAAGTGTTGAATGATATGACTTCTGTATGCATTATACCGATTTCTTACATTCTTTATCACTCGCTCTGAATCAATGATTTATTTCTAATTTCCGAAATTCTGATACCAACATGCAGAGAATGAAATTATCTTTACTTCCATATGCAAAAGGGAAAAAGATCATAATGTTCATTAACTATCAACACACAAACAAATAAATTATTCTCGGCAATTTTACGCTCCACAACTCTTTTCCTCTATTTATTTTGATTTTGCGTCGGGTGCAACTAACCCCATATGATTCTGCCTCTCAACTCGATTAATAGGTGCAATTATATATTATTTCGTCGCCTCAGAATTAAACTATTGTATAAGAAGTGTAGAAGGATTCTGGTTTTTTGGTTCGTTGTATCCTTATTCCCTTTATATACAATTTATGGATGACATTTTTCTTAATTTAAAATCGAAGTTGATTTCAGGTTTCATGGATTTTAAAGCAAAGTAAAATAATTAAATATAGCGCTAAAAATGTGTTATTTATACTAAACTGCAATACCGATAAATGAAATTTGTAATGTAACTGTTGGCAGCCCTGCCAAAATATAAACAAATGATTTCATCGGATTTAGAATTAAACCATTGTATATTTATATATACTTGGTCAATTTATACAATATTTTCGTTCTCAGGCTACGATTTCTTGTATTGAGTGGTGAGTGGTGTTTAAGCCGAAACGAGATAAGTTACTTATTTTTAAAGCAGTGTGATTTAATTAATTAGCTGTGAAAGCATTCCACATTATTAAATTAGAATTGAATTAGAACGGTGCCAGTATACATATATAGTTGAAGTCCAGCTGGCAGGGAAATTTTGGGCGATTTCGTGTACGTGGACAAGTTGCGGCCAACTCCCAAGTTCCAGTTATTGCTTATGGATAGAAATTAATGAGTTGGTGACCAACCTTACGTCGAAACGAATCAGTATTTATCGTTCAATTAGCATCGTATTACGTGGGGTACTTACCTATTGACACTGCGAGAATGAAGCTGCCATCAATTACAGTGGTTGTGAGTGTGGCCTGTGTCTTCTATATTATCCACTCAGTTTGGTCACTCGGCCGGCTTTTCACAACTCTTCAGTGTTCCGGAACTCCCTGTTTCACATCTTACCTCAAAAATGATCCCAAGTTGCAGGTGGCTCTCTTTGCGTCGACCACGTATAATCCGATTAGTGCAGAAGTTATTGATGTTGGACATATCAAACCATTCGACTACAAAGAGCCAATATCAAAGTAAGCATCAATTGAAACTAGGTTGATGAATCAATTAATTTATAATTATATTCCCAATAGAAACTTTGACATAAAACTACCAGCCAAGACACGGAAGAATGGAACTCTTTTCCTGCATGTAGTTTTGGCTGTCGATGATGGAAAACCATTGGATTTTAAGCATTTGCAGCGTGACGGTCCAACGGTGATTCAACGAGTAGCACTCACTGAATACGTTGTTCCAAAAGCAGCAACCTTTAATCTTTTGGATGATAATGTAAGACAGCAGTTGTTGATAATTTGTACCAAATGTTCTATATCGTTATCTTGCTTTTCAGTCAACGCCCACTGCTCCTCCAAAGTCAACTCGACCTGTAACACATATCAAGCCAAGCGTATCAATGGTATTGTTAACAGACGATATATCGATGTCGATTGATGATGTGCCACCAGATATGGCGAAACTTGTCAGGTAAACATTCTTTTCTTATCGACGGCGATCACATATAACGTTTCATTTCTTTTAGGATCTCAAAATATCACGAATTTTTGCCTATTCTGCAATATGATTTTCTCAGGTATCGAATTAACGATTTGGTAGAGGTATCCAAGAATACTTCAACACATTCATTCGAGTTTAATTATCGGCCAATTACAATTGGACGGTTACGTTTAATATTGCATGTTGAGCACGCCATGTCATCTTTGGAACAACTTGGTTTTACCAAGAAAGACGTTGATGAAGTTAAAGGTATCTTTTCGGATACCAATCTTTATTTGTTATGCGGCACCGTGCTAGTTGGCACCGTTCATGTAACGTAAATTCAATTTCAAATTATAGTTCGTCACTAAATTCTATTGATAAATTTTAGCTTCTGTTTGATTTCTTATCATTCAAAAATGATGTGTCATTTTGGAGGCAAAAGAAAACCTATGCCGGCCTATCGATGCGTACCACCTTGTGGCGAGCCTTCAGTCAACTGGTCATTTTCTTCTATTTGTTGGACCAACACACATCAATGTTAGTTTTAATTCCGGCTGGCATTGGTGCTTTCATTGAATTATGGAAATGTAAGAAAATTTTAAGACTGGAAATAACAATGAGCGGTATTCGATTGAAAAGTGATGCAACTGACGTCAAAGCAATTGAATCATCAACGCAAGAGGCGGATAAAGAGGCTATGAGATATCTAAGTTATCTATTATATCCATTGTGTATTGCTGGTGCAATTTACTCATTACTTTATCAACCACATAAAAGGTAAGTCAATAAATGAAATTTATTCAATTTTAGCAATTAACTAATTATGATTTTAGTTGGTATTCATGGACATTAAATTCACTTGTGAATGGTGTTTATGCATTTGGATTCTTATTTATGTTGCCACAATTGTTTATTAATTACAAATTGAAATCGGTGGCCGCGTTGCCTTGGCGGGCATTCACTTACAAAGCGTTTAATACATTTATTGACGATATTTTTGCATTTATAATTACGATGCCAACGGCTCATCGATTGGCATGTTTCCGTGATGATGTTGTGTTCGCTATTTACCTTTATCAGAGATGGTGAGTGTTATCTCATTCGTGAAATATAATTCATTAATTGAATGTAATGTCTTTTATGATTATTTTAGGCTTTATCCAGTGGACAAGAAACGTATTGACGATGGTACTGAAGTGGTTGATGCACCCGCTGATGAAACGAAACCATTGCTAGAAAAGAAAACTGAATAGACATGGATCTGCAATTTAGTATTAAACTTATTTAACATTATAGTATAATAGTGATCTTTTCTATTTTAAAACAATTGCTAATGCTGTTAAGTCTTGTTTTATTTTTAATATAATTCCATTTTTTTTATATAATTGTAATTACTTTTATTGGAACTAATTCATCAATCCTTGATAATACGCAATACGTGATTGTTGTTCCAGGTTTCTGAGCATCATTTGGTAATTCTTTTTCAAATAGATTGTTACCAAACGATATTCCCTTTATTTCATGTTCTTTATTTTTTGTTTTATTTGGAAAATAAAACACCGTTCCAGAAGATATATTGGTGTGAATTACAAAACGATTTTGATACAAAATAACCGAGGCAAGGAGATCATGCGAAGTAAATTGGAAAAGTTAGAAAAATATTATGATTTATTGCATATGATTTTGCAGTGTATTTCTTTTCTCTTATATTTCGGTTTGATTGCAAACATAAGTTACTGTTCCTATATTTTTTTTCTGTGTCTGTATATGATACAGGAAACCAGTTTAATATGAATTATTTAGATGAATTATTCGAAAATGAATTACTATGTACCGGAATGGAATCTGTATATTTTCATGTCACTTTAAATTATTTTGAATAACATTTTTGTTAATATGATATACTTCGGGGGTGTGTTATTTATCTTTTATTTATCATGCACAGTGAAATTCATTGTTATAAATTAAATGAAACTGAGAAAGTAATTAAAATATTTCTGCATTTTCTAAAGTTAACGAATAATAATTCACGAAAAAAATTTAATTTCTTTTTAGACGACGCCATTAATTAATTCATCATCATCATCATCATAATTATTGCTCCCCACATAACATTAAAATTCATTCTACAACCAAAGATAGAAAATATAAATCCTATTTGATTTTATACTTTGTTCACTCACCATTATGTGTGTTTGTGGGTGGTAAAATTAATTTAACTCGCCCGCCACCACCAACTAGAACATTACGTAAAATTGATTGCCTCTTTATGCGACTAATATGATTCATTCCTGCGTAAAGAGAATCCACTTTGGATGTTTGAATCCCTATGTGCCATCACATAAATATGCGATATTGAATGACTAATATTCGTCTCTATGGGTATATCTATTCAACGATTCTTTTCTCTGTTTCATTCTCTCTATCCACATCTCTGGTACACAACGAGACAGAACAATATTTATGTGTGGGGGGGACGAGTAGTATTCAATGGTTGCCGCTTATGCTCATGCCAAATATTACTCGGGAAAAAAAAAGGTGGATGTGATTTGAGCATCCAAAAATCATATAATGTTTCTATGGAAACCAACCACCAGATAACGTGGTTTATTGGCGTAGATTGAATTTTAGGGGTGAATTTTTCATGTCCTCAACATTTTATTTCATTTTATTATAACCAATTTGAAACTTTTCTAATTAATTTTTGGTGCTCGATTCCTCTACAGATTTTTTGTTGTTTTCATTTACTTGGTTTTCACTGAATCATTTGCTCACCACCAAAATCACAATATTTTTCTTCGTTTTATTTTTTGCCAGAGATCAAGTGTAAAGAATACAGAATATTCTTAATATCTTTCTCAATGTATAGTTCTATAGTATTACCACTAGAAAAGAAGAAAACTGTTACTCGGATTTTTATCAAATACTATGGCGTCGGTTTAATAAAATATTTATGTTCAAGTGAAAAGAATTCGTTTATCAACCGCATAACCACAAGGGGAGATCAGAGAAATTGAACCAGCCACCACCACCATTAGAAAACAGAAAGAAAATCCATAACTGAAATATATAGGAAGGTAAAATTGCCATTGGTGTTTGGTACCCGCATTCTTATCACCAATATGGGATCTCTCTACTGCTGAATAGAATGATAGAAAGAGACATTGGAGAAAATTATGGATCCCAATCGTATAAAGTGGCACACAGATTGAATATTATGTTCTATTTAGTGCTTCTTGCTTTCCTTCTGTTGGTTGATACATTCCCCCACCCAATATCTCTGTGTCTTTCAATGATATCGGAAAATTGGAAAATTTGTTAGTTGAAAATGTTTCATCTAATAGAAACTGCCGTATGTTAAAGTCCACAGTGAGTTGCCAGTTTAACCAACAAAAAAGACAAAGTGAAATCCAAAACTTTATTTTTTTTTTTGCGGGTATTTTCAGTGGAGGCGATAATTAAAGATAAAAGCTTTACTGGCATGAGATTGCCATTAAGAAATAATTTCATTTTCCCCTTGACGTTTCTATTTTATATTTTCCAGATACTCATCAGATAAATATGCGCAAATGAATAAAAATTGGAATACCCAAATAACTCGAATTGAATATAACGCGAAGATCTTTAAAATAAAATCGAATGTATACTTCCAGTTTTATTTCACTATAAATGATTATTTGCATTTTATCGATTGAAAAGTTAATTAAAATTGAACGAGTTTTATATTTTCATTTGGGTGTGGGTATGATACCATACAATCCATTTCCATATTATTTTTCTTTTTTTCTTTTTAATATTTTCATTATCTGGTTCGCAGTTATTGTTTTTTTCTATTTGTTATAAATACAAAAACTCATTCGATTTTAAACTGTATATGGCCACATATTCACTTTAATATTCACTTGGATATAATGGAATAAAAATCACATGTAAAAAATTCATAAGTTAATTTTATTAAATACGAGATTAATGGAATCAAATTAATCCCTTTTGTTGTTATAAAATTAATAATTAAAATGCCATCAATGTATAATATACGAATTGGTTTTAATAGTTACAAAATCGAAATGTGAAATAAATTTAATGAAAATATTAAACTGAAACAATATCGAAAGAGTGAATCGATTGATATTACCTGATGGGAAACAAATAACTGAATATCGATTGATTTATATGATGTTAAAATATGCAATAATTGACAAGAGATTAATATCTCATGGAGTGAATCCATCAAAATGTATTTCCAATTAAATTTCTCGGCGGTTGTATCGCCTATTTGGCACTATACAAGTACAAGGTTCGATACAAAATGTTTCTAGCAGAGGGTGGGATGGTAATACACCATTAAACTATTAGATCATTTAAAGGAAATAATCTCTTTCTCTTTCTATCTCTCAATAAAAATGATAATTGGAATTTAATGCCATATTATTATTTTAATGACGGTTAATGTTGGCCAAGATTGGTCGGTGTACATTACATTATGGATCATATTGTCTATCTACAGAAGAGTCTACTCAGTATTCTATCATTTTACGGAGCTCTATGGTATTTGCAAATTGGCCACGATTACTTTATTCAACATGAATTAAAGACATGATTAAACGATATGGGTTATTTGCGACTATTTAACGATAAACATAACAAATGTTAAATTGTTTTATTTTTCCTATTTGGAGCTTGTTACCGGTGGATTGTGGTACCCAAACTCTAACAAATCAGGAACAAAAAGAGTGTTTTTTTATAACCGGTAATTTATTTAAAATACCTGGTTATTAGTTCCCATATCACCAATAACAATTTATAAATAAAATAGCAAAGGGAACACATTATTAAACGATGAATTGTTTTACATGCTAATCGATATGATTTATTGATTAGTTTAAATACTAATAATTTAACTCTTCAAGTTACTAATATTAAATTTTGTTATCTTTGTTATGTTAAATTGAGACGTAAAATTAATTAAATGAATAAGAATATAACTACAGCTTCTACTATTCATGTACTCAGATGTATATTTCCATAAAAGATTTCTGTGGTTAAATAAATAAATAATTTTAAGTGAAAATGTACCATGAAACAATCGCGAAAAATGAAATAATGTTATGCAATTTGTATGGTTCATTAAATTCTAATTTTCACTCTAAGGGAACTACAGAGTTCAAAAATAAGTTCATTAATTTATGTGTTCATATTGAAGACATGAAGAAACGAAGAATAAACCATTGACATATTGCAAATCATCTTAATTTGTTCTACATCGGATTTAAGTGTTCTTTTTGTAAGAAACGTTTATACATTCGGACGCACTAAGGAAAAAACAATAGAAAAAATTCATTGCATTCTATGAGTGTTTCTTTGCCATTAAAAATATTTCAATTGTTCAATATGTTTTGAGTTGCACTTGAGATTATTGTCTTCTCATTCTAGTCCTGTGGTAAATGAAGTGTATTTTTGGGGGACTGTTAAGAACTCTTCCGGATGATAATTGACAGGTAATCAGTCACATAATTACAAGAAAACAATCAAAAACAATAATTTTCCATTAGTTATGCGAAACATTGTCGATTTAATTTTTAATTGTTTGTATTGTACAATTAATTCTATTCCATACGATGCCAATATTTCTAATTTAAAGTCACAATTTGTTTAAGAAACAAAGTGAATAATCTGAATGAGAAATTCAATGGAAACATTTTAATCACTTAAGTCTTGATAAATTTTATTTCTGATCATTTCAATGCAAAGAAAAAGCTAAAGTATCAAAATAGATAAAAGGATTAGAGAAAAGATGATTGTAACTCATCATCCGTAGATGTATCATTATCTGGAATGTTTCATTATTTTAACTACATTTCATTTTATATTTGTTGTGTTCATTAAACGGTGAAGTTTGTTTCTATTTTTTTTATTCATTTCTCTTTCTCACATACAGTGAATTTAATAGCTGTTGCATTCATTAATAGAGAAAATAATTAATTTATTCATAACTTAAGTAGTTAAAATTTCATCATTATATACAATTAAGGAGTTTTCAATCATACGATAGTTAATCGCTTATACTTACAGGTAACAATAATAATGATAATAAAAAACTGTTTAAGATACTTTAAAAAAAAAAAAAACAAACTTGTCTAAAGAAAATATAAAATTGTGTTTTCTTTACACAAAATTCATATTCAATTCTGTATGGAATTTAAACAGTTTCGTTAAGGAAAATATAAATAAAATGTAAATGTTACTGATCGTATTCACTGGAATCTTCAATGAATTAAAACAACTAGAAATGTTTTTATCTGAATGTTGAAAAATGAAATAATTAAAATACAATGGAAATGATTGATAATTTGGTAAAGGAAAGTGTTCATATCAGTTTTATTTGTTATACATTACAAGTATTTTATTAAAAGAGAATTATATTAACGTTTAGATTAGCCTTCTGAATGGAATTGATCTTTTTAAATAGCAATTTTGTTGATTTTTTTATTTTATATTGTGTCCAGCCTTCACTTATTATTTCTGTCTTAATTATACTACAAAGAGGATATCGTATAGTACAATGAGATTCTTTTGAAATCATTTTTATTTTTAATGGTCTAATGTTTTGGTTTAATTACCAGATTATAGACCGGATTATCAGCTTGTGTCTGTTTCCTGATCACAGTTAAACTGTAATTCTTATCACATTCTGTATTAATTTTTTTTTTTAATTCAAACATGTTTTGTTTTATATTTTTCAATGATTTTCCTAAAAACCTCTGATGATCCCTATATGATCATTGATATTGTTGTACGTAAATTGATGAATTACTTTGATTATCACTTTTTTCAGTTGTTTTACATGATTATAAATCTTCAATAAAATTAACAATCTTAAGTTTTGGTTAAATTCAATGATAAGGATACCAATTATAATTGTGTAATTCTTTTAAATAATGAACAATCAATGTTTTTGATGTTTCAATCTCATTTTGGAATGAAATGGAAAACGAATTTAAAGCGTTCACATAATTAATATTCCCACAGTGCTTATTGATAATGTTCATTAAATGTAGGAGTTTTCAAATAAACATTGAATACCAATTGGTCTGTGGTATGATTAATGGCACATGTAACAGTAACTGATAAGTCAATCGAATAAATTTATTGCCACACGATTATGTTAAATTTCATGTTACATGTTTTGTCTCCTGATTCTCATCCTTTATCACATATTGATTTTAAGCCCAAACATAAGCAATTATGTAATTGGTGATTCATTGATATAATCATTTATGTTTTCTTGTTTTTATTTCGATGAAAATCAAAGTGAACTAGTCCCAAGTGAATATGTTTTGTGCAACACGTCAAGGATTATGGTACAAACCAACGAGATTTTTCGTTGTACTTAAATGATAAAGTGTTCATCGGGTCATGTGAAAAAGATTTTCATTTTGGTATTATTAGCACTTATGCACCATTCCATTTGACACTGGTTTGGACCATAAAAACGCGTTGTCTTTTTTTGTCTCTGTGTGTTGTTGTTAAATGCAAGTAATCCCTCAAGCGATTATTCAAAAACTAATAAATTCACTAAAAAGTGAACATCAATTATAAAAACATATAATATTTCCAATTCATTCTTGATTGTTAATAAATTTATAGAATTTTTATTTGAGGGTGGGTACTGACTTCTATTTGCCATCAGCCCCAAATAATATAAATGTTTATTTCGTGCCAACAAAATAGAAATATAGTCAGGGATTTCATATTAATTTCACTATGAAAAGTGTACAATTTTCTGGCACGGTAACGAGAATATGGGAAAAAAACACTCAATTTGGCACTATTTAGTTAATATAAATTATCAAATGGTAACATCATAGTTTATTGTTTAAACGCGAATATTTTCTAAGCGCCAAAAAACGTGATATTATAACGGTTAAAGTAAAATTTAAATTTTTTAGCGATATGAAAATATCCAATTTGCATGTTTAATATAAATCAAATAATGAAAACAATAGAATTTGTTTCTATTTAGTTACCATTTGTATTGTACTTTTGTCAGTCTTTTTTGGTGTTATTGAACACCCTTCGCTTTGTCACAGACTTCAATAGATGTGAATGATAATCGAAAGAGAGGGGAATGTGTCCTGAGAGATAAACGGGAATTGATAGTGAACAAATCCTTACCGATTAAATTATAAAATGATGTTGTGTACAAATAACGGGGTGGTAGTGGAATTTGATTCAAAAAATCAGTGGTAATGCCTCAGCATATTGCCAGCATTACACGAAGGATATTTTTGGATTTATGTCAATTTATGATCTGATAATTACTTCAATGTACTCAGAATGTTCACTATTCCGTGTGAAATATTCTTTAATTTGATGATTCAATCACATGAATTCACATTGATATTAATGGATTATTTTAATTTGCTTCAATACGCCACAAGATGTTCCACTTTCAGTAAAACTAGACTGTCCAAAAAGATGTGATCCATCATTGTATTGAATTTATGTAAGAAAATGATGAATGAATTCCGGAAATTAAAGTTCGAATAAACAGGAAACATTGTACGTGGCCTTATATCAAATTCTTAGTTTATTTGGGTAACAAAATGAATTAGTTTTCAATGTAGCTACCGATGAATCAATCTACCATCACACTATATAATTAAATTTAACTGTTTTTCTTTATTTTAATTACATTACTATTTAATTGTTTTTTTATTCTTGAAATTGGTGTCAGCATGCAACCGTAAGAATATTAAAAGAATTTAATAACATTCTTTTGCCATTTGTGTTTTTTAAAGGAAAAATCGTATAATTCGCTAACCAAATGGTTTTATCGTTCAACTATAAATTTTAATTAAAATGATAACGAATCTTTTAAGACCACTTCCGGACCAATATGTAATTATCTTGAATCTTTGAAGAGAAAAATATAAAGTTTGTCTTACTTTATTCGGTTTATTAGCGAATACTCAATTGTAAATTAAAATGCGATGTAAGAAAAATTGCATAATTTCAGCCAATTTCAATTTTCCACATCGCCTGAACGATGAATCAGTTAGAACAGAAGGTGGTGTTTGCTGTACCTCTCACCATAATTCCTTCTACAATATTTTGAGTTTAACCAATTTGAACGGTGATCATTTAGTTTTAAAAAAATGTTGGTAAGACAATCTTTAAGGATTCCATTGAATTTGTACAAAGAAACTTTTCGACATTGTTTGCATTGAAAAAGTTTTCCCCCATGTCGTGTACTCTTGACAAAGTAAAAACTGAGAAAGCTTCTTATTCGCTTTAGAATCCCTCGTTGCCACTTATCGAATATCAAGGTAAAGTAAAATGATGATATATCCATTTCTATTTTTTTTTTCTTTTTTATACAAAACCATCTTGAAATGGAGAATAAACTTTATCATTTGGTTGATGTTACAAATACTTAATTTAACCATTCGTTACGTATCGACAGATTTAAACTATTTTCGTTTTTCTATTTCAAATTGGTTAGACTTTCCCTTTCCGATTTGATCAATTGAATTGAAACCACCAGAATGATTCAAAATATCTGTTCTGAATAATAACTAACCCTGTTTTTACTCAATTTTATCGAAGGTAATCGACACAAGGGAGTTAACATAACCACCCAGAAATAAAGAAAAAACTTCAACAAGAGGAAAAATGCAGAGAAACACACAGATTTCTCATCAATTGACACCTCATTTCCATTTTAAGGGATGTGATTCAAGTGTCACCGGCTCATTCAAATTTTTAGTAAAAGTTTTTCTTTCCTTTTGATTTGGTTGGGAAATGAATAATGATCATGAAAAATCGCTGTAAATATTTGGTAAATTCATTTTGAATTTCTCTCCTTTTGTTTTTATTCGACACTCAAGGAAGTTAAAAATGAATTTCGATGAAAATTCAAATCGATTTCCTTATCGAATTTAGAAAATGAATTTATTTCGATTGAAAATTCGTTATCTCTTGTACAGGGATTAAACGAAACTTCTCTCTCCAGCGAAAGAATAGAAGAAACATCTAAATTGTTTTGATGAACAAACACTTTTCTCCGTTTTTAATAAAACGATCCTTCATTGAAATGAGAATTAATGAAAACCATCGACCATATTAAACACTAAATGAAGACAGAACATTTTCCTGTAGAAAATTCGGCCTCCAAATGAATATTAAGTTCATAGAATATTCGTTTTGTTACAGCCATTATGACAAGTGTTGTCCCATTGTGTTGGGAATAGAAATCACCATATTAAATATAAAAGTGAGTCTTAACTGTTTCATATATTTTATTACATTTATTCAGGTCACGTGTCAATGAGGACAAAAGCATAGAAGTGGAAGTGCCTGAGCATTATCAAGTAACCAAACAGAAGTGGTTACTTCATTTTTGGCCAATAATAAAACGCATTGAAGTTAGAACAGGAAAGATTTTCTTTTTGTGTTGATCATTATGTAGTGAAGAACATCACAGCAGTGCGTCTGCTTTGGCACCTTCACACTTCTTAAGATTTTGGATGCGGTTTTCCAGGGAATTGAGATGAAAATTTAAAAAAAAAAATGAAGAGAATAAAACATCAGCGTAACAAAGCTCACCAATAATTCAGTAGGATCGGTTCAACTACCATTGTAGACTCACACTCTTTTTGTTTTATTCATCATATAAATGGGACTAAGGATTTGGAGAGTTTTCTTTTATTCCCCGTTCATTTTTATTTAATGGTAGCACTCTCTGGATGACTTGTACTTTTGAATTGTTTAAGGAATGGAAAAAGAAAAACAATATAAATCCTATTTGCCATTTTATTACTCAACGTTTTTTTGTTATCGGATTCATATCTAGGCGTCAATTTCTGTCAAAGGTATTTAAATGGAAATTGGCTTGAAATTTTCTTCATTGTTTTTCGACTAAATTTTTTATTTCGTATATTTGTGCCTTCATTGCCCACCTTTTCCGTTGGGTTTGAATATCGATGGAATGAAAATTCATTGAAGCTTAATGGATTCTCTTTCTTTTTTGTTGGTCGTTCATTTTTGTTTCGGTTATTTTGGGATTCTCTTTGACACGCTGATGGGAAACCAATATAGAAAATTATTCGGTAGTTTTAGAATATCAAGAGTCACGATGTGGCTTCAGTTGAATGATCAGACTAAAATTCATTGTCCTTTTCGGTGGCTTCATTTAATTTTCCTCTGCTTAAATGGCAATTTATTCACTGAAGTTGACCGGGCGCAATAAATAAACTGATAAATGGCATATAATTGGATTAACAACCGCTTTCTATTTGTCCATTTTACAAATTCAATGGTTTATATTGCTGTTTCCTGGTTTATGTACGAATTTTTATATTTTATTTTTTTGGATTATCATTTAGCTTAAAATACAAGTAGAATAACACCAATTCACGAATTTCCATTTGAATGAAATAAAATGAAATAGAAAAAAAAAGAAGAAGAAAATAATGAAATGAGAGTGAAACAATCTCCAACTGTCCACTGGGAAAGAAAACCAATTTAGAATAAAATGGTTAATGTAAGGGATCATAAATTCTATGTGATTTTCTTTTTCGTTTTGGTTTTCTATTTGGGGTAAATGAAATTTGCATATAAAATCCTTTTTGTTTGGGTGCTGTTGGTCACACCAGCAATTTTGTGTTAACCAGGTGTTTGGGTGGGAAGGTTAAATGGCGATGAAAATGACATTCTTGTTATTGGGGTCTTCAGTTAACATAAATAAAATCGAAATTCTTATAATCAGCAGAAAAAATATTTGATTCGATTAGTGTTTTGATTTGACGTAATTCAATAGATTTTATGTATTTGATTCAAAACAAATGTTATGCAAAACAGATAATTTTATTATGTGAATAATGGAATTCGATAAATGATTGAGAATACAATACAATTGGTTAGGATCAATAGTTGTAGTGTCCAACCAACATGATTGAAGATGTAATTTTCCCATTGAACAAATCAAGGAGAAATTGTATAAAATAAAATTTTCATTATTTTGTTACAATTTACAATTTGATTTTTATTTTCACGTAAAATATTGAATAAGTTTTATATATTTTTTTCCCACTAACAGTTTGACTTTCAAATAATAAAAAAAAATAAATTTTTCTTTTTTCTTTTGTAGAAAGTGTGAACTTTGACTGGCTGAACCAGTGGTAACCAGCGAGCAAACAAAAAATAAATAATAAATTGTATAGGATTTGAGTGCGTTGTAAACATGTTTTTGTTACCACTTGTTTGACGGGTGGGATCTACTATGGAGTGGAATTTTCCTCTTCAGTCAAATCTTTCAAGTATTTACTGTTTGAAATATAAAAATGAAATAAAATCAGAAAATTGGTGTAACAAACAGTCAAAGTTTTATTGTGTTATTTTTCATTCAAATACATTGAAACCATTGAATTTTTGGGGAAATAAAAATGAATATATCACAATTTTGGTTGCATAAAACACAACGAGTTTCGACAAATGAACCATTTTTACAATGAGGGATGCGCTTTTCACCCGGAAAGAACCATGAAACTGTAAGTAAAAAAGAATTTTTCTCACTTTATTTTTTTCGTTTCCTACATTGTTGCCAATGGAGAATGAACATTCTTAGGGAAAAATACAATTCGATTTGGATATGATTTTTTTTATGTTAAAAACATTTAGCAATTTGCATTTTGTACCCTTTAGAAAAATCATTCACGTTAAGGGAATATTGTTAGAATATTATTCATAAATTCTTATAGACAAGTACAATAATCTGATATTATGGAAATATAAAAGATTCAAATTTAACGGAATTACCAATCGAATATGACAATAAGAAAATTTTCTTTGGTAACTGTTGTCATCAAACAATTACATTTTATTCAAAATCCCATTGTCTTATAAAATGACATTTATTCTTTATTATTTAAAATAAAATAACAGTGTGAAACTGATACCATATCACGTATGGTTAAATGAATACAATAAAATCAATGATTTAATAAAATTATAATCGTATTACGGTATTGTTTTATGTGTTACCGATCTTTAATTTACAATCACCCATTTTAATGGATCTAATAAATCATAATAACGATGATATTATTACGGTTTCACCTGATTCCATCCATAGTCTGTCAAATGTTTCATCTGTTCCAATTTTCTTTAAGGTTTTTTGCGCTCATTTCTGACACCATACAATTATGGGTGTGATATAAAACTCAATCAGAAATCACATTAATTTCAATGCCCACCACAATAAGGCCACATCTTATATCAATAGATCGTTGACAGTCAGTAGGTATCCTGAACTAAATCAACCAGTTAATGTAAACCGCCCTACAATGAACCCCTCTAACATAAACTATATATCACAACAACAATCATTATGAGCAATGTGTTATTTCAATTTAATTATGATCATGTTCTATACAAATTATTATCATAAATCCATCTGTTCATATTTCGCATCCCATTGTCTATTTTTACCAGTTCAATAGAATCACAATACAAATGCAAAACAATAAAACCACAAAAAGAATATTTCTTATTCAATTGATATGGTTTTTGGCTCCAATTGATATTCAGTTAGTGTTAAATTGCTTACGTCAGATCGAAAATCATACACCAACTACCAATTGTGAAGAAATAGTATCAAGAGACCAACAAATAGGGAGAAATTGTTACTGAAAATTGGAATTATCAGAAGGCAAACATAAACCAGAGCATATCATTTTATTAGTTTTGTTGGAAAATCTTCTTTTAAATGGTGAGCAAATGTTACAACTTAAGTATCATAATAAAATATAATTTTTTTCTTGTGTTTGTGTATTTGAAAGAATAGCAGTAAATCGCTGAGCATTGAATCTAAGCTTAGAAATAAATAATAAATATTACAACAATAAATTTTTATTACAATCAACCATTTGTCTTTAAGGGTGAGTTTTGTGGTGGGTGAAACCACCAAAAATTCTTATGGCAAACAAGAGAGCGTGAAGTGAAAACGATTTTCATTCAAAGTCTTTTTATTTTCTTTACGTTTGCATCAAGACAATAATTTAGTTGACTCTCCGGTCATATGAGTGATAATTTATCAACATTCATCCCCATTTGGAGGGCAAAATATGATAAGAGATTTGATAACAGTTCGCCTTGAGACAACCATAATTGGAATGAATTGAGCTTTGATTATAAATATTATATTAATGTAGTTACTCTATGAGATAGTGTGAGCCATCACACCAAGTAACATTGTACCATTCAAGACATTGCCATTTAGTTCCATTGGTGTAAATGAAACATTGGCAAACATGAAGTCGATAAATGACAAAAAACTCATTGGTGTTGATTCGATCACACAATTGCACCTTATTTTAATAATTTGGTGTGTAATTCAACTCAATTTCAAGTCATTTAGTGTGGCCATACATTGATTAATGTGATAATAAATTTGTATTTGGTACTCGTGATGCAATTTGAAACCGCCTGATATTAAGTATCTCCCCCATTAAATCATTGAATTAATGCAATCAAATATCACATAGACTTTTCAAACTACAACAAAGGTAATATAAACATTGAAACATACTGTAAAAAAATGTACCAAATAAACGTTCAAATCAAGTAAATGCAGTGAAAGGAAATTCTCTTCGGTATTGTTAATAATTAATTTGTTACGCGAATGGTTACGATTTTTTACGGGTATTTAACATTAGTTTGCCTTCAGTACACAAATATACAAATTATATGCAATTTATTTTAATATGGAATGACATAGCAATATAAGAATTGAATAGTAACAAAACCAATGCTCTGTTCCCTTCCTATTTAAATCGATTAATGTTTGCCATTATAAAACATAAGAATTTAATGGGATAAAAGTCACACTGTAAATAGTATTTTTATATTTTGATCATTGTTTAGGGTATTGCTAAGAGACAATTGAATGAATTTGAACATTTGGTGTTCTTATCATTTGGTGGAAATATGTGTAACAACATTTTGATGATGATCCTAACCGATGATAAACTTTAATGAATTTATGATCGTATTTATGATTATGATTTATTGAATTTCACGTCCAGTGAGAGCAGAAGAAAAAAAACTATTAACTGACAATATTTAGATTGTGATAAGAAAACCGACCCCTTTAATGTTCCCATTTTAATACAAAGTGATTCATTTAAAAGATACATAATTAAAATTCAATGCACATCAAACTCATGAAAAGTTTTTCTTCGAAATTATTAATTGGTGTAGATAAATTATCTGTGGAGTTACAACTGAATGACATTATCAATGTACATCATATCATCATAAAGTACACTTCCTAACGATCCATTGATGAAAATTTTAAGTGCCAATGAAATATCATCTACTGTATGGGTGATGATTTTTATTATTTTATTTGATCATCATTATTTTCCACCTAAATACCTCAATATTTTCCAAAGTTTCACTTTTGGGGTATCTACAAAATATTCGGGTGGATCCCAAAAAAGGTATAAAATGTTCAACTGTACATACAGTTCAACTGTACATAAATACATTTTATGTGGAAAATTTAAAGAGTTTCAGTTGTGTGTAACAGAATACCAGAAATGAAAATGTTTTTGTTCTAAAACATTCAATGCACGCCTCTACAATGGAAACAATATGGATAAAATTTATGGGAATAATTTTAAGAATCATGATGTCTTAAATATGTTTCTAGTATAAGACAAGTATGTTCACACGTAAACGATATTTTGTATGTCAAAAGTATTAAAGTTTATTTGCTTAATGCACATTTCATAAAGCATGAAAGTACACCCTGGAAGAGTCACTATAATAATGTTTTATAGGAAACTCTATGATTTGTCCTTTGGTAGTACAGTGAATTTACACCATTCTGATACATTTAATAGTTTATAAGCTTTGCCAAAAAGGATTCGTATTTAATGTGACACAAATTGTATGAAAGAAATTCTCTATATTCAACTGCTATGATTTTTATTCAAGATTTATTCAAAATAAATGTTTTATGTGACATTATGTAACCTAAATGAACGTTATGTTCTTTCCTTTATTCATTCCATTGGTATTTATTATCCAGTTTAAATATGATTTATTCATTGATGATATTCTTATATCGATAATATCAAATGACGGGAAATTGTAGTATACTCGTTAATTAAAAAAAAAAATCAATGAGGATTTTGTGATTAAGAAAAGTAAAAATTCCTTTATTCCGTTAACGTGTTTTATTGATTTTGTCGTTAATGAATAACTTTTTCCTAAGGATTCTAATATCTAAGAGAGAAAAAATTAATAAAAAGGAAAACACCAGGAAAGATTTATTCAATAACTTCATATTCATTATTCTTTTATCTATTTATATGTAAGCAATACGACTATACTTAACATTTTTATTAAATTCTTCTCAATTTAAAGTATCCTGATATTTGATTATTGGCTTTGTGTATTTCATTTTGTTACTTAACTATTAATACACCATTGAATATTACTTAACGGATTTATTTTTAGTAATTTTTACCTGTTTTTTTTTTCTATCTGTTTATTACTCGCATCCTTTTCATCAGAGGTTTATTTTTAATTTAAATTAAATTAAATATGTAAACGAATACATTTAATTTGATATTTCTAAGCTTTCTGTGTTTTACTTATCTCTTTGGTATTCATATATAGCTAAATACTGTTAAAAAGTGTGAAATTTCTTTAAAATTATAAATTCATTTTTGCAAATAAGAAAACAGTAATACAAAATTGATGTTTATCTTAATTTTTCTGTTAATAATTTCGTTAAATATTTTGATTTAACTGTTAAATGTTAAAACAAATAAAAAATTCATTTTGGTAATATTAAATTACAAGCAAATGAAACGTATGAACTATTAATTCCATGAATTTTGTTGCACAGATTAGAAAATCCGAATAATATATAACTAAGATACAGTAGTGCTTCTTTCAGAAGATAATGAGAAGCACTACTTTGCTACCTTAAATGTTAATTGCTACCTTAAATGTTAATGTTTCCTTTTGCCAAAAATACCTTCAAGGTAAATCTTTTGCGGTTTTCAAATAATAATCATTTGAATATTTTACTACTTGATGATTATGGAAGTGGATATGTTTTGTAAAACATGAATTTTACGATTTATGCATATGGATGTAGATCTAAAGTTAATTTACATTTCAATGGTAACAAAATATTAAGAAGGGGAGAACTGGTGAGCAACAAACATTCAGCAACCGGTGATGATGATGGTTATGTATCCACAGTTTCTCTCTCTCAATTACTTGTCTTCCGTCGTTTAACGTTTTATTTAATTTAAATATTAACGAAATTGTTATTACTTTTACTGTGCATAGCATCTTAGAATGAGTAGAAAAATTATCAAGAGACAGAGGCTTGTTCTACATACCATTCAGCCAAATGAGACAGAAGAATATTCAATGGCAGTATTACAATCACCGTATTTGGCTCTTTAACGTATAGTTGAAATAGAATGGAATAGAAAATGGTAATTCACTTTGTGGAAGCTATAAAACAATATCTTGGATCTTAATGGGATTTCTTATAGTCTCTGTGTGTGTTTTTTTTTTGTTCCTATCGTATACACACTATGTCTAGTATAAAACTAGTAGAAACTGGAGCATTAAAAATTTACTTAGAATAGAGAGATGGTATAACAATTTCCCACCCACAAAATACATGAATTTTAACTGAAAAAACTGTAAAGGAAGTGAAGTCATAAAAAGAGGCTTTATTAAATATTCAAACAAAGTGAAACTACTCAATTTCTTATCGTTGAATTTGTAAGGAACTGCCAAATGGCACTTGAAATTCACGATATTGATATTATATGAACAGAATTTTCCAATTCTCTTGTTTGTGGATTATTGATTTGAATTGTCTTTCTTCAGTTTAAAATTGATAGTCACTCTAGGATTTTGACCTCAAATCAAAATGATTTACTTCCAAACGAAGACAATTTTCTTTAAATCTTTGATTAATTTATTACGAAATTGATATCAATTGCGATGAGGAGAATTCAATACAATATCATTTATGAAATATTGAATTGCAACTCTCAAATACAAGTACAACTATTTAACTTGTGTGTTCACCTGATATACATGCAAATATGTTAGTGAGTTATATTGAATATTTGGAGGCGTGCAATATTCATAATGCAACGAATATTAATTGAGTGAAAACAGTAGTTTGTTCGTGTGAATAATAAGAAATTCAAAACACAGATTACTATACCGCGATACAGAGAGAGAGAGTGAAATGAAGGAGACAGGAAACTGATTGCATTCTTTTATCTAGTTTCTTTTATTTATTGTTTTCCCGTCATAATGGCAACAACTGATCTATCTGATTTAACAAAACCGAATGATACTAAAACAAATGATTATCTAATTATTATTACAGAAATCTTATTTGAAATACGTTATGGGTGTGCGAAATAATAACGTAAATGTGTAATACTAATTACTAATTAGTTGTACAAATTAACAAAAACGATACATTATCCCTTATTTATATTTGGGTGTCTCAATTGTTATTTTTAACATTGGACTTGTACTCAGTATTATTCCTCTTGTGTAATAAAAATACTTTTAGTAACAATACAAAAGTGCAATGAAGTAAAACAATAAATTTGTTTAATGCAAAACTGAATAATTTTGATTCATTTCAATTCCGAAATACCATCCCCCCCATTTCAATAGTATCAGGTGGTTAATGGGTTTAACTAATCTCGCACCCAATAATTTATTATCACTAGGATATCTCTTACGGTTTATTTTATTATTTTCCATTGTCCCTTTAACTAGGTATCGATTGATTGTATTGTGATCCTATAAATCGATGGCGGACTGATGAACATGATAAATGTTAAATAACATTTTATTTATTTATTTGAAACAATTGTTACTTAGTAGATAATTTTAGTCAGTTAAATGATGTTAATTTTAATTTTAACACCAATCCGGATTATTAGTGAAAATAAGAAACAATCTATTCGTATAGTGTTTCAGTTGACTGTTAATTTATTTCTTTAACTACAATATGAAACGATCAGTTTTTTTGTGTTTCGTTTTGTGCAAAATTGATATTATTTGTATTTGATTTTATTGCTTGTCTTTATCGTTTATTTTACTTAGAAAACACTGAACAATTTACATCATTGTTTTATGTTATATTGTGTCAGTCATCAAATATGGCTGACTTGAAAGTTTATCTTCCTTCATTCACTGTGCTCAGCTAAACTGAATTGAATTAGCATGAATTTTCCGTTGTTCTATTTAATGCGACTAATTTACTCGCTATGGATCATGTGTCTTTCATTTAATGAATTAAATCTCATCGTGTTGTACTCATTCCAAGTATTTTTTTTATTTATTCATTTAATGATTCTCTTGTCAGATATTATTTAACATCCAATTGATTATTATTCACATCAACCATAACATATTCGTAAAACATTTAAAAAATACTAATTAGATCGAATTTTTAATGAGTTTCAATCATTTAAAAACAAAACAAAATACATTTCTATTAGATCATTAATTAGATTTCAAATTGGCATTAATTAAATTGTCAGAATTATCATGAAAACTATAAAACGCAGAAAAAAAATCATTTATGATTTATCATTTTGCGTTCAATTGGATTTTGTCTCAAAATTCATAGTTAATTTTTGTCTATAACTTTACGTTGCTCACATCACCTGAAATGATTTGTGCAGTTCATTAAATACCAATAAATGGCCAGTTTTGTTTTTTTTCATATAATTGCCTAATTAATTGATAATTTATTGGTTAAAGCTTCATGTGAATGTTATTAAATAAAATGCAAATGAATATAACAAATATCAAATTAATGCAATATAAATATCAATTTGTTTGTTGCTTTACAAATAATTTAATTCTTTCAATTCCCTTACTCTGCTCTGTGCAATTTTTTACTCCATAAATATTTTTATTTGGGGGTGGTGGTTGAACAAATAACGTCAAGTGAAAGAGAGACAGAGAGAGAGAGTATTACTAATTATTATATTTAATTTAATCTTATCTAAATCGCACATAAAATAAACATAACGATGTAACCATAAATACATTGTTCATCCGGTATATTGAAATTAAATCAAATGATTGTACCCCTGGAATCTATTTTAATAACAATTAGAAGTTCGGTGAACCGCGCAATTGCGCAAATCACTTCGATCCATTGTTTTATCTGATTTTTTTGCCCATTTCTATGCTCAATTTTATTAAAACGATAAACTTTGTTGTGGATCCATACGTTCTACTATACGTAGTTGAGCACATTAAAACAACAAAAAAAAAATGAAAAAGTATATTTATGTTCGTGGAAAACTGTTAGAGGGATCTCGACACCACAAAATTATGCGATAAGGAAAAGTTTATAATAATGGGCTGAAAGAATTCAACTCTCTCATACCTCTAGGAGGGTGAATCAAATAAAACAAACAAAAAAAGAGAGAGAAAAACGATTCATTAAAAAGTCTTAATTGGATGATAAAAGTCGCTTAGTTGAATTACTCATACCAATTAGATTCCAAGGCGAAAAATAAATAATTCAATATGGTTGATATCCAAGAACGGATGTGAGCAACCATCAAATATTTATTTTACTTCTTTTGAATCTTTTCTGTTGGATGTTTAGTGTGTACCAGGTTGATTCAATGACATATAACACACATTAGATGAAAACTGTAATGGCGTACAATGCTAATGAAAGTAATCTCTAGATCTTTTACATTTATGGCATTCAGTATATGATGGCAAACGAAGAAGGAAAACGGAAACAAGTGAATAGGTCTTCAGTTTGTTGCCAAACAATCGAGTATTCGAAGGGTCTCTTCAATGGGGAGATAAATTCTAAGTATTGCAGGGACTTTTGTCTACCAAAACGGTTTTCAACTTGAGTACAAATTACACTAACACAAACTCTCTCTCTCTTCCTCTCTGTTATCTACCATTCAGATCAAAAATGTTCGTTCATATAGGAAAAACTGTTTTATATTCCATCATTGAATAAAACTTTGTTCGCTGTTTTTCCATGTTTTTTTGGCATCATTTTCACATCTCGACAACAGATTTTGCCAATGTACTAATAAAAAAGCCAACCAAAAATTATTAAATGGTAAATTAACTGATTTTCTATGTACCGTTTGGTTCAAGTCATAAAATGTTTAAATGAAAATTTTGATCTTATTGATTTCATTGAAATTGATACCTTGCTATTTGGCACATCCAACAAACTTTTGGTTTCATCCAATTTATTACGATACGAAATGGATAATTATTATCGATTGGGATATAGGAGACGGTTTATGATCACAACATGGCAATATTGAATTGCCAATGAGATGGAATATGAAGAGAAAATTCAATCAAAGTTTGAATGAAATCAAATTTATTGATAATCTTCTACTGTATTCTTGCTATTACTGGGTATAAGAGGGACGTAGGTGAAATATATAACTGACTAGCTTTGGTATGAGATAAATCATATTGATGCTATATGATACACCATCATTTTATGTTAATGTGAATTAAAGAGACAAGTACCGGAAATGAAACATGATAGAAAACTTGGAACTCTCGTTAAAATGTTTCTTCAGTTTTTATTTCATTAAATTCCCATATTGAATATGTGGAGTTGGCAGTGGGCACACAAAAAAAAGAATATTATTTTGGCAAATAAATGTATAAGAATTGTACTACAGTTTCTAGTATCCCGTTGGTACGCGAATAGCATACCAAATGAATGAAATACAGAGAAAAAAGATAAAATAACTTTTATGTTTATATCGTATTTAATCAAAACACTGAATACATAATAATAGATTATGAGTTGAAAATGTTGTTTAACCAATCATGTTGCATGGGAACGTCTTTACCATCCAATCATCCAGTCCGTAGCACCATCGGGGTAGCCATATCGATTTTCCCAATATCGTCTTGGCACAAACTCTCTCTCTCTCTCTTTGGAATTTTTCATTATACAATCAAAAGAGAAGATTTACACAACAGTTGCTTGTGTATTTTCATATGGAAAACAGAGAAAACGATCACTAAACTAATATTCACAGCGACGGAATACATACCGTAAATTTTCATAATATGGAATGTATTTTGATATAGTGCCAGTTTTATTCGTTGATTGTTGAACAATGTTTCTATTCCCGTTTATCTTATTTCAATTTGTTGGACAATCAAATGGAAAAAACTGAAAAAAAATAAACTCACACTCAACTGGAATGGATTGGAGGAGAAATATTTCTAGAGTTAAATTGAAAAGGAAAACTAAATAGAATTCATGATGCGCGTTTTATGTGGATAATGTAAAGGCAAGCGCACTACCACTTTGTATTCCAGTCTTTTACTTTAGGTCAAGTGGCAATTGGAATTGGATTTTCCCAAATAAAAATAAAATACCCGAATCAAATGAGATATACAGAAGGAAACCCGTTCCCTCGTTCAATGAAATTCACTTGGTAATTGGAATACCAGAGAAATATCGTATACAAAACATCACTTACTGGTGTTATACATTGTATGTTCATTGTACGGTGATTCGGATGAGAAAAAGACCCCTAATTTAAATTAATATAGTGGAAAACTCCGCCTCAGTTTTCATAATGATGATGTGTTGTATTTGCTGTATAAAATAAACAAGAAAAAAACGTTCATATCTTTCGTCTATATTAGTTGGTATTGTATGTATGGTTTGGTCTACCCATCCACATACATATTTCTCTCCATATCTCATTCTCATCTCAATTCCCATCCAATATTCTATTAGCTGGTTTTCACAAATTATTATTATTGTTGTTGGGCCCCTGAATTAATACAGATAAAAGCCCATGGCCGATGAAATTTTATTCGTCTGTTTCAAACTGGTGTACCTCTCTAGTGGTTACTGATAATGTTGTACACCTACACATTGATACAAACATGTGAACGCCACTGTAACCAAATGATGTTCGTCGGGTAAAGTGAACGAAAGTATTTATGTATCATACATGAAAATTTTTCCTCAGTTCGGTCGAGACGAGAGTCAATTGGAAGCGTACAACTCCATTGCAATGGTACAACGACACTAAACCAGTCATACAGTTTTCTATGGCCACAACGATCGTGACGATTTCACAGATTTTTCCCGTTTTCTTTTGGGCTTTTCATTTCAAAAATTTATTTCAATGTGTCTCGTTCATTCCACATTCAACATTTATTCGTTGATCAGACGCATACACACATTAAACAATTTCGTGGTAAATACCGTGAAGAAGATACAACAATAATAATAAAAATTATTATAAAACAAGTTTATTATTTAATAATATCTTATACAGCATCCAAACAGAATCGGGCGTGAATCAATTCGACAATAAATAGTTTTTATATTCATTTTATTCCTGTCCGTTAATCGTACAGATTGAATAAGACTTCAGGTATCGTCTCGCGTATTGGTATTTATTAGTGAGAGAAACACACAATAATAATAATAAAAAAAAAAAAAAGAAAGAAAACAGGCAATATGTTTCATTTTGGCCGGTTACAAATCAGTCCTTTGTGAATATTCAACGGTATAACAAGCAAATGAACGTTAGTGGCGCGAGTTATTTACATATTTTTTTTTCTAAAGCATTGAATAATTTTATTGCTTTCTTATTTTGACTGTGGAAATAAAAATCTATCACCTGGGACATAATTGAGACAATTTTAATTAAAACAAGTTACCTGAATTTGTGTTTTAACTGCATTGAATTTAATATTTTATTTCGGATCATCTTTTGTGATTAAAAACAAGTGTATTATTGGTTATTAGTTATAACAAAAATTTTACTGATCTTTTATGGTAATTAATTGGAAAGAAAAAAGAATATTCTCTAACTGGATTTAATTAAAATTTTTAGTGTTGAATATTGAGTTTAAATTGAATTCCAATCGATCGAGCAGTGTGTTTAATACATTAGAAAGGATTAGTCGATTTCGTTTGATTGCAAAGTGTTAATTTAAAATTTTCTAAATGAAATTACATGTAATGGATATTGGTGAAACAATTGAATAAATTAAATCGAATCGAAAATAATTCAGTCAGGAGTAAACGAGTGTTGATGATCGTTCAGCCGACGGCACAATAATTTAGTGCAATTTCATCCTCTGACTGAGTTACAGTGAATCAAATGAATCTATAATTCACTGAGTGTAAATTAATTATTTTTCGTTTTGTGAAGAATAGAATTTTTAAAATTATGGAGGATTGTATTCTGTTAACAATTAAAACTAAATTGAGGATTTAAGGATGTTGATATAGTGTGTGTTGAGAAGAATAAAGTGTGGGTTCTCGTGAAGTGCTTAATATGGTGCTTGAGCACCAAGGACTTTTAGCAAATATGCCAAATGCTGGACTACAGCCGGCAGCTCTGCAATTATATGCAGCAGCGGCAGCACAATTAGCACCTAGATCTCGTGTACCGCCATGGGCACCATTTCTTCAATTTGGTGTACCAGGTGTATTTGGTGGACCATTTTTAACACGGCCACGATTCGGTCCATCGCCTGGCGGTCCACAATCATTGGCCGGTTTGACTGGATTAAATGGACTTACAAATGGACAACATCAATTAGGACAAAATCGTACAGCGCCGGGACCACCAAGTGAAGATTCAAATGAAGATCATGGTGAGTTTCTTTCCAAATAATGTCTTTAATTGAAAGTGAACAAATGTAGATTGAAAAGACAATTGAAAATCATGTGGGTACTCAACTGTATTGGAAAATTATAGTTTTTAATGTTTCTAATTTCATTTCCGCGTGTGAAATCTTAATGTTATTTTATTCTAATCGATGGTGCCATTTAAGCACGCGATATTCATTTAGTTGCAAACCATATCGACCACTATTGCAATTTGATCAAAAGTCTAAGTATGAACTGTAGGGTAATCACGACATTCAAATATTTGCATGTCATTTGACTGGTTGAATACAGAAAACTGATTATAGGTATACGACTATTAAATATGGGTGTTTACCTATAAGAAAATTCAATCAAATAGGCAACGAAATGGCTAATAATCTATTTTACATTCAATGATGTGATATTCAAGTGGTGATAAATTGGACGAGACATCAGTCCAATAACGGAAAGAGTTTAAAACTAAAGTGTTTTAAACTGGAAATATAAAAAAAAAACAAACCAGACAAACTACGAACAAAAACAAAACATTAGAAAATTCATTTAACATTTCACTAAGCATCACTAAGTGTTCACAAATTTGTTAATGAATTTTAATTTAATGGTTCATCCTATTCAATGTTATTTGCAATACACTTTACACATGAATTTTGTTCATTTTAAACGATGTGTGTATGTTCAATTGCGAATAACTAAAAGAATAATGAGTGTTGTTTTATAGTTGTTGTCTTACACATTGAAGGTGCCTAAATTGTAAAATTAACGACTTTCGGAAGTGCCAATATGTAAAATATATAAGTGGAATGTTTTTTTTCTCTTTTATTTGAATTCATTTATGTTTCATATAGAAAATTAATGGTATTGAAAGTATTGATCATTGATTTGCTTTCCATTTATTTGGTAACTACCATTCTGGTCCAGTTTGGTTAATTATGGATAAGAAAATTGTGAGAAAAAACGAAGAAAATTCATTGAACTTCTCCATTGTGAGATATGTAAATGGCTTGAGAGACAACAAGAAATTTAATTTGTTTTGTTGGTGACAATGCTAATCCAATTGTATAATTGCCCATTTATTTATATTCTATTAGAGTTAACTAATTATATTCCTTAACTGGTTACAAATAGTTAATTCATTCTCATTTTCTATTCAGTTAATTTTCCATTGTTTGAATAACATTTCTGTAATTTCATTTGGTTGTGGATCAGTTAAAGAAGTTAATCATCCAGATGATTATCACTTTGATTATTTTCTGATTCACTTATGTTTGTTTTTATGTTATTTATTTTCTGACTTTAAATCGATTTAAAACACCTTTGAGCCGTAGGTGAAATAATGATTTTATTATTGTTTTTTTTTTTTTTATTTAAATACAGAGTACATTAAAATGAACAGAAAACATTAAACATATAATGTTTGATTATGATCCAATGTGAATTGAATTGGCGCATGCAATGTGGTCGGTTCTGTTACGATTTAATGAGTACCAATTTGTTATCCTCAGTGTATTTTCCACCTAGTCGACAATGATCGCCACAACGATATAAAACTGGCCATCAGGCTCAGAGGCTCACTGCCATTATAATTATAATGAATTTAATCGTACAAAATTCTATAGTTTTTAATTCAATTCGATTGGTGTGATCTAAATTAAAATTAAAAAACATGAATTACTTTAACATTATGGTAGAGCATAATGGTATCAAAACGTATTTATTTGGTCAAGTGATTTATTGGCTCATTTTCAATTCCACAATTCCGCGCTACCATAATGTTGTGAATTAATACAATCAGTTAGGTTTATTTTTTGCCTCTCTTTCACTGTTATTTATTTATCAATTCTTTTTTTTTTTTCGTTCACTTGTACACGAGAATTTCCATTTTGATGGTGGTAAACCTGTTAAACATTGTAACAGTCCCTGGTATGCTATTAAATTGAATTATGAACATGTCGGAAAAAAATTAATTGAATAATATACATTTTAATTATAAAATGAAATTATCTTTTTCCTAGCCCTTCCCCCATAATCATTGTGGTAGCATTTCCATACATACACAATTCATATTATCGTTAGGAACTGATTTAAATCTCATGAGATCATAATAATAATGTTAGCTGGTATATTCGGGTTAGATATGTTGGGTGAATCATAGAAATTTTACTAATCGGAAAATTCAATTTTTACTATTACAGCCCTTAGTGGATGAATTTTTCTTTTGATATCAATTCGTTTTATGGTTTTGAAGAATACAGAGAGAAATACTGAAAGTAACCAAATAAGAAATTGTTTATGATGGAAAAAGAAAAGATCATGATATGAATTCTACAATGGAATTAATTCTAAGCATATCGTTTGTTGTTTGTGTATATCTCAAATTAAATAGGATTCAGTTATGCGCTCACAGTAAGAAGAAATAAAAATGATGTTAATAAAATATACAAGCGAGAGAGAGAGTAGTAACGGTGGAGTTAACTAAAAGATCTGCTCGTCAAGAATTATGACACTCCTGGGAATTAATTCAATGTTGTACTGGTTTTGGTTGGCAGGTTACATCGCATCGGATAAATCTACAACAGCCTGTTCAATTCAACAACCCTCTGTGTGTTTAATATTGTGTACTGTGCTACTGTATATTTCGAGTACCTCATGACCACATTCATTGTTTTTATTGGATGAATGCTCATAAAAATCTGTTTGCATATATTTATCATGTTGATATCAATCTTGATGTTATAGAATGTAAATTTTGTCTTACAATGTTCATTCAGTCAGTGTCGTAGTCAAGTTAAATGATTCCTATTCAGTGGTTTTCTGTATTTTGATTTTAATTCACTTTACTTTTAAAGGGGGTTATTATCTTGATTTTATTATAATCAACATGAGATAAACATTGAAGAATGGTAGTTGGTTGTCTTATGAATTTCCATAGGGATGAAGTGCAAATCTTATTATATTTAATAGAAATAAATTTATTGATTAATTGAACAAAGGAAAATCTAATTTTCTGTTTAATTAATTTACCTTTTGATTACCAATAATCAACATTTGATCACTTAATTACAATTTGTGTTGAGCATTTAGTCATTTGAAAATTGGATTGTTCAACTGTTTAACGTCAAAATGACATGCAATTTTATGCATAACTCATTTTAAGTAATTGCCTATAGCATATTCAATTGGAACAAATTTGTTTTTTTTTTTTTATTTTCGAAGAGAATTAATGGAAAATTGTCTGAGGTGAAATGAAAATAAAATTTCAAATGGTGTAAAATGTTTCCCATGAGTAGAAAATGTTCAGTTAAAGTCAATTATGAACCATGAGAAGTATACGAGGAGTAGTTTTTTTTTGTTGGATTTGTCATGGTTACTACCTTTTATTCGTTTCTATCGTGCCCGTTTAAAATCACCTAAATGGTATTCATTCAATTGTTCAATCAAATTGAATTTGGCATTTAATCGATCGTTCATCCCTCCTTAAACTATTACGGTGGTTCTTTGTATATTTTGAATTGATTTGAATCCCATCAACCAAATGTGATAAAGCCAATCAATTTTCAATGTCTGGACACGCCGTTATTCCAGAAGTGTTTTGTATATTCTGAAATAAATATTAAAAGTCTCTATTCGTTGGTATTAAAGCTCAAATCGAGTGCAAACGTTAGAGGCGTCAATTCATCTATAAATAATCATGGTAATTATGAATATTTTAACAAGACAAAAATGTAGAAATGAAGAAACACTTCAAACAAATCTCAGCCATTTGAATAATTTAAAATGGCAAAAGTGTGAACCTCACCCTGATTATTGTTCTTTGGTAAAATGAATTCATACTTAGCATAAACATAAATAAATTATTGCGGGTGTTATATCTTTCTGTTTGTCTTCTTAAGTTCTTTTGGGAGAATTCTGTTCTTTTTTTTTTTTTGTTTTTTATCTGTGAGAGAGTAAAGGATAAACAGTGAAACGATATTCATAATATTCAAGTGGACGACACCATTGGGTATGCTTTATCATAATAATAATTTAACGCAAATGTATTAAAATATGCAAAATGTGGCATATGATCCATAGTTGATTGCTCTATGGGGGATGCCCTTTTTACATATTTAGTTGTCGATGAAAGGATACCATCATTCTGTTTAACATGAAATTGTTTTAAGTCATTTAAAATAGATTTTTAGTATAACTAAATGTTAAACCGCACACTTTTACCGGGATATATACGTTCAATGTTAAAATGTTCACTGAGTGTTACCAGAAATAACAAGTTAAACAATAATTTATTAAATGAATATCCCCTTTTGGCATTTTTAGACTAATTAATTAGATGAAATTTAGTTTCGTTTAACAAGTTTTAAATTAAGAATTATATTATGAGTGTACCGCTAACATTTTATTTTGATCACACACCGGGCTATAAGAGATATGGACAGTGTTGGTCATTTAACATAGAAAAAAAAATTGTATTTTATAATTAAATTGGTGGTCAAACTAAATGTTAGATACATCCCTGCTGTTTTGTTTTACATTTAACCAGTCCTCAAAGGGTTAAACTCTACTAATTATAGTGTTTCTCTTCTATTATTTTAGTTCTATCAAATGTATTTAATTTTAATTATTATAAACAACATCGAATAACTCAATTCAGTTAGTTTATTTCATAGTTGGTTGAATTCCGATTGTATAAATTGGCTGAATGATATTGTGAAATCATAGACTCAATTTCATTTAACTATACCATTCAATCGGGTAGGATTGAAACCCTCCAATTAGCTTTGGGTTTTTTATTATGTTTTGGGTAGAACAACCCTCTAAATCTACTGTAATTTTTTTTTCTTTCACTTCAGCCACACGGCTTACCTAAAAAAAAGGTATGCGTTCTCATTAAATTCTTTCTACTTTTTTTGTTTCTTTATTTTAATGTGTTAAACAGGAACTTTTAATTCCACCGATTAGAGGTTTTTTTTTATGATTGTTCTACCAAAATTGGTTGTTTTTTTTTAAGGAAAAAAATGACTCCCATGTAATTTTTTATTCTCTTCTTAACATTCCATCGATAAGAAATGGTCTGGTATTGTATTTTTTGTCATCCTTTGTGTGACTAAAAGGGACACGTTTTTTATTTATCCAAAACTCTGGATAATTAGAGTTACAGGGCAGTAAATTATTTACTTAACCATGAATTTTATATAAAAAGTAGTGGAAAAAAATTAGGTGTGAGAAACAATTTTTTTTTTGCAGTTCTATTCTGGATGAAAGAAAAAAGGGAATTTGAATAAATTTTAACGATAGAAGTGAGTTCCTTTTTTATTGGAGATTTAAGGAGTCCTTTATTGCATCAATTTTCCGTGTTGATTTCATTGCAATGAGCCCAATAAAGAAAAATAAAATCGAATAAACGATAATATTACGGTTGTTGGTATTATTGATTTTATATTCAGTGGGGAGCATTTACCGCAAAAAAAAAGAAGAAATATTTTCAATCAGGTAGAGGTAATATTTGTTACCAATGGAATTTGATATCGTATCACTTCATCTTATTTGTTGTGGGGTCATAGAATTCCCTTAAATGGATTAAATATTTACTAGTAAAAATGGTCAGTGATTGTACTCTTAAACCAACCAATGGTTAAACATATAAATCTGAAAAAGTACAAATAAAATATGTTTGTTTCGATTTAAGTAATTTGATATAATCAAATTTTTCCTTGTTTCAATATTGATAACATCAATTTATTGTGGAAAACATTAAGTAAAATCCATGTCACGGTTCTTCTATCTTCAACTGTGCTGATAAGTGGCTTAATCTATTCTTTATAGTTGCAAAATGGTACTTTGATAATTCCCAATGGGATTATAAAGTCACGTGTATTATTTGATGAATTTACACACCCTGGCTGAATAGTATAATAATCAAACATTAAACCAAAACAACAGTATGAAAAACTAGAAGAATATTGTACAGTGAATGTATCGAATTTGTGGTAGCTTATTTGGTTATTTGCAGTTCAATTTATGGCACGTGCCGACTGTATCATTTAGTTGGTTCAATTTGAATCTAAACCATTCTAAAAAGGCATAACAAATCGATCAGTTTTCATGATATGCAAATAGAATGGAATGTGGCATTAAATGACTATTCCATCTATTTGTGTGAACTGTTTGGCTAACCGTTTAGTTTCAAACCGAATCAAAGTGAATTAAACCTCCCCATATATTGAATAGAAGTTTTTATTTTTATGTTCAACCAAAGACAAGTTTATTATCACAATCACTGATTATGAGACCAGTGGTAGTTGGGTCTGGTATGTTATGACATATCGGATAATACAAATAAAATTTTTCAATAGAAAAACAATTGAATGCCATCCACTTGAATTTCTATAAATAAATTTTCCTTTTTGTTGAATATAAATTTTCTGTTTGTCTTGTACAAAATATTTTTCAATAAAAGAAAATTGATAAAGAAATAATCATAAATTTATGGAATCAATTTGCCATTTCGTTATTTTTATGATTATAAATGTGAACTTGAGTATTATGATATACAGTAAGAGACAACGATGATAATAATCATAAAATCGGATACATAAAATTCAGCATTGTTCAGCAAAGCACAGATCAATTTAATGGGCACATATGGAGGATGAGATATATCCGATAAATAAATCAATAGAGAAAATATTTATTCAATTTCCTATAACGAATAAAAAAGGCAAATTGAACGGCACAAAATCAATGTAAAGTTATCTGAATTATAATGATGGGGGTGGGTTCAATGAAAAACAAAGTGAATATTATCTAAACAATTACTATTTATAATAATTTACCTTCGATCAATTTATAATTTTGCAAATGAAATGAAGAAAATACGTAATCAAATCAAGTATTAATTATGATGTTTAATTCATATAACAAATACCTAAAGATATAATTTAAGTGTAGAGGGAAATATAAAAGATAATTTAATTATAACGAGATAATTTAATTTGTTTCGATAAACTTTCAATGGATGAATTTTATAACTGAATTGTTGGTGTATGAAATTTGCTATTATTCAATAACTAAATGAATTAAATTTAAATAAACTGAAACGTAATAATTATTAGTTTTTTTTATATTTTGATGACTTAATTTAACGATATTTTCCGTTTGGGGGCAAAACTATAATACAAAAGACACATCGAGTAAAGGGGGAAAGAGCAAACCTTTCGTTGTCTACAATAATCGCAATTGTAATTTACCTAATTGAGTAATTTTCTTTGCCATTATTTATTTTCTACATACTGGCGGTTAGTCTTGAAGCAAACCTCCACCAATGACCATAAAATTACCTTTTATATCGCATTAAATTGGCTAAGTGTATCGGACTAGATGAATTACAGTTTTCTATTGAAATTCATAAGAAAATCAATTCTGATTGAATGGGTCTTGAGTTTATATATTCATCTTTTAAAATTGATGGGTTTGTGAAGGCGTTCTATTTATTTCTTTTAAAATTAGCATTCTTTATGAGGTGAAATATCGATAATATCAGTATTATTTCTGTACAGTTGTTCACTCTTCTGTTTTTGGAATACAAAAGAAAAGGAAGCATTTAAATGTTCCTTTTTTGTTACATTTAACACATAAAATGACAACCAATTAACCAACTAATTTAAATACATAATATCATTTAATTAATCTACAATTATGTTTATCTAGATAAACATAAATGAATTGAATACAAACATTCATATTATCTCTTTATTTTTAATGAACATATGAAATTTCAATTCACATTCTAACAGAAAAAAAGAGAATAAAATTTGGTTTCGCTTGTGAAACGAAAATTAAAAATTTGCAATTATCCTATTATGGATATTGTAATTCAGTTAAATGAAAGATAACCAACAACAAAATGTGATATAATCGAATATAAATAGATAAATGGTTTTTTCGTTTCTAGTGAATAACTTTTCTATTTATTATCATCTTGTACAGTGTAATTTTCTGATCGTATAGAGGGAACAGATAAATGAAAAAAAAAGAACGTAAAAACAATAATGATTGTATTATGAATAGGAATGGCTGTATTAATGTTAAGTACATCATAATAATGATTAACATAAAATATAATTTAAACATACTCACATATCCATTTATAACACATTTACTATTAATTGTATATTCAGTTTTTTCTCTTTTATTTTTTTTTTTGTTTCATTTTCATACACTAAAAAGGTGTGTACTTAAGTGATGGAATTACGGTTCCACTGTGTTATATTTATATTAGCTACTAATTGTTCAACGTACTAAATACGGGAATCTAAATAGATTAATATATATTCAACAAGCCAAATGCATTAGTTTATGGTATTTACCTGTTTATACAAACGAATTTAATTCACTTTAGATAAGTACCATAAGTGTTTATGATTGATTGTTTTCGCTAAATCGATATAAATTAGGGAAAATTGCGTTTAAATATAGTAAACGATAATTGATCTAATGAGGTATAAATTAAAAGTTTTATTTAGTTATCAGGTGAAATTCTCTAATCACGTTACTGTGTTATCAAAATAAAACAACAATTGTCACTTGAACGTAGGTCTGCCTCGATAGTAGGTATTATCTACCTATAGAATATAGTCAAGTAATAAATTCAATATTTATAAGGGAAAAGCTTAAATAAATAAAAATAAAATAAGTGATTCTATTGAATTTCTGGTTAAGTTTTGTAATTGATCGGCGTTTAACTTATTATCTAGTCAAGTATCCCGTACTGTATGTGTCACCTTTAAAAGTCCACATTTAATCACCTGTATATTTATCTGTTTATTTTCAATATCTTCGCAATGGGATATGATAAATCAGAAAAGGGGGAGCGAATTAAAGAGGCATTTAATGTATATACAATCGGCCATAGTTTTTATTTTATTGTTCAGTTGTTTACTAAACAATTATGAATCGAATGAAAATGTTTTGTATTCATATAAAGTGTGCTCAATTTTCATTATGGGTGGATAGTAAATTGTATTTAAAACAATTTGCATGTTTGATATTAAAGAACATTAAAAATATATATCGATGTATATCGTGTGCGTCCTTTTCGTTATTTTCGTGTATCAATTGATCGATCAACGACACCGGTTGTACGGGTGTTAAGACCATTTAAACTGTCCAGGTGCGAATAGATTAATAACTATAAATTATAATTTGTGATGTGTATGTTTATTTGACTGAACATTTCACCATTCGGAGAGCTTCTTATTAATGGGGGACTGTGTTTGTATGATAAATTCAATTGCTGTTTATTTAATTATTTCATTGATTGATACGGATTCACACATTTGACCATGACAAAATTCTATAAATTAATTTCATATTTCGTACATTTTATTGCCAATTGAAAAATTATTGAATTATGTAGTCGTTAAATGTTATTTTCGTTGAATGCATTAAAATAAAAAGAAAATTGTCTTTTCATGCGAAAAGATTTAATTATAATTCATTTCCGTTTAAGTGAGACTTATGCTGTAATTTTTGTACATTTAAGCTGCTTGTATACAATGAGATTTAACGTATAGTTTATTCATAAATGATAAAATGTTTTGCTGTTGTTATTGTAGTTTTTATTTTTGAATCTTATAACTGGTATAAGTAGAAGGCATTTATACATGGAATAATTGTTAGAATTTTATGATTGATATGCCTAGACACTGTGTACATGAAAAAACATTAAATGTTATGCATATTAGTTTCTTTTCTACATACATAGAAAGAAAAACAAAACCGTAAATTAGCAACAGCAAAAATGATTAATGATTATGCTTCCTTTCGATGGATTTTAGCTTCAGTTTTGTTTCTTTTCTTTTTTTTTTTTTGGTTTTTGTTACTCCAACTAGTGCTACTTCCAAAGAGGTGTTATTTAATAAGCATGACACTGAATTTTTATTTTACAACTTCATTATATGCTGAAGTTTTCCTTAACCAGAGAAGCAAAAAAAAAAAAGAAAAATGATTATTCTACGTTGAATTAGAGTAATTCGTCTTCATTTCATAATTTTTGTTTTAAAGTAAAAATTGTTCAATTGGACATTTTGCAAAATCCTTTTATGAATTTCATGCGAAAAAGAGCGTTGAACACGCGTCCATCGCATTAGAGGTGATTTTCATATGTACGTGATGTTGATTAGTTGGTGGCTATTTAACACGAAGTGATGGCAATCGGAAACAATGTTACGTTAACCGTTCATGTCACGCGGCCACTGTGAAAATTTATCATCACAAGAAAATGGGGTTTTGCATTCTTCTAATAGATTTTCAATAATTATTTCTTCAATTTTGAGAGGATTTTTATTTTTTAAATTTAATTTCAATCAATTTGATAACAAAGGGGTCGTTTGAACTGATGTGCAAATTGTATAATTGATGAATTCTTAGAGGCAGTGGTGTGGCTTAAACGAGTGAAGATCATCAATCAAACTGGCAATGAGACATAACCAAATGTCTTTTGACACTCTCATACTCTGTGTACCATTGAACCGGTGAAAACGTGTTTTCTTCTTGCTACCATTAAAACCGATTTGTTTTAGATTTGTTCAATTCAACGTTGCACAGAAGTGTTAATGTGCAAATATAATCTGCCATTTGCCTATGCATTTTCCACTATGTATGATTATGTGCAGTAGATCTCGTAAAAATTGCCTGTAATGAATGTTGATGTCAAGATAATTTTCTCATGCAAATCAGTGCAGTATAATTGTACCTAATGATTTGGGACATTAACGAGTATTTTTTTTTCAAAGAAATAAAATTTATGTTGCACCCAATTCAAACATTGAAATGGCTTCAAGTAGTTCACATGCTATCGAGAAAAGAACTTGAAAGTTCTTTTACAAAATTAAGACATCATCTTTATCTGTTCAAGAAATCAATATAAAATTGAATTTTAAGTTAAACGAATTAAGTTTAAAATACCAAAGAGAGAGAGAGAGAAGAAAACATGATTGTAAAGCTTTGAGCGATTATAGGGAATGCAGATGGCATATAAAACATATAGTTATAATCAAAAAGAATGTGATGGTAAATAATTATATGGTTTACCGGCGGCAAAATAACTTTTTTTTTACGTTTAACTGAAAATTATATCAAATTAGATGGAAAGAGATGAAAAATAATTTTCAAATAAAAAACGGGTAAAACAATTAAATGTTATTGAATTCAATGCAAAATTGAGACATTTTGTTACAATGTGTTCTTTAGAGTTTCATGTTAAAATTTTATCATTGACTTCATGACACAATGTTTTTAAAATTAAAGTTCAAGACAAACAGAACAGAAAAATTCATGTGAATAATGAAATCATTATCATAATAATCTTAACTAAATAACACGTGAAATATTAAAGTAACAGTTCATAAGTAAATTATGTGTATTAGTCAATTGCATGAGTTAAAGGTGAAAATATTTGAAACAACACTGGACAGTTAAAAACTGGAGAGAAAAAAAAATGAAATTATTTTTAGCGTGTTCATAATTATGTTGTAGTTTTTGGACGATACATACACATAGTATGTGTTGGTGAGTTGAATAGTGTAAAGAGAACATAATCACTTCCATAACAACTGCATATTTGAACTCATAAATATGAAACTTTGCTGTATTTAATTCAAAAAACAAAAATCACTTCTTTATAACACATTGGGTATATGGATGCATATAGGAGAGAATAATAAAATGTGTGCAATGTGGGCCCCATAATCACACCACTAATGTGATGGAGTAAAATACTATTCAGCTAGAGTCTGTGTTCAAAACCACGTTTACCTGGTGGACATGAAATAAAACAACAAAATTGTGTTGTTTACCGGTATACTTTAATAGAATCCATAATATTAGAGGCGAATGAAAAGGCGTCTTGATTAAGACATAAAACCGACATATTGTTGGTCTCCTCTTTTCACCTCGCCAAACCATAGGTGAATTTATTTACAAAACAATTTCTTGCAAATTAACGATTTATGAACGTGTCGAACGAATTCAATTCACGGTTTTTAATGTTGATCTTTTCATTTACATGAATAAAATAAAAAATAATCTCTTTTTCTCAGTTTTTTTTTTTCTCTTCATTTTATTATGAAACTTAAATGAGAAATTTATCTTATGTGAGCTTTGAAATGGTATTTTTTTTTTGTATTTAATTGATTATAATTATTTAGTAAAGAAACATAAGAAACATGAATGATTTTTTATATAGATTTGCAACCAACGGCTAAAGACAAATACAATTTATTCATCATTAACATAAACGCTCTCAATCCATTAAAGAAAAATGATTGTGAACTTCAATAAAAAAACATAATCGTTTGATTAAAAATAATTGTATATTGTGAAGCGGCCATGAAATTATGAAGATGATTTCAATGGAACGGTACCAAATTGAAACTGTGAAACAAATCCAGTTTAACTCTTTCTGTTCATAATCGATGGATGTAATGTTCAATATGTGGTGTAGATTGAATCATGTATGGTATAAAGATGAGAAAAAAATTGATAAATTGTAAAACAACAGACAACCAATAAGCTTATCAATCGCTATAATGATGGACCATTCCATTTAATCATGATAATATTGATTGATTTTTGTCCTCCAGAATAATTATTTTATATTAAATAAAATGCAACAAAGTTAAGAACAAATTTTCTTATTCAGTTTCTTTCGTTTTAGTTTTCTTTTTTCAATTTAAACGAATCTCCGAAAAAAAGTATTAATGTGTTGTCTGTATGTTATGTTTTATGGCCGCCGTATATAGAATTTATTGGGCAAAACTGTTAATTATGTATCGTTATTTCAATCAATGTAACCAAAAGGGATAACAATTATGGTTCCTTCGTTTTCTGATCAACATAATTTAAAACGATTTGCCCCTCAAGATCAAAACGGAATCGGTATATAAAACAAGTTTCATATAATGGAAGCTGTTAATCTTCGCCTCGTCACTTCCCACTCACCTGAAGATGATATGTGCGCATGATTAAGACAAAACAAGAAAAATATATGATGCACGAAAATTCTCTTAAAAGCCACTTTACAATAATGAATTTTTGATGAATAACCAATTTAATTTACGATTTTTTATCGTTATACAATATTCAAAAGGATAAAGTGATTCACTATACACCATTGGTTTTAGTTGCTTCATCAATTTATAGTTTGATACCGATTTCAATAACCGACATCAATTATGTTCAACAAACTTACTATCTTTATTATGCTAATATTGACGAGATCAAATCAAAGTTAATATTCCGTCTTTTATTTAATACATGCATGGCGTTATATTGAATGTCTTTATTCATTTTAACTTACATTTAAACAATTAATCATACCATTCAATGTATGAATTCATTGAAAAATTATAATATAAATTTATACTAATTTACAGCATTGATTATTAAATATATAAATTTCAAATTACACTTGGTTGGAGGTTAAATTATATACCATTTTGTATGTTCATTCCACCGGTCTATTTGTATTTGGATATCAGAATGAAAAATTATTCATACCCATAAACCATAATTTGTACTCATTAAGTGAAAAAACAATTTATCACAGAAAAACGAAAGAAAAGAAAAAAAAATCAAAAGTAAAACAATCATTACAATCCATTTCATACCTTTAACTGTTTGGTATGAAATTGGTGCTCGAAAACGTATGCAAATTACTCGTTGTCCAAATGATCTTTTGTATCCTAAAAGTTGATTAGTAATTTCTACACTCTAATTACTTCCGTGTACCGTAAAGCACTTAATGACTCTTTTATTTCATATTGATTTTTCTATTTGTACAGGTTCAGCAGCCGACGGTGATGATGAAAGTAGCGCATCGAAACGTCGAAGATCGCGAACAAATTTTAATTCATGGCAATTAGAGGAACTAGAACGTGCATTTTCTGCCAGCCATTATCCTGATGTATTTATGCGAGAAGCACTTGCTATGAGACTGGATTTGAAGGAGAGTCGTGTTGCAGTAAGTACACTAAATTCATTATAAATTCAAATCAACCTCAATTTATGTATAACGCAATATAAAAATAAGAAAGGATTATCAACATACATGTTGAGAGTTCAATGATAAATTAATGTCAAGTGATAAATTGATCGATTGATGATTAGATCCATTTGAATTAACCACCGATAAAAAGACCGCATTAATCTAATACCAATTTAGTGTGGATGAGGTATCAATACCCAGTGGAACTGAATAGAATTGAACAATACACTCGAATAAAATTGAATGAAAAAGAATACGTTATAAAATGGTATCTAAACGAAGTAAATAGTGAACATAAAAATCCCTCATCAATGTTCAATGTTTTTACTTGAGTTGGTCAATAAACAAGTTGTCTATGGATCATAATAGGAAAATAAATCTATAAAGAAACCCTCTAAATTGAACAAATTATTCACATATTGGCATCATTGGTATCCGCAATGATGCAGTTCTTTCTTATTATATTCTTCTCATGTGGATGAGATGTTTGGGTGTTGTTGGCAATTGAACAGAATTAGATCTCTGGCCTGGTCATATATAACATTATCAAAAATTCGATTACAAGACCATAAAAATTCTGAAAATGATTTCACTCCTCTTCTGTTGGGGTATGTACCATCGAGTGATTTTTCCGGGTATTAGAAAACCACAAAAACATTCAACATAACAATTCGAGTTAGATAAAATGTGACATTTTGTGGCAGAGTATGAGTTAGAGACTTCTTCATTTTGGATTCAATGTGTTTTTGGTCCTTCATGTGTCCAAACTAGATGCGAATAGAATAAAAAGTAAGAATCTCCCTTACACATGGAATCGTTAGAATGGGTACATTAATTTTCAATAGGAATTTTCACTGTTATTTGGTGGTCCAAAATAGGCACATTCAATTCGGGATGGTAAAAGACATTGGACCAAAAGTAAATTGCCTTGGGATTTAAAATAGATTACCTCCTTGGACGCGATGGGTAAATAAATGTGCCATATGAACGTATTTTTCTCGTGAATTTTATTCTTTTTGGTCCTATACAACGATACCAGTCAGATTACATACGAATTGAATGAGCACACGCAGTTAAAGAAATCCTAACGTAAGCATATTCTAGTTGATATTGAAATTGATGTAATTCAGGTCTCATCATCTTCATCTGTATTCATTGAAATCATTTTGAGTCACCCATCCTTACTGTTATAAATGGGATTTCAAGGGCCTTTTTATTTATGATACATTTGAGGTTACAACATTGTAGCACAAACAATATTTAACCATTGTACAAATGGGTATTACGTTATGTTAAACTGATATAGAGGGGTGTATGGTTGGGCTTTCGAATAAAAATTTCGTTGAAATTTCGTTGAGTGTAGAGTGAAAAATTCCAACATGTTGCAATGGGATGTACATATGATAATTTCTATCATTCCATGCAATTCAATTTCGAATGGTTTATTATTATTTGAATGAAATGAGCAAAGAAATAGAAGGAAAACTGAAAATTATTTAAACATTGCAAAGAGTAATGTGAAACAGTGTTGAAGTCAACGATGCCGAAAATAGGATTTGGTATCGCCCACTTCGTAAACTACCCATGATTGAATTGAGGGGTATTCTTTCGTATGTAGACGAAGAAAATGTTTATTGTTTGGAATTTGATTAACTTCATTACATTCGATATTACAATTCATTTAAGACCAGTTTTTATTTGTGCTGCTACCTCATAATGAAGTGAATGAAAGTGATGGTATGAGAATGATCGTTATGAGTGTATACAACATCCTTACGGTTTGTATTTATGGTCACCGATTATAGACATCATCATCCCTTATTTTGTTATAACCAAGAGTCTCGATGACTTTTTGATGGTAAAATAAGGGAGAATAATGATTTTCGATTTATCATTACAACACCCGAAGGCTCATACCAAATTATGAACAGATTTTTTTGATTCTGTTGTTTAGTTGATAGTGAAGAATGGAATACAAAATAAAAATTATAACACGGGGATTAAATGATTTTTCATATTAATACGAGATAAGATCGGTTCAATTTTAACGATTTGTTACGCGGGGGTTAATATTGGCTTATTGCCTGGTCTGTTACGCGGGGGTGGAGAGGAGGTCCATTGTTTTCCTCGTTAATGACCAGACCAATAGATCGGATATGAATGGAAACAAGGGAACAACTGAAAGTAATAAATTGATAATTATTGTTTGATAATTTTATTATGCATTTGAACATAAATTTTAATTTTAATTAAGTAGACTATCTCTCCCCAAGTATATTGAATTCATATATTCAATTCATTATCAATTTTTTTTATTTTAATGTTTTCATTATGAAAATACAGAAGTATTCAAAGTTTTCATTCAATTTTTTTTTTTGTTAGTTATGCACTCAAATGTTTTATGGACAATGGAAAATTAAAATGAAAATGAGCCACAATATAAATGGAAGTTTATTGAATTTTATTTGACCAATATAGTGTGGGGGGGTTTCATATAATTCCGTTATTGAATTTTCATTTACTAATTATTTTCATTTTAATGTATAATTATCTATTGACTGGTTCGTTGTTTATGATGCTTGTTAACGTACTGGGACGTGTAAAAATAATTTAAATGGTAGAACAAAAAATAGAAAATAAAATTTTAATCAGAAATAAACTGAAATCTAGAAGCTCATTTACATCTAGTGTTTTGTGTACGTTTGCTATTTGAAACTTTATCGGTCTGCCTTATGTCTTATCACAGACGATTTATTAACCCTAATGCGATGTATAAGAAAAACTGGAATATAAATAGAGTAACGAAGAGATCGAAATTGCCATTGTAACCCTCGACAGGTGAAATTTATATTCCATAGGTTGTCTTATTGCTTCCTGATTGCACCACCTTTTAAAAGAAATGAACAGCCAAAAGAACAAAAAAAGGCCATTACTACAATAGCTGTCAATATGGGAATTCTATTTGCGTGCGCGTTACCCATTACATACACATTTAAAAGCGTAAATACCGATTCTAACATGGAGAAGCTAACAAACGAAAAAAAAATAAATAAATTCAATATGCGCCCTATTTATGTTCTGCCACACGTTAATATTTAATTTATGTTTCTTAATGAATTGCTCAGGTAAAAGAGCGAAAATATATGAAAAGAAACGAGTATTAATGAAAAACAGTGGATATCAACTCGTGTACAAATCATTTATAGTAGCAAAACCGAAAGGCGGAGTTACGAACTCCATTGCTGATGGTAAAGACTCACCTTTACCTGTATTTTCAATTTTGTGTTTTTTCTTGTTGTTGTATTTCTTACCGGCTGTTCACGATCGGTTATATCGTGGTCCGTAACGATCCGTAAGACAGCACACCGCAACTAATAAAAAATAAAATGAAATGTAAAACGCTTTTCTTTAATTATATTATTTATTCAATTACAAGTTTGGTACAAATGTGGGAAGGTAACTCAATTCAAATGGTTCTACATTTTTTTTTTCCAAAATCGACTTGAAGTGAAAACTCCTGTCCTTTTGGACACGATGTATACCACAAAACACGAATCATTTAAATTCAATGAAAATAAAATATTCCATGACTCTTCTAGTTAATAATTTCTTGTCGTTTTACAAATCGATGGTTTAAAAATCGTTAAATAATTAAACTGAAAACGGCGGTTTTAAGTTTTAATTTGAAAAAAAAAAAGAATGAATTAAATAGACAGTTTGAACATAACAAGACAACGATTGTAATAAAAACAAAAAAAATGTCAAATTTAATGCCAATTAACATAAAATCGCGTGTTTAACAGCAATTATCGTTAATCTTTTTCAATTCGTTAAAGACAGGCAAAATGATAATTTTCCTAGTTTTGGATTTCATTTACGTCTTCCCATTTTATCTAACCGAATCAATTGTGTTTATTATTTACGGTGTGCATTCATGAGTTACATATTAAACTACCATAAATAACATGCAATTGATTTATCAAAAAAAAAAAAATAAATCTCAAATTAAGATATTTTTACCTTCGGTAACAACATGTTTTGTGTGTAATGATTAATCCGTACATAATTGAGGTAAACTATCGGGTCAGGTTATCATTGAATATAATAAATTATTGAACAACAACCTCATCAAAAATTTTTCTATTTTATAATCAATCAGGTATGGTTTCAAAATCGCCGTGCCAAATGGCGTAAGAAGGAGCATACGAAAAAAGGACCAGGCCGACCAGCACACAATGCACATCCCCAATCATGTTCCGGTGAACCAATACCACCCAATGAGCTGAAAGCAAAAGAACGGTAATTTGTATACCAATTAAAATATTTATCATTTTGAATTAATTGTTTTCAACTTTAGGGCACGTCGTAGAAAAAAATTGGCCAAAGCATTGGAACGGCAAGCAAGAAAATTACGTGCAAAAGGAATCACCGTAGATTTGGAGGCATTGAAAACGGAATATTTATCACAGCATCGTGCTAATTCTGATTCAGAGATCGATGATGATGATATCCAAATTGATGTAGTCGGCGGTGCTGATTCGGATGATGAACCAGAAGACTGTTCAATACGGCGACGGGATAGTATTGATGGTATGGCAGATAGTGGTGACAGTGATTTGCCAAAAAATAGCAGTAGACCAACAAATCCATTTAGCATAGAGTCATTATTGTATAATAATACGTGAAATTATGCTCTCCAATTGCTGCGAGGCACACAATTAATTACAAATAATAAATATGGAATTCATGGTGAACAAGACTAATAGATTATCCTCCGAATTATTAATAACAGTGGCAATATTAATGTGTGGTTAATTCATAATAATTACAACATAAAAATTGTGACTAAGTAAATACCATAAAATCATAAGAATAACAGTGATGAAGTTTTTAAATGATGTGATTAATTGAATTGTGTAAATATGAGTTTAACATCAGCAATTGTGTGTAACTGAAGTGATGAACAGTTTAATTTGCAATTTTAAAATTGGAAAGATAAACAAATATTCAGTGAATATGTTGACCGACATTAAGACGTTTATTTAATTTTCTTTTATGTAATTTCGGTAAAGTGAAAATAAATTAAAGAAAAAAAACAAACTGATGACAGTTAAAGTTTTAAATGATGTGAATAGACTTTAATGATTTTCTTTTGGGTAATGTTTTTGTTAAAATGAAACTGACTAACAATGGTTGCATAATCATATGAGAAAACCATAATAAAATTGGGTGTAAAACCTGCATTTAATTTGTGATTTGTGCACTGATGGTGAACGAATGATAAATGATATAAAACTATTGAAGGAATGTGTGAATTTAAAATAATTGCAAACAAATAATTGTGAAATTAAACACGAGTATTATTTGCTAAAGGAAAAAAATGTTCAATACACTCTACAATGACAACGATAAATAATTTGTAATTAATTTAAAGAATTAAAAATGAAATAATAAATCTGTAAAGATGTTACATAACACTGTAAATAATCATTTTGATGAGAATAAGATGTAGACGTTGAGATATGAATTCTAGTGTTAAATCATAAATTTAATTGTCCTAAGTAGAGAAACATATGAAACGAAATGCAGATATCACAATTAAATGGATGATGTTTAATTAAACGTAAATCGAAATGATGATGAATTTGCATCGTACAGTAATGAACAATTAATTTTCATTAAAATGCAATCAATTTGTGTAAAGTGTACAATTATTTATTAGTTATTATTTGTATTTAAAGAGATGAATGACATTGTTTGTGTTTTAAGTTAAAATGGATAAAAGGAAGTCAGTTAAATTGAAAGATTTTATGATTTCAATTGAAATTTTTCATTTAGTTTTTCCTTAATTTTATTATTCATTGACCAAGAGGCAGAGATCAATGGTTAGATGGCAATGATAGATTTATTTGTTTTATTTTTTTTGTTTTTAATTTTCTTTAGATGAAAAGTGAATATATAATTGTGCAATAAAATAAATCCATATTTATTAATGTAAATTAAGGAACAATCGTATGGATTAAATTTCCTGATATGATTATGATTAAGAATACAAAAAGTTTATTAAAATGTATGATTTTTATTTAATGAAACACACAATATACTACACTAAAAAAATATTTATTATTTTACTATCGATTTTAAGTTTTTCCTAAACGAAAATTTTATAATTTCCATTTTTAACAATATATCCTTTGTATTTAATATTTTGATAGCCATTAAACTGTATAACTCTTTAGTTTTTCCTTAAAACATTATAGAATAAAGTGAAAAGATAATGTTACAACTGATTATTTTCTTTTGGAAACGGGTACTGTTGTATAATCGATCAATTCATTTTCCTTTAGTTGAGTTTTCTTGAAAATTTACTTGCTGCAGTTATGGTCGCCTGTTCCAATTGCAAGGGAAAATAAAGAAATTTTCAGTTTTTCAAGAAAATTTTGTTCAAATTGTACAGAATTGTAACAGGCGAACATGAGAACAGGAGGAATTTTTCCTCTTAGATTAATGCAGTGGCGCCATCCAACGGTAAAGAAGCCAACTAAAAAAGTGAACTTTGGAAATTCTGATTTTCTGAAAATTCAAAAAACCAAAAGTTTCAAAATTGTTGTTGTAATCAATGCTTTGTGTCGGTGTAACAATTTGCATTAGTATTGGTGACTTCTTCCCCATTCAAGGAAAACTATAAGAAAATCAGTAAAATATCAAAAGTTTCAAAAATTGTTGTTGTAATCAATGCTTCGTGTCGGTGTAACAACCTGCATTAGTATTGGTGAATTCCTCCCAACACTAAGAGAACCAGAAGAAAATTACTGAAAAACCAAAAGTTCCAAAATTGTTGTTGTAATCAATACTTCGTGTCGGTGTACCAACTTGCATTAGTATTGGTGAATTCCTCCCAACACAATGAAAACTACAAGAAAATTAGTGAAATTTCAAAAGTTCCAAAATTGTTGTTGTAATCCCTATTGCCTGTCGGTGTAAGTTTGCATTAGTATTGGTAATCTCTATTAAGTCTATTGAAACTTTAAGGAAAATCTAAAAAAAAATGTATTCCTATTCATGGAAAATAGGAAAATATGCTACAATTATAATCTTGCTTGGTTCATTGACCTGAACAACTAAAATCATTGAGTTGCTACTCACTTAATCACTGATAAAAGATCAATTAAAAGAATTTTGCATCCCTTCTTCTTGAACTATAGCAAAAATGATCGTGTTTTCCATTCGAAAAGAACAAGAAAGTCTTATTATTAATCAAGAGAGAACTATATGACACTCATCTTCTCTTTATTAAAGGTGCAATGAATTGAAAATTGAAATCACGGATAAGAAATAAATGAAAAACTAAAAACAATTGAAAATAATCAGTTGCAGTGATAAAAGGGAATGGTACATCCCTTCAAACAAAATAACCGATGCCATTAGGATGTGCATTTTCTAATTATTATTTCCTTAATTCATTACCTATCCGTTTCCCTTAATTGATTTAAATTTTATCCCTCAAATTATTTATTAAGTAGCGAATTTAAACAAAAAAATCTTAACTAAATGGATACATTATATTGTGAGATGCGTTTTAAAATGCATTATCAATTAATATAGAAAAACAAATGTGTAAAATAAAACTTATATGAATTAACATTTAAATAGAGAAAAAAAGAAAAGAAAATAGAATTTTCCTAAACAACGAAACAATTATTCTTTAATTAATTAGGTAGCGAAATATTATCATTTATGTTCCATCAATTACATGAACTAGTTGAAACTGATTCCTCTAGATCAAAAAAAGAAAGTGAAAATTGATGATTAATATAAGGAAAATTATGATTTCCATTGAATTTTCCACAGTTTGTGAACCAATAAAGAAAACGATCGAAAATAATTCAAAATTGCCGTGCATATCAGGAAAAGAATTTAACAATATCAACCACATGACATGATTTTCTTAGTAACTAAGCTCATTAATTAATTAGAAATATAAACATTTATGAGTGTAAGAATGTTGATATCAAAGTTTTTAAAATCATTCCACACTTCTTGTTAGTGAATTCAGTTCCTTTTTTGCCATTTCTCATTTACTTGTAATGTGTATAATTCAATTTGGACGTCATAGCACACAATTTCTCTCTTTTAATTTAACACAAATGAACTGGAATGATAGAATTAATGAATGTATAAAATAAATTATAGAGAGCATCATAATGATTCCTTATTTTTCTTTATAATTTATATAATTGGTTTTTTTTTCTTAACTTTTTATCTTAACTAAGGAAAATTGTAATCCTAATTAAATGACGAAAAGGATAAAATTAAAAAAAAAAAAAAATTAATAACAACCTATAGAATTAGTAATTTATTGTATAAATTAAATTATATGAAAACTATATCAAATAAAATATCTTTAAAAGTATAAAGACGAACAATGAATTACGACAATTGTAATCACACTGTACAACTAAATAGATAATGATAATTATTGATTTTCTCAAAAAATTCATTAGGTAAATTACAGGTACAAAAAGATGACCCATTAACTCTCCCCATATAACGACTTTTATCATACATTGCAGGTAGATCAATCATATGATTACAGTGTTTTATTGAATTTTTAGCAATTCAAAGTCACTTCAAGTCAATTTAAGATTTCAATTAGCATGACAGCCAGTGAAAGGTAGCAAATCATTAAAAATATTCCAAATGGAAATAAATCAGATGTACATTAATTACATACAATGGTGCATTTCTTTTATTCAATTAATGAGAATAATAATTCTGTTTTCATTTCCGTTGTGAATGAATTAAATGCGAAACTCATCAACTGACGATGCTCCCTCGTTTTAATGCATTACAACATAATTAATTGATTTATGCAAAGTTGTCGTATTCATTGATAGCAACGTAGCTTTTTTTATATTTCCAGCTTAAAGACATTGGTGTTTAAAATAAAAATTATTGCCTACGTTATTAATAAACTCTTTGCCCACATGCTGGTTTTAACATCAACACATTTTTTTTCTGTATCACATTTAATGTATAATCAATTTTTAATGTGTACAAATTAAATTTTAACTAGAAGTTAATTTTCTTATTCATCATTTATCTCAACTGCTGGCAACATCATTTACATGCAATTGAACGTATAAATTTTATTTTTTTCCAATTATAGTTTTTTTACCTATTCAATGAGACACAGTGAAATAAAATACAAGTAAAAACGATCATCATTTGGATACAGGTGGAGTAAAATAAGCAAAACTACTTACAAGGTAAGAATAGAAGTAAAACTGTTTAAAATTGCAGCCGATTACTTTATTTTGTTTCTTTCTTGGAAGGTCATTAAATTTACCGATGGAATAACAATACGAATTTATATGAACAAAAAACGAAACTGAATTGATTGTTTCTTATTGCTAAAAAATTCACGTTGGCTACCATCAGTAATATGATTGTAAATTGATTCTTAATCACTCGCTTTTTTTCCAATGTTAAACAGTATACAAATTGAATCATAATCCGAATAATGAGACACATAAATTAATGATTGTCTAGATTGTTGCTTATAAGAAGTCAAATGATAGTTACGTTTCTATTAATATGTTTATCTACATGCAAATAATGAATAGTAAATTGGCAATAAGGTGATGCCATTATACCATTTTATTATTCAATTTTTACTTGGCAAAATTCAATTGTATATTGAATGGCACTCATATGCTGGGGCTCTATCATTGCACATTTACTGTAGAGGGACGGTTTCCGTTCGAAATGGCATAGTAATTTAATAAGTAGCCTCATACTAAATCGAATAACAGACATGAAACGTATAATTTTCATAAATGGCAAATCGTGAATCATACAATGTTGCTTCTGAACAGATTGAATTTTAATATCAATTGAATTCATATGTTAAATTGGCCACAAATAGATGGAAATTCATTCCTAATTTTGTGGTTTTTCTTTAATAATCAATTTACCCATTCAATATTACCTGGTGTTTTGTTATACCTCTGTTTTATCCGATTGTTTTTGGATTTATTCTGATTTTTTAATGTTTTTTTTTTTCGTGTTATTTTTCATCTCTCGCTATATGTATTCTCGTTACCTGTATCTACATCTAGATGATTATTGATTCATATGCGATCACATAAATAAGACTATAATTTGTCTTACAAACAGTATTTATGTGCGTTACACAGGTATTAATCTTAACGCGGGATCAATCGCTTTGATCATTCAATCGGTTCTTATTTTTCTTCATTGAAAAATAAGAAAAAAAAAAAACAACGAAGGTGAGATAAAATAAGATGTAACCAAAATTGGTAGAAACAATCTCTAACAACATAAAAATAATAATAAAGAAATAACTAATAAATAATCTTCTATACTGGATCAATCTGTTTAGAAGAGCCAAAAGCGTTAGAAAATTGATGTTGTTAATTATCTGTGTACAACCTTTAAGTTAAATAGATGAAATTCAATAGACTGATTTGAAACAAATTGATCGTGAAGTTTAAAGGAGATCCCTGACGATAATCAGAATCTCACAAAAGAAGTTCAAGAAAAATACCCAGAAACAACAAAATTGCCCACATCACCCAGTAGAAAATTGAAAATGGGAAAAGCTCATTACTCATGCGGCCAGAAGATAATCATTTTATAAAATATGAAACACAATTAAAATATGAAATATCATAAATATGTGAGAGTGAAATAATTCATTTATAGTGTCGGCATTTTACCCCGTTTTCTTCTCATTTGTTGTTGTTGTGTTACTTATTCACATTATCTCTCACCTTAGCCATGGCTCACCGTCGTTATGATAATTAATTTCTTACCTTTAACTCATCTCTCTGTATAACATTCTAATAATAAAACACATTTCATATATGTATAAATATCCATCTTAAAGAATTAGATAAAGTGTTCGTTACGTCTGAATAAAGTCTTAATAATTTTCTTTTTGTTTTCTTATAACTCAGTTATAATTCATTTAGAGTTTATGCCATAAGAAATGAAAGAAAAGCAACGCATTTTAAAATCATTAATAAAATACCATTCTCTTATTTGATCCAATTTAATTCAACTCGGCCAAAAGGCAAATCGTCAATTAGTCTGGCAATGAATAAACATATGAAACAACATTATTATATGAGAAACTCAATTCTAGTATAAAAGCAGAAAACATAACCAAATTCAAGTTGTATAAACGTAATGCAGTTAAATTCATTCTCTTGTATGGTAAAAGAGTAAACTTTAATATGCCATAATTGAGCTGTAAAGGTATATTTCATCATGACTTGAATGCATCTTTTCCACTATATACGTAAAAATCGTCTTAATCATTTCGCGTCTTCAATTATCCATTAATACAAGTCCTATTGTATCGTATTCAATTTGCAATGGTATATTATACACATTCAATTCACATAAATTAAATTATTCTTAAATTATATTTAATATTCGCGAAATAACGAATATATGAAATTCACGCCGGCCCCCATCCAATAAACTCAACTTATATGAGTCAAAATCGTTTGTCTTTATGCTTTTCCGTATACTACGAATTTACCTGGAGCACAAGGTAAAAGAGTTGTTGTTTTTTTATTCCAGTGTTATGAAAAACTTATGATAATAAAACAACAAAACTAATTCAATCCAATAAACGAAGTAAAAATAAAAAATAAAAAATTGTACGTGTATCTGAGTGAATTTCAAGAAATGAAGTAATCATTCTTCAGGTTGAATGAAAATTAAGTTATTTATAGCGATAAATCTTCAACGAAAAGAATTATTCAATTAAAACTTGTCTTTATTTGTGAACAAAACGAACAGACTACGAATATGTTAATTCCAATTCAATCTTTTATGGAAGCGCGGCTCCCACTTTGGATTTCATTCTTTTTGGGTTTGTTTTTTTTGCTTGCCAATTCAATTTAGCATATAAACAAAACAGAATTTCTGGATTATCTTTTTAAAAATTTTGACTTATTAGTTTTTTCTTATAATTTCTTTTACCTGTGGTTGCATCACTATACGTTGAATTAGTTTACGTGTTTATTAGCCGTTATACGATCAAATGAAATTTTGTTTTCAAATTTTCTTAACCAAAAAAAAAAAATTCACGATATTAAGATGTACATTTGAATGCGAGCATTTAACATGCAAACATTCAATCCCAATATTTCTTATGATTTCTTCAACAAACTGATGATCCCTCAATGTTCAAATAAATGAAACTACAAGTGATACTCAATATATGATTATATGATCATAAAGTGTAATTATTAGGCGGCTCATTGCGTTTTCTTTATTTTGTGTAGGCCCTTCATTTATTTAATTTCTTTATTTCATCTTGTGTGTTTGATCTGACCAAATGGGGTAAACAAAAAAAAACGAGAAGAATTGATCCGTTTTAAGAGGATAATATTTAAGCAAAAGGTAAACTAATTATACGGCTTCAAAATTAAGACGTTGGATGAATAAAAATATATATCATATGAGTTATGAATGGTGTTTATTGAAAATGTCCCGGATGGTAAACGCCTGCATTTCATCTTTCTCGATTGAATTGTTGAGTTAACAGAGAGATGAATTGAAACCGTGAAGAACGTCTTCATCAATCCAAGCTAATTTCATATTATAACTGATTTTCTTCCTATTGAATAATACAACACATGTCCATTGATTTTCCCATTTGAATGTTTTTTTAATTCATTTGTATCTCATATGTTTGTATAGGCACTTGAAAACCGTCTAAAACGAATTGAATTTTATGATTTTCTATTGTTGATGAAGTCAAAATGGTATGAAAATAAACCACATAGATTTTCTTTTCTCAAGTTTCCTTAATAAACAAAATGATTAGCTTTATCCATACAAGGTATAGTGTTTAGTGAATTGAAAAATCCAAGGTAAAAGAGGTGAAAAACGAATCCAATTCTCGTGGCTCTTTGTTCAGATTAGCTAAATGAATACTGAGTGAAAGATGAAACGTGTAAATTTTTCAATTCTTACATTGTATAGACATTAGATCATATGAAAAATGAATAAATATTGAACGTGTCTTAGACGATAATATAAAAAAAAAATGCCGATAAATATTATTACGATCAATAAGATAAAAAAAAACGATGAATACCGAAATGATTTTTTAATCGTTTATTTTGTTATTAGAAAAATTATTGTTTTCCCTCTTCAACATAATGAAAATATTTTGATCGTTATTATGTTATATTCAATTGGATTTGAATACCATACCATGACCAAGCTAATTGAAAACAGTTCTAAATTGGACATAAAAACCTAACAGAACACAAACAATTCAATTTTATTCTATTCTTACCTGGTAAACTTTGAATTTATTAACGTGGTGATTAAAAACACTTTTATGTCCATAATTTTTATGATCTCTTTGAAGACAAAAGCATCTTCAGGATATGTTGATCGTAAAATTTGATCAAAGTTATAAATATAAAACCAATTTTACGGTCAATCAATATTTCATTAACCACAAAATAGCCAATACAAGTTCATAAAGTCAATGTTATGATTAATAAAAACCAAAATTAAAATTGAATTATTAATATGAAAATTTCGATTAAATAACTTCGCAACATGACGGCATATAAAAATCGAGAAGAAAAAGAAATTAAAATGACAAACAAATTGCAAATAAAAAATCATTTGAATATGAAAGATTGTAACACTAATGAATAATCAATTGTCCAAATGAGGTACTTCATATCAGGTGTTTAATATCACAGTTTATTCATCACAGTGGGACACAATGAATGCAATATGATATTCGTTTCAAACAAATTGAATGATCATTTCATTCCATTTTAGGTTGAAAACCGATAACAATGTATCCAGTTAGAGGAAAACATCAATTGATTGAACTGTTAAAATATTAATGATCCTCCAAACGAATCTATTTAATGCCACATGGATACATTGGTGTGAACATGGTGTATTTAGATCGTTTGAATTGTAATATTAAAACTGTTGCATTCAATAGAGATACTAAAGAATAACATCGTTGATTTATCAAAAGGGATGTGTGCACACCTTCAATTTCAACGTCATTTTATATGAAAAGGTCCACGCTCTTCATTCAATTCTTAAATGATTGAGTTTTCAAACAATTTATTCGACTATTTTTATTGAATTACAACAAAAATTAAAATCGATTAATAATCTTTTACTAAATATTGGATGAAATTTATTTATAAAAATATTAAATGTTGAAAATTGTATTGAATAAAATATCTGAATAACATAATTTATTACATTAGAATGATAATTCGATTATTCTTATAATTCTACATTTACCGTATAGAAAAAAAGATCAACGGTTCAGGTTTTCTTTCAATTTTTATTTAAGAAAAATGTTCAACAACCGCCAGCTAAACGATCTGGTTATGTTCATAAATGATAAACGATATGTTGCGGTATTACGAACACAACTGGTTTATCAGTTAAACCAAAATAAAAAAGAATAATTTTGCTACCAATTTGCTAATTACAATTCAGGTGAGAATAGATTCTAATCTACAGTCGATTGATTAAACGAATTTACGCCAATTTCTTTTGCCGCTTGTAAACTAAATCCAATGATGAAAATTAATTTGATCCAGTAGGTGAATATGCAGTAAACGAATGTTAACGTTGAAATGAGATTATCATTATGACTCTGGTTATGGATCTTCTACACTTAATTCAAGGTATTAATTCACAGCAGGACACTGTCGATAAATTAAAACATAAACTGAATTGAAATTCGATCCTTATTATTAAGCATATTTTATTAATACAATTTAAGTCTCATTCAATCGTTATATTGACTTCATTTCATATTTCTTTTCTATAATATTCATAATCATGTTGTATCATATGATGAAAACATGTTTCACACCAAACATCTCATACTATTATTAGTACGATCTAAATTCATTGAATTCATTTAGTGTTTCTTTTTTTTTCATTTTCTTTTTAATATTTCAATAATATTTTGTATGGTCAAGTCATATCAATGATAGTAAGATATCATTAACCTGAATATCGATAACCGATTGAGATAACACAATAAGATGAAATATAAATATAACACGTTGAAAGTTATCAATAAGAAAAAAATGAATTTTGTTGTCAATTTTCTTAATCTAAATTTGATCTCGCGGAACAACAAAAGAGTTAAATGAATGAAATAAAAGAAAATCGATTTCTATATATCAGTACCATTGGTTGGTGTTTCCATTCATCGTAGTGTCTTTTATTTTGGAGCCCCTGGACGTTTGGAACAAGACTTATAATCTGATATTTATTACTTTATTAGAGCCTCTCGTTCTATTAAAATTCCATACCAACAAGAGTATAAATAATAATCAAAAAAGCTCCATTTTATTACTGTCATTCAACTTATGTTTCATAAATCTGTTCATTCACTGAATTCCTAGACACCGATTACACATTGAATAAATAATCATATTAAAATCGATAGAGAAACCAATAAGTTAATTTAATAGTTATGTTAACGATAATCAATTTATATATGGACTCATGGATTTATAGTCAACACATTGGGGGTACACACAATAACAACGAGGCCAGGTAACAAATAATTGGTTACAGCATTCCTGATCTAGTTAATTAAGTCATCACATCATCATTATTCGACCGGTAAAGATCAAGACGATTGAATTGAATCAATTTTTTATTTTATTATTTTCGGGTGGTTTTATGGTTTTCGTTTCACCAAAAAAAAAAAAAGCAAAACAAAAAAACTTGAAAATTAATTTTTACCTGGTTATTATGGCTTTAGGGTACCACAAACGATTGCATGCTTTATTTACCTAATAATTAATTTAGGTTTTGAATTCATTCACTCATTTTGATACACTGATGTGAATAAGCACAACAAAACACAGAAGGAAAGTTGATGATAAATAAAGAACACATCAGAATGGAATGGTTCAAATTATTGCCAATAATTATAGGTTGCATTTACGAAAAAATAAGAAATAATAATAAGAAATAAAATATAGGAAACAACGTTTTACCTAATATAAGAGTGCAGGGTACAAAAGAAGATATCCGTGGAATCCGTAATCATCATTATGGACGTCATCTGTTTCACATCATCACTCCTGGTTGATTCAATTCCGTTCATCACTTTGACTTCTCTATAGATTTTATGTGTGTTTCAATTGATTTTTTCTTGGTCTTTTTGCCTTTTGACCGATACAACTGAGACAGTTATATATTGAAATGATGATCTATTTTAATAAGGTGGAGTTCCCTTCAATATGGAAACAGAAATCGTCTCTCTGTCGAAAACTAAAAAATCTCTTGTACCAAAAATAAATTTACAACTGTGTTTTTTGATCGTAAATCATCAGGTTCCGTTTTCAATAATGAAATATTACGGCATAAAAATGAACTTAACTGGCAGACGAAAATAATATTCAAACTAAATTTGATATGCCAATCAGCGCCATATTTATAAAAGTGAAATCAATAAAAACTTAAAAGGAAATCCATCAAATTGTTTTGTACGAAAATAAGGAAACTGACAGAAATACACGAGTTTAGTTACACTTCACTAGCTACACTACACTTCACTTGAAGAGTTTCATTAGAGAGGCAAGTAATTTGAGTTTCAGTACGTTCAATTACAAATTGATTGTTACATAATAATTGATTGAAATTGATTTCAATCGATTGAATTTGTCTATGGAGTTAAATTCCATTTGAAATTCAATCTTGGATTGGTCAGTGTAAAGTCTAAGTTGAATTGAATTCACACAGTCGTTGAACCGATTGGATATCATTTATCATTCCTTAATCTAAAACGCGTTTGATCACAAACGCACACCTTTTCATATTCAATCAAATGGATCCTTCTAACAAATAATTTTTGAGTTGAAATCAAGTCTTTAGTTCTCCATTGTTAACACAAAATGATGATGATGATGATGATGAACTTCCTCATTATTACTTGGTCATTCTCTCTTTCCATCTAATCTTCTAGTTCTGATTGAATGTTTTTTTTTTATTCAATGGTTGTTTTCTTATTACGATCTTAATGTAAAAGGGGGAATATTCAGTCCATCAATACAAACTCAAAATTGAAATGATTAGAGCATTACATCTAAACTATTTTGTTGTTAATTACTTTGTCTATTGTTAAAGCGTCATTTTTCTCGATTTAGTCGTATGAAAATGAACACCATTTACCTGGACAATGAGATTCATATTAAAGAAATTCAAATTAAACGTTAGATCAAATTGAGATATTCTTTAATAAAATGAACACATCAACTAGTTCGTCATGGTTCAAAAACGGAAAATTAAAACCTGAAATCTAAGAAAATGAAATTCAAGTGGAATAGAATAACTCAATACATTTTGTTTGGTAAATTAATATGAAATGAAATTTAATTGAGACTGAAACCAATTAGATGTTACCTGGATGGAAAATAATTATAAAATAAAAAAAAAGAAACAGATTCATTCATTTTATCTGTGAATTATCAATTAAGTGGGAATATTGAAATAAAAACTATAAATGATTTAACATGACTGGCATTGGAATAAAGGATGAAATTGGTGCCTCAAAATAGCTTGATTTATTCATACCGAAATGAGAGATTTCATGTGTGGAAACCTAAAGAAATTAATGAACTGTATTTATATGAGTTTTGATAAATAATAAGAATACCTGCCGTGTAACGATTCAAATGAGCATTACATGATGTTAAACCGTTGAATAAAATCATGTGTATTCGACATGAAACCAGCAGGATAACGAAAGGTGTTAAACCCCGCTGTGAACAACTTAATAGATTCAATATGTAATATAATGCTGGGATTAGTATAGAGTGGCATAAACTGACCAAAACTGAAAGATTCGTTGGCATTGAACGCAAATTAACCGATTCACATTTATTATTCATAATTGTTCTTATCACACGAACGGCATCTTGTCTTTGACATCTCTCAACAAATAAGTGTGAGATTCCATTTTCATCTCAAATCACAATTCAATGACGTTTCATCTACACCCAAATGAAATACCTGTAATCGATTTAAATGATATTGTTCAACCAAAATATTTAATATTATTCATTAATAATAAATAAGTGAAAATTCGTGTTGTGTTTCGCTGCAAAGGAATGATAATATAATTTGTTTTCCTTTTATCTTTTAATTTCTTTTTAGTTTGTTAAATCAAGAAAGGAAATCACTATATCAGATACTCTATTGTTTTATAAAAATTTATTTGTTAATATTGTAGTGTTGTTGTTGTTGTTGGTGTTTTCTCACAGAAAAACTAAATAATAATTTAAGTTATAAATACCGTTTGTGAATAAAAGTAAACGATACAAATTTATAAAATATACAAAACTGATTAAAAACTGAATAATAACAAAAGATTAACGGGTAAAGAACAAGAGAAACTGATATACAGTTTATTTTGTATATTTCCATTAAAACAAAAAATGTGTGATTACATTGGGTGAATAAAATATGAAGATATTAACAAATTAATGTCATTTAAATAACACGTTTTTGATTTACACATCGATTAGATACAGATATAAAACATCTTATTTTAATCTTCTAAATTGATATTGATATAATCAAGTTGTTAATAATATCATTTGAATATTATGGTAAATTGCACAGATGAATTGATATTGATACTGTTAAAAGATTGTTGGTTTGTTTTAAAAAGATCTCAACCTAATTTGTACAATACTAAAACGGTAATTTATTTATAATTTTCATGGCTTCCGGTATTGATCTTCATTGGTGAGAGAGTTTTTTTGTTTTTTGTATTTCAGTGGAATCAGGTGTGAATTGAAATCCATGAGAAACAGTTGAATGGACCGATTGAATATTAGCAACGGGAATTGCAAATAACAATGCAAAGACATTGAAACTTATTAGTGGGATGGGAATCAAGAAATTAGACATCAAATAAGACACTATCGTTGACTAATTTATTTATACTGAAATTCTCTATTCAACTGAGAAATTCGATTGAAAAGTGGTTAATCAAATTAACATTTTCCATGTCAACGATTTCCATCAAATATTCACATACCAAAAGTCATCATCATCAAAGTGTAATCATTGAAAATCAATGATTAAGGTGTCATTCACACCACTAATTTTCAATGTGATTCTAATTAACTGAATTCTTAACATTTCAAATATGTTTGTTGTGTTTTCTTTTTATTTTTATTTTTTTTGTCAAATGAAATTTATGTGAAAAGATTAAAGAAGTTTTCCATTGGATTGTGTCAATTACATGGTCCCAAGAACTAAAGGAATTCAACTATTGAGAACATTATAATTTTCATTAATATGTAATTTGGGCATGTTTATGTCACAAGAGAAAATCGTTTCACTCCAATAAAGTAGATGGTATAACTACTGATCTGAATAGAGTATCATACTGTGATCAATTTTCTTAATTTCTTCTCACTCTGGTTTGTTACTCTGGACAATGGATATGAAACGGTACCCATCGGGATACGTGCACTAATAATATTCGTGTAATAACACCAAATTTTATGTATCTTTAATTCCATTTTAAACTGCATTTGGAAGTGTCTTAAAATCTATAAAATTTTGATTTGATTTGACACTTAAAAATACATTAATTTGATTATAAATTAAGTTATAATATTTCTTTTACCATAATGACTATAACCATGTATAACATGTGATAGAAGAAAGAGAATTAATCGTTGAAAAAAAAAATTATAAGAATTGTTGATTCCGGTCAATAAAACCAAATGTTATTGGTATTTCATAATGGTTAATTGTTTACTAAATATAAGCACATTAAATTTATGATAAGTTTATAATAAATTATTGGATCTACATATCACAGTTGCAATACAATGCATTTAATTCTGAAATACCTTCACATAATCAAATGAAATTTATGCTAAGAAGAGATTTTTAACATCAGTTATCATCTGTTTTCTGTAATACATACAGAATGTTAAATAAATTTATGAATATTATGAATACAACAATGTCATTTGTACAATGAGAGAAATGAATTCAAGATTAAAAAAAAAACAATAATAAACTACATTAACATGAAGAAATGTACCATTCACTAATTAGTTTTCAACTGTGGTCCACTGATGCATAATTAAAGTGTTATCAAGAGGTAATTAAGCCATTTGGTAAAGGTTTTAAGGTATAACAAGCCAAACTGACACACCGTCCTCCATAAAAATTCATATTTAAATGATCGTTAAAGTTTTTTTTTTTTTTTTCGTTTTTCTCATTTGGATAATACAAAAACATGATCAACAAATATTTTTAAAAATTGCATAGGAATTGATCATTTAATTCTTTTCAGTTTTATTTATGTGAATACAACAAATTCGACATACTGTTCTCGATTATGAGTGCTTAATACAACATAATCGATTACTAGTAAACTGAACAGAAATAAAAAAAAACAAGACAACAAACCAAGGCAATGAACTGGTCAACATTCTGTTGTGTATTTACCATATTGACCACAAAGTCATCATAACCAATTTGGTATTGTTGGCCAAACATTCAGTTAAAAACCAATGTACCTTAATATAATGCGAATTTATATTAATTACATGGCATAAAGGTATTGTATGATTACACATGTGGCTTACAGGTAAACGTTCAAAACATACACGGCGATTTTTATTTCATATATTGATTGATTCGATTTTGATCAGTGATCTTTTAGAACGGATAATAAATTGTTATTTATGGAAAAAAAAAGACTTACGAGAATATAAAGCGAAATCCATTAGTGCTGGTCAAACAATCAGTCTGTTTCTTTTCACAGTATTTTTAGTTGTGGATTAATTAAAGGATACTAATGGGAGCACAACTAATATCCGTATGTTTATCCATGAATTGTAGTTAACAAGAACATTAACAAGCCAAACCATAAGAACACTACATATTGACTATATAAAAATCTCTATGCATTGAGACGAACACACCTACTTAATCATTTTATATCCAATTAATTTTTCATTAAGTTATTATCGTTCAATCAATCACTGTACACATTTTCCTGAATCTCTTTAACTTGAATATATCGTATTAAGTTTTATGATTGCTAACAATCGCTAATTTGTTTCATATAAAACATAGGATATTTCAACTAAAATAATAATTTGTACGTGATCATATTTAAAAACCAATAACATAACCAATATGTAATTATAAATTGATTTTTTTATTTTCAGGTAAAAATTGTATTACGGTTCAATTGATATTCGATTGATAGATGATTGTTCCAATTATGTAGGCTCAATTGTTGGTACAACAGGGGGGAATTATTAATAATTTTATTTTATTTCATTAAATTAAGACAATCAAATTATCTACATTTTAGGTGAATCGGATATGAAGTGAACCCACATAGACAAAATGTAATAATCTGATCCAATGATTGGGCGGTCTTAATTTGAAATAAATGCCACGTCAATATCAAAACTATCAAAAGAGACAGAATATTGCTGAAGGACTTCAGCTATTCCATAATACACTCCATTGCATAAACTGACCAAATATTTCTTCAACTAGTTTTCATTTCATCGTTTCATTTCTTATGAAAATCTCAAGGAAAACAAAGACACAAAAATGAAAATATTATTTCATTTGATAGGTTGATGGTGCCAAAAGCAGTGAATAACGATTCAATTGGAAATCATCACGTTGTCCAGAATCGTGAATCAGATATAATTCTTTCTGTTCCATAATTTCTACAAAAGACTCTGTTATTACATAAATAATTATATTATTGGATGTCAGTTATTTGGGATCTTACATAATTCTTCGATCAGAAATAAATAAAATATTTAACACTTTACACAGATCTTTTACTACAAGAAATATCTACGATTTATATTTTTATTAAATGAATAAATTCCATACAAGTACACTGCATTTACCATTGATGATTACACCTTTTTTTTATTTCGGAATTTGTTACCACACCATAAAAGAACGATTCATTGGCAACAACATGAGTATACCGTCACATAACAAATCATAATGTTTAAAAGAAATAATAAATAAAAATTATTATATGAATTGAAAATTTTATATAGAATTTCTAACACTTTAACCATGGACATGAAACGATAAAATTTGTGACCAACAGTTAATGGGGCGTTCATTGGGTAACATAAGCACCTTTCTCAAAAATACCAAAAATAAACGAAAAATAAAGAAAAGCAAAACTCCCAGCCCACGACCATTAGCATTTACCTATTGCCCATAACTCTTGACTAATGGTGTAGAATATTTATTCATTAAACACGAAAACTGAATAAAAGAAGTCAAACTCTCTAGTACAATTCTTTTTTTATCGTTTTATTTCGATTATCATCATGAATAATATTTTAATTTAATTATTGCCTAATTACATTGAACCATCTGAAACCATTAATTATATTCAGTTGAATTGAGCATCTATGATTACATCTAATATTTTATATTACCTTTAGTAATAATGAATTATATTATGTACGATATTATCTAGCAATGAAATAATAAAAACAGAAAAAACAAAAATTATTATTAGTTCTGTATTACAAGTGAGAGAATAAAGGAGACATAATTAACCAGAACAACTTGCCCAACATTTCATAACAATTATGAATCTACAAGTGTACAAGAATAAAACAAAAAAAAAAAACCTGTATGAAATTAAAAGGTGAAATAATTTATAAATAATCAAGTAAACTAAGGTAACGTAATGAAATATGAAACTAATGTAAAAGAATATTAAAATTATACCGAAAAGGAATTCAACAGCAACAACAAGAAAAAAAGAAACTCATTACATTTATGAATAAAATTCAGATTAACACATAATTAATTTTATTTATATCTTTATTTAGTTCAAATAGGGTCTATTTGGTAAGACATAAAAGGTAATACCCATCCATATACAGTCCACTATTTATGACTTTCGTACTCCATACATATCGAAAACAATTTTGCTCTGGTAATACAACAGACATTAAATGTTAATAGACAAAATTACATTAATATTATGTTATTAAACCAACATTCAACATTTTTAAATAAAATTCAAACCGATAAACAGAAAACAAAAAATATAAATCATGATGAAAATTACCGTGTGAGGACAATGAAATTAATTGAAATTAAATTTGCTTGAAATTAATTTGTTTAACTTGTGCAATGTAACTGATGAACATCAAGGATAATATACCATTTATAGAGAAATAATGCATTCCATCGTATAATTACACTGGGGGTAAGCAAAATTAAATGGAAATTTAAGTAAATAATTCAATCAGTAATTAATATCAGTTTTATATTCCATTACAGTGGTTTTTATCTCTTCTATTGTATTCGCAGTCTACAATTCAAGAACCCATAAACGAGCAATTTGGTATAGAATTATGCTGTTGTTTTAGAGTTAAAAAAAATTATGGGGATCTGGGAACGATCTGATAACAATTCATGGAAACTACCTCCAGCTAAAGAATAGCCATTTATGATTTTGATCAAAAAATAAAAATTATTTTTTATTGTATTGAGGCTGTACCATGTCGAACATAAATGAATGTACATTACCCGGTTAAAATACCCTAGCACCAGATCCCTCACTAAAGGTGAGAAAGTGAGAAAAATGCCGCTAAACTAAAATGAAAATATTTAAAATGTTTTTTTTTTTTGCCATTCAGGTGCTTACCATCGGTTTCATACGCTTACCAGATTTATTTCACTTAAGTGACTGATAATCCTTTGTTCAAATTCATATGAATTATTCAAGTGAAATAACAAAATCGCGTCTCATACCATCAACTTTAAATTAATAATATTATGATTTTATGTTGCAAAGTATGCAGTATTTTTTATCAATTTTTCGCGTTAAAAGTTACAGCCCATTTTTATGTTATAACCGTGTTTCTCTGCTCTTATTATTTAATATTTGAATCTTTAAATCTGATACATTGATGGTTTACAGCTCATACCATCAGTCCATGAATACGGAAAGCACCAAAAAATTCATACTTTACATTAAAATCTATCCATTTATGAAATCATTTACAAGTATCAGTACGAATATTATTTAGCTGGGTTTTAAATCTTCATTTGCAATTGCCACGGTCCATTCTTGAAGACTTATGATATTATGCTTACAGTAATACACTGAACTTGGATGTAAAATATTATTATTATTATTTTTCTTAACACCTTATGACTTCGTTTAAACAGAAAACAAAGACCAACAAAAAGAACTGATCAAATAAATTCAAATTACACCAGTGGTTTTGTTACAGCCCCCCAAAAGCTATCGGATATTTCATGTGCTTTTTGGTCTGAAACGAAACAAATTTTTTATTTTCTTATGTTTTTCTTTCACTGGCATCTTATTTATGGATGGATTTCTTTGGCTACAAAATCTTTTACACAATCATTGGATCATCTTACTTTATTGTAATATTTTAACAATTTCGTTTAGTGAGACACACTGAAAATGATAGAAATGCCTCCAATAGAGAGAAGACGGTAAATGCACAAACTGATCAATAAGAAGTTTAATGAAGTACAATTTATTTCACTTCATTTGACTTCATATCTACATATTCTTTACCTCTGTGATTATTATTATTTTTCACTTTAATATATTTATTAATAATCGCATTATATTTAGTTATGTTGTTATGGTCTATAGTTAACAGCATGGAATAACTACATTTAAACCGCTTAAAGTTATAACCAGAAATAAAGGATATTTTTTAACATTGCGGGGCTTTAATTTAATTTCCAATTGATATATGACAAAGCAATGCAATATAACATATTTCGATTAAAATTGATTAAGACTTTATGAGTATTAACGATAAAGATCATCAAATGCGGTTTACCACAGCTTATGATTCCTCTCCTTTTTTTCGTATTAAAATTCATTCAAAAATCCACCTGACTGTTTTCATGATTACTAAAAATGTCCAAATAAGTGAGATAATTAAAATATTTTTTTTCATTTTATTTAATTATACGATAACAATATGAATACATTATCATGTGGTTAGTGTTACATGTAACTAAACAGCAGAAAAACATTGTTAATTATCGATTTCATGTGCGTAATCACCCATTGATTAAAAACAATTTTTTTTTCTCTCTCTTTCGTACATAAAAATGTATTAATGTTTATTATCATTGAATTTTTATAGCTGGAAACGATATATAAGAATAATCATAAAGGATAAAAATTTATGTTTAAAAAAAAAATATGGCATAGCCATGGACATAACTGATGGCTCGTTAAAGGTTTTGGTCTTATTGTATGGATATTTGTTCGCTGTTGTTTAGTCAATTTTCTCATGCACTTTGATACTTATTGAATCATGTATGTATGTTTTGGTCAGTATTTCAATTCAATTCAACGCTTTATTATATCTTTTTATGTTTTTATTTTGGTGGCATGAAGGTGGTGGTTAAAGCTCAAACATATGCTCGTAAACCAAATCAAGTATGAAACTAATGAAGATTAAGCCATTAAAATAACACTTTTTTGACAGGAAAATTATATTGAAGTACGCGCTTTAATAAATTACTAGCACCATGTAATGGGGGGCTCCAACACTTATACTCCCAGTACTTATATGTGCTGGCCCAGCAAATAAGATTCTTTACGTTTCTTTATTTTCATCTTATTCACTTCATTTCTTTTACTGTTGTTGATGTTCCTGGTTTTCTTTTATTTCTGTTAAAATCCCGAGAAATTTATTTTTAGTTTTCTTTTAAATCACTTTGTAAGTTTTCTTTTGTCGTTTTCTTCTTTTTCGGTGATGGTGTTAAAGTTGTATTCTGTTTTTTTGGGATGCAACAAAACATCTCCCCAATGTACTTGAGATGATATTAACGTTAAATATTAATTCACATAAGATGTACCGCAGATAGAGATCTGATTGTGATACTTTTATTACGGCCAACTTGTGCTATGTGTAGAACATTAATCGTTATGAATAATTGTAGTGGCGGCATTGAAATTATTTTTCTTTCTATTTTTTTTTTCAATTAATTATTAAACGATTAGATGCAACAATTCATCATTTTAACGATTAATGTTTTTGTCTTTTATGATATTATTCTTGTGTTTATTTGGTTGCATTTAATCTCTCACATCTTTAGGTGTGAGATGTTGTAATCATTCGTTATGGTTGGACACGAGCAAAAAATAAAAAGAATCATTCAATTGGCAAAGATTCGGCCGATGGATGATGTCTAATGGAAATAAAATGATCATCGGTGATGTCTTACTTAACGATGAGAAAACAAGGAATAAAACATTGTTGAATTATCTTGTTGCGTGAAATATCCATTTGATGACCATCCAGAATACCATAATGTGAATGATAAATCTTCTATCCTGATTAGACTTATTGCCAATGAATTTGCTGTCTCTATGTATAATAAAAATAATTATGCGCTTATTTTGAAGCAATAAAAAGATAAAAATACCTGTGAAACATATACAAGATTGAGTATACAAATATGATGATGTGAATACACGTCATTGGCAAGTAAAATAACTACCAACGGTGGAATGTTTATGTTACCAATAACATCTTATTCGTATATCCTAAAGGAAACTACATGAAAATTAATAATAAAGAATTTTATTTGCCGCTGGCTACTTTACAATGCGATTTAGTGTGAACAATACAACAATTGTGTATGGAATTAATTAAATAATAAAATTTCAAAAGAAAATTCATAGTCACTAGTTAATGTTTTGAATTAATTCATTTGAAAATTAAATAAAACTGAATTAATTAATAAAACTTTACACATAATTAATTAATCGAATGTTTTTGTGTACAGGTGAGGATTTAGTCTTTTTCAAATTCAAGAAGATTCATCAATTCATCCGATCGTGAAAAGATAAATGTACAAAGTAACTCATAACAGAGAAACTCATTTAGATAATAAATTAACCGCAATGGATAATAATTTTTATTATATTGTGTCAATTCAATGGTACCTCTCATTTAGATTCGCTTCTGATCATTATAAAATAAAAGATTAACACTGTTATTGGGTTACCACTGATGTCTTAATATCTTGTTCTGACAACGAAAATTATACTAAATTACAAAGTGAAACAACTAATTTAGCCTCAAGTCGTTACACCTTAAAATGATAAATATGATTCGGGTATTCTGTTTCGTTTTTTTTTTTTTTTAGTTTTCTTCAATTCGAATAAAAGAAAATTTAACGATACAAAACTATAGAATCTTTGTAAGAGTTTTGATAGCCAATTGTGTATGCCACTGCCTCTGTTTCCCAAAATTCAATTTGTAGGGTATTCCACTGGATTTTATTTTGGTATTTCGATTACCTGTAACAGTCAGCGGTATTGTTCATATGTTAAAAGAAATATTACATGATTAATTTATTTAGTTGATGTAGTTATTTTAATTCCAATCGGTATAGTCATTGGCATCTATTAACATTCAGGTAGAAATTAAATAATTTTTAAATTGTTTTTTTTTTTTTATTAGTCATGGGAGCTCATCTTAAACCGTATAGTTTAAGGATTCAATTAATTGTCGTTATTATATTGTAACCGATCTTCGATTAACAGTTTTGCTAGCAAATATTCTATTGACTGAAAACAATAGAAATAAATAAAATCTAGTTATTACGATGAATACACAATTGACGTCAAGTGCAATGGGAAAAGTATTAACTAAATCCTTTGTATCAAATAGTTCCAACACTTGATGTAATAATTTAAAGAAGCATTTCAATTCATCCAATATTTCCGATTAAATTTGTATTAATCGTTAAGTTTTTTGTAGCTGAATTTTTTTAATTCAGGACTAATTTTAATCATCTACTTAGATATAGTAATACCATTGAAAGGTATTAAATGGATAAAATTTATAATAAAAAACACAAATACCTGAAAAACAATACTTTAGTTGGCGAGAAGAATTAAAATATTGGAGATAACAAACAAAGGTATTTTCATTTTGTTTTGTTAAACAAATTACTTTATTAATGAATGGTGTCTTTAAATTGGCGGTGTCACCTGATAATGCATATTACTTAATACACCACATAACTGATAATATGAAACATTAAGAAACTGAAAAATGAAAAACAATTTTATTCGCGTGTCACAGCTCTTAGTTGAATTAAGAAAAAATAAAGGTAAAAAACAATCATCATCAATTCCATTTAAAACAGAAAATATCTTTATTATTTTTCAATGTTTTCAAATTAAATTCAACATTTAATAAAACGAATTGATCATTCAAACACGAAGAATACAAGAAGAGACCTTTTTCGGAGATAAAGACATTCAAAAATTACAAGATTAAAATGTTTTAAATCTCGTTTTTGTTTCTTTTCAGTTTTTTTTTTATACATTCGATTTAATTCAATTTCAACGAAGGAATAATAAATCGTAAAACATTCAAATTTTTGAGCGGAACTAATTTATTTATAATGGGAAAACGATATTATTAATTTACGTTACCATATTGAAAATTCATCTTGATTAAAATCAGACCCACAAAAAAAAATGGAAAAGAAATGAAAGAATTATAGTTTGAACCATAAACAATTCAATCTGACCTTATTCATTATAATTGTTTTGCCTTTTAAATGTGTTCTTTTATTCAAAAATTGTATGATTAGGTAAATTATTAGTTCCAATGCACCATAATATTTACGTTCAATTAAACGATATTCTTATTAAATTATAAGTTTAGAATAAAAACAAAACCACAAAATATCAAACAGCCCACCTGAAATAATAGCAGAATGTCTAATGAATATTTTAATTATAATTTTCCTTCATTCACTTATAATCAGTTGACTTTTGATAACAAAACCAATATGTCGTCATAAATAATTGATGTGTATTCACCAGTAAAACGTTAAATTAATGAACAATCAATAACGGTTATCATTGATTTATATGGAACAATATTTAACTGACATTAAACTGATCCAATAATATCGAATAAAATAATAATTAATAACGAACGGTGCCCAATCAAATTAATTTGTTAATGCCAAAACATTCAATCTTAGTTAAAGAAATCTAATAGAAAATTGTGTGTGTAACGACAGAAATGGAGATTCAAATAGATGAAATATATGGAAGTGGAATCGTTTGGTGTGAAGGTAACAAAATTAATGATAATGAAGATCTTGCGGTGAGATGATGATGATGATGATGTAGCTGAAAATTCAGATTAAGGTGTTTTCATAAAATATCGAAGTGTTGTGTATTACGTCCAATCTCACATTGGGTATATCCTAAATACGTTTATATACAAGAGATTGGCGTTGGCATCATGCGGCGCTTTCGTCTTAGCCGCATCTTATTCCAAACCTTATTGCTGGTATAACTGATCTCTTAATAATAATATCGCAAGATACCAATATAAAGACATAAAAAATTAACTATTAAAATACCGAAAACAAAAACACTTTATATAGAATCTCACCAGGTTTTGATTTGATTGGTGTTATTGATGTCTTCTTATTCCAATTGGTATTTTTTCTGTACTTTGGTTTTTTTTGTTAATTCAATCTCTTTTACACTCTTGTTAATAATTTAAACGTAACAGAAATTAACAGAAAGATAGAGAGAGAGAACCATTCGTTTATCTTTCTCCTTTTCAATATAATAATGACCGAACTATGAGGTGATTGAATTTTTATCCAACATAATTACAAACAGATGGAATTGAAAAATGATTAATTTTCTTTATTGTTGTATTCAGTTTTCTTATTTCGGTGATGGCCAAAAATAAGAAAAAAAAAACGCAGAAATCTATTTCAATCAATTTGATCAATTCGAAATATTTCTTTATTTTATTAAATTCAATGTGTTCATTGTACCATTTCGCTTAAAGATGTTTAACGTGCCATACACATTCCAATTGGTCACTCTTTCTCATACAATTTTGATGGAGAATGATTTGATTGTTTTTTTTTATTTGGCTGCGAAAGTCAAGAGATCATATAATTAACTAATTATGTTGTAGTTTTACGCCATCAATCTCAATCCACCAATCAGTAATTACATTCAAAGAAAAATCAATGATCATAACGCCAATCATGTTGTTTAATATTATCTAGTTGTATTTTATTCCCATTCCATTCAACCACAGCATGAGTTTGAATAAAAAAAAAATGATTTTTTTTTTTCATTTTAATTTTTTCATTTACAACATGGAATCATTCAGAAAACCTTAATTGATAGAAAATATTATGAAGAGATATTCAATAGAAAAGACTAATCGTTTTCCCATTAAAATTTTTCACAATTTCCGTTTTTTTTTTCTCTCGTAAAGTAAATTTTTTTTAATTTAACGGTCACCTTGCGTTTGAATAGTTTTTGTTTCTTTTCTTAAATTTTCTATCATGCCGTTGTCTTGAATTGTTTTTTTTTTTTTCTCTTCTTTCTCTAATAAATATTTTCACGTGTAAAAGGAATTGAGCACTTCATTTGATTTGCTACCTGAATTCTTTATTATATGATTTTCACATAACCGTTTTTTTCTCGTCATTCTTTCACCTGATAGAATTTTAGTTGAAAAAAAAAATTAAAATAACCATTTAATTTGGAGCTAATCAGTGTCAATAACAATCACGTTTCATGGATTATCGTTCATTAGGTAATAAACCTGTTAAAAACCGATTTCAATGTCCAGTTGGTACTGGTATTTCAATTTTAATTCCAGTGGATTTGATTGACTAAACAACACAGAATTCATAATACTATTACTAATTATGCTCGTTGTGAATTCAACGAACCATAAACATTTTAGCAATGGTTTTGTTTGAACAATTTCATATTATAAAAATAGAATTTCAAATGGCACAAAAAATACTGTTTTATGCAAATAGAATTTTATTAATTAAATAATTTTTTATTATTTGTGCTAATATCTGTTCATTTTTTAAATCCATTTTTTAGGATAAAATTTGAAAATTAATTAAACAAGTTCGATTATGTTAATGAATTTATTCGTTAATACAAGGAGAGAAAGAGAAAAACAACATCGATTTGTTTTGTTACGGCTACCATTCAATATTAAAGCACTAAAAGCTACGGAAAAAAAAATCTTTCAATCGTCGATAATCTTATTAACTATTTAAATTATTAACTGAATGATGTCTGTTTAATTTTTTTTTTTATCTTCGAATGGTAGCTTTCTGGCAGCCACATTTATACTAAATTGCTTCTTTTTGGAGACCCAAAATGAAACAAAAAATCATTGAATTTATGATTAAAAAAAGAGAACTGGCCCATAAATTCAGCCACAATATTTTATTGGATTTTCCTATCTCGTGTAGCTAAAGACACTAAGTTATGATCACTAAGTTCGGCTAAATGGAAATTATATGTATTTTTTATTGGGTAATTTTGTAATAAAAATCATAATTGATTGCCTCCGAAACAGTTGTATTTGGTAACCAAAAAAAAAAAAATAAAAAATAAAATTAAAATCGTAATTATTAGAATTTCAAATTGGGAGTATTCGACAATAAGTTGTAAACCAGCAAGACGGAAATCAATTTATTAAATAGTTGAAACGGTAATTCAATTATAAATTATAAACGTGTAACAATTTATAATTAATAGATAATTTGAGTTCAAACCAATGAAATTTTTGAATTATACAAATTCATGTTTAGTTTGTATAAAGCCAACCATAATTGATATGTTGTTTCACAAACTTGAACAACATATTTCTCGTGTTAAGTCTTCCAATCAATTGTATCGACAGTGTTGAAATAAAAGTATGGCTCCATCCGATGAATGTGAGGAAAATGTATTCAATTATCGATTGGATACGCACAACAAGCCAATAAAGAAAATATATTATTGTATTATATTATAATATATTGTTTCCGTCACTCTTCATATGAAAGAGCTCTTTTACGCATTCCCTTATTTCATTTGGTTAGAGCTGAAACACTTTAACTTTTAAACGATTTGTATGTTTTTTTTTTGTTTCGTTTCTCTGTTCAATTTCTTCAAAGCCCAATGATCATGTACCTAATGAAGACATTATTTAAAATTTGTTGTTTCGTAGTATTAACTCACGCTATTTAAAATTTCATACCTCTTTTTCCATTCGTGCTTAAATAATTTCCTTTTTCTCACAGCACGACTTTTATTTACGAAAAGATGAAACATCCAATACAAATGAGACCTATTAAATAACGTGTTAATTTGATAAAAAAAAAGTGTATTGATTCGATTTTAAAATCAACGATTAATTGAATCGATTTATTATTAAAATAAGACAAGCTCTTTAATGTAACTAATTATCGTAATATGGAATTAAGTGAAATTATTAATTTAAGAGTGGTTGTTCAGTGAATAAAATTAAAATCGATTAAAAGTCAATTAGAAATTAACGGAAATGATACAAAACATCATCTCAGCAGAAGAGTTATAAAATTACTTATCAATCACTTTGTCAATTATACAAAACTTTATCGACAATAATTAATAATTAAAGAGCAATAAATTATAGTTTCTCAATATTAACATTTCTTTAATTATAATATTAGTCTCTTAACGTTTTACACCATTTAATTTATAATAAGATTAATCATTTTACTCGCCAAATTTTTTAAACAGTAACACCCATTGATAATGTTTTTGCACCAAGAATATCTGATAAGCGATGCTTATAATTTGCTAATGTATTTGAATCTGATATGCCATGACTTTTACACGATAATTGAAGAGCATTCAAGTATTGCATCTCCGAGAATTGGGCTCCCTTTTCAACTATCGTTGTTAAAATTTCCTAAAACGAAATTTCTAGGTGAATAATCATATTCTCTTCTATGAAATTTCTAATAAACTTACATCTGGTTCCTTGTATAACATCTCATAAAAGTTCTTCGCCTGATCTAAGGCTACTTCTCTGGACGCTGTAATACCACTTAACGTATGCTGTAGAACTGAAGCATTCCGACACATCTTTTGTAAACTAGCTTGATCAATATTCTCCAAATAGTTGGAGGCAATTATTAAAATTCGTGATACAAGGTGGGCCAATCCTTCGAAGATGTACTGAAAACAAAGAATTTATTTCAGTTTTATTCAATCAATTATACTTCATCACTCACCTTTGTTTTTCTTGGATGAAGTGTCGAATTGAAAGCGTCATCCATATCAGAGAGCACTTTTGTAAGTTTTAGTACCTTTGAATCTGGTTCCAATGCATCACCCTTACCTAATTCAGACATTGATAGTTTGTTCGTTGCTGAACCACGCAGATAATGGAAACATTGCACTCTCACCTAAAATGCCAAAGTGTTAAAGCAATTCCTTAGTACACAAACTGAAACAAATGTAACATACCTCTAAATGAAGAACTAACAAACAAGTATTTGCCAAATCATCAAACTCTAAGGCCAAATTTGTCAACACTTTTGTAGTACCCTCCTTAATAATAACTGAATTTGATCCATCCCCATTTGAAATTGTTATTTTCTCATTGATTATTGGTTTCTTTAGATCATTGGCATATTCTGATATTTTATTCGAGAACCATTCCTAAAAACAATTGTTTGAACCACACAGTTCTTCACATTATATATTCACATTAGCTTACCATGCTCTCTTGGAGAATAGCAAGTTCCTTCAGAACACCAATATCGGATAGAATCTCTTGCTCTGATATTTCACCGTCTCCCAAGTTACTTGTCAACATCTCAGCCTCTCTTATGTTCCGTTGCTGTATTTGTGTAGGACTCTCTTCTTCTGAGTTCATCGGACCATTCTTACCCAATTTACGACTACTAATTTTGGACCTATTACTTGCAGTTTTCAAGTCTGCCCAATTAGGAAGCGTTCTAAAATTCAAAAATTGTAACAATCTTTCAACAATTCAAATTAGTCAAGACCAATACTTTAAGAATCTTGTGATGTCTTCATCTTTCAACCAGGTTACACTATGAATCCTCTTATCCTCGGTCTCTGGTTGAACAATACCACGATAAGCAGCTTGACAAGTTTCACGATAAGTTTTCAATAGAGAACACACCATTTTCAGTAACTCATCTGAATAGCTTGGTAAATCCTGTATTAATCCTCGTGTCTCAGAAATCACTAAAATTACAATTTATTTTATAGTGCAATTGCAAAGTAATAAATGAAATATCTTACTATTGGCCACAGTGACGGTACTCATTAACAAGGGTCGACTTAATCCCATTGCTTTCATTTCCTCAGCACTAATAATAGACCGCCAAGCCTCATGGCTCTTGGACAACGATTCGATTGCCATTTGCAAATTACGATTATGACCTTTGGCCAGGAATGTTTCTTTCACATAATCCGTCATAAAGGCACCCAGACTGCACGGCTGATCTGATTTACATTTCATAAATATCTCAATTTCCTGGATATAACCATTCAATGGCAAATATATTTTCCTTATCAATGACGGATCTGGATCACAGACTAGCATACGTTCACGTCGTTTCTTATCAGAATATTTAAAATATGGAGTTAATTGAAGATTTTCATCATTTGACATATCTGAAAGGTTTCTGCGATGCTCTTTTGCACCATCATCCACATTTGCTGATGTATAAGTGGACCGATCAAATCGAAACAGAGTTTTCTTCCTAAAATTCCAATCAGCCGAGTGAAATTATTTAAAGAGTTTGAATTTCAATAGTACTTACACCTGTGTTCGCCTGCGACCGAAAAATGAGTTTATATTAGCAGTGTTTTCCGTAAAATTATTACGTGGCTGATCTTCCGATGTCATATTCTGAATATCCAAATAGTCAGTCAACAGTAATTGTAACTAAAATTAAAACTATTAATATTTACTCCAAGATTATCAACTGTCAATCACATACCACTGCTTGGGCTTGCGACCAATAATCCGATAATTCATAGAGCCTCGTATTAACCGTGTATCTTTGAAGAGCACTTAAATAATTTTTCAACAATTTTTGATGCATTTCAGCAACCACTTTGAATTGATTGTAAATTAATTCTAGCAAAGCTAATAGAGGATGTTTCTCAGTATCATTCGAACTAACATAACCAATCGTAATCATATGTTGTGTTGTTCTAGTAACAATTAACAATAACTCATTCTGAATTTGCACTTTAATTGACTAAAACGATAAGAAATTAATGAATTGTTTCAGCATGGGTACATTACGCATCAGACTAGTCACCTCAATAGATTCAGGCACTTTATTCAATAATGCAAAACATTCGACAATAATTCCTAGGAAATATGTAGCATTTAAATCAGGGTCCAATAACTCAGGATCATCGATTACTTCACTCTTATCGACATCAAAACCTACAACAAATATAATTGAAGTACTATTCGAAACTCACTTCCATTCAAGTCTTACCTTGGGTCATTTGGAATAAGGCTTTCTTCACTTTAGAATTAGCTTCTGCTCGTTCGGTCGATCTACGACCACCTGTTCGCTGGAATGGTGACATTAAACTATTTCGTCCTGAATTATGGCGCTGAAAGTTACTCAACATATCTGAAGTGCTTCTATGATACAAGTATTTGTTTAACTCTTCCAATAATTTTGAATACAAATGGTCTTTTTTGGTCTTCAAATCATTCCTGAGATCTTTCAGGCCATCCACCCCATCTAATGACTTTGAACTCGTATTAATGGCACGCATTATTGTCTTTGATGCATGCAAATAATGCCGCTTTTCAATGAAAGTATTAACTTGACTTGGAATTTTCCTCAATTCATTACTAAAAATAGAATCTTGAAACATTCATGTTAAAATATCGAAGTGAATGTATTACTTACATTTGATTCAACATTTCGATAATGTATTTCTGTTGAACAGCATTCGTCCACAATGTCTTCAATTCCTCCCGACGACATCGTAACAATTGCTTACAGGTTTGCAAATTCTCCTTAACGGTATGAATCTTCTCCCTAGATATGGTCACTTGCTGGGACACTTGGCTGAACAGGTGCATCACTTGGGTCAATTCCCCATCGTGCTTCGACACCAATTCATTTAACCGTTTATCACTCTTCTGGTATTCCTTCTCGATTTTGATCTTCTCTTTCTGTCGCTCCTCGTGAGTCTCACTGGCGTCCAGAGTCTTTATCACAGTGACTAGAAGGCCGCAACCCGTCTGCAATATGAATGAGTTCATCGGATCATCCAATCCGCCCCAATTTTGTCATCGAATTGTGTGCATGTAGACTTACCGTTTCCCGTCCGTATTTTACACCTCGCGGTGGTTTCATCGGTGGAGAGGCCATCGTACAACACAACTGAACCAACAAAACTATTAATTTTACAGAATAAATAGGTATTTAATTTTAAAATTTCGATTCAATCGACTTTATTTTTGTTTTGGTTCAAATAAATGTTTACAATTTTTCGTGTCACTGAGCGTGTTCAACACTTCTTCGTGTTCGAAAGAGTGAAATAGTTTTGGAGATGTACTGGTTGAATATTGAAGTATCGTATGATATTCCATTATTATAAGCTTATACGATATTTAAATTCGCGATATCCAATTGAATTGTAGTGGATTTCGTTTAATTGAAACACCGTTTTACTGTTCAACCGCAGACTGCACGTATAATTACTACAAGACAAATTGGCCTTAAACGAGTTCAAATTTTATGTTCCTCTCTTTCATTCTTTAATCATGTTATATGTTGTTCTTGCTGCTTTTCTTATTGTTGTATGAAGAATACCATTTCGAGATTCCGGTATTCTAGTACGGTATTTTCCTTTAGTTGATACTATGACTCAAGAGTAAAATTAATGACTCAATATTAGCAAAGACAACAACCCATGAGTTTAATATTTGGCTTAATCTTAAGATTCTTGACTTTATGCTTAAGTATAAAATAGCATTAAATAAAATAAAATATTCTCGTTTTTCTAAAGAAAAGTTAATTATTTTTTATTCAACTTTCCAATCTGTTTCTTCTTCCATTTCTTGTTGTTCTTCTTTTTAAGCTTAGTCTGGCCCTCTGCAGAAACTGTAACAACGCCGACTGGCTTCACTAACTTAGGTTTGACTGGAGCTTCGACTTCATTTGAATCGTCGCTACTCTCTTCAACTACAGCTGCACTAGTTTCTCCCACATTCGCTTCTGATTTATTGGGAGACATTGTGAACAATGGTATATTGACTAAACAAGTTGGTCGGCACCCAATATTCGTGGATCTTGTCTTTGTGAATTCATTATCCTCCCAGTCGACATGCCAAATACTAAGCTCACCCGAGCTTGAACACGTCGATAGATAGTTATCACTATAAACCAATGCCTTTACTCGTTGTTCTGACAACTTCTGTTCAGCAATCAGTCCTTTCTCAACATCATATATGGCTACTGAACCATCCTCACGACCTACAATGAATTTTGAGTCATCGCACCAGCTGACACAATGAGGTCTGCTCTCGAAATTGAAGAATTTCTTTTTTGATGCATCAGCAATACTCTGTACCTCTACTCCGTTCATACCCAATAAGACAAACAAATTACCACTTGGGTTCCATGTCACAGTTGAAACACTCCTCACATTCGATTTCTTCTTCAAATCAGTAGTACCGGCAATACGTCCTTTGATCAAGTTCCAAGTCTTCAAAGTTTCATCGGTACCGACAGACAATGCCAATTTGCCACTTGGATGAATGCTAATATGTTCTACTGCCTTACCATGGTGGGCTCTCTTCCATTCCGCTTCTAAGATCCAAGAACCAATGCGGAACAATCGAATAGAACCGTCAGCTGACCCGGTGATGATGTGACTCTCATCCGGGGTTATTTGTACACATTGTATACTGCCACTATGGTTTTGTATGATCTACAAATAAAACATAATTAGATGTGAATCAACAATTTCATTAACATGATTAAGTACCTGAATTTCAGACCTCCTTCTCATATCGTAGATAAACAAACGATCATCAGCTCCACCGCTAACGAGGTATTTACCACTTGTCGCCAGACATCTAATCGATGCTGTGTGCGAATGTGTTGCAAACGACTGTGTTAATGCATTCTGCAAAGAGAGACACGGATTGTAATTGATTTCCCAACGAATTGCATCAGGAGTTAATTAGTTAACCGGTATTACCTCATTCTCCGCATTTGGTTTGTAGCCGAGGAGGAATTCCTCGTATGTACCACAAATCACCTCAATATTGGCTGTCATTTTGCAAGCCTAATTGATTTCTAATTAACTAAAAACCACACTTAATTAACTAATATTAAATAAATCTATCGGATAAGCAATATCTATTTATTATCTATTGATCTTCTGAACCAACTTTAACTCTACTTGAAATCTACTCGTCTTCGGGCCAGCAACCGCTTCAAAATAAACAATTACACGTGCGCTTTTGACATTCGATATGAGTGTCGATAACTCTGGAAACTTCATGACCAACATAACGGTCTCTTGGAATCAATAACATTATTATTAGGCCAGAACGGAAGACAGAACAGATGCAATACAAGTAATCAAATCTAACTATTTCATCAAATTTTTAAATTAATTTGTATTTGCAAAACGTCCAACAGAATTCAATTCTAATTCTTACCGGATCACAACAATTTCTCATGTTCTGAAAATAATCAGTTCACAATTGTGTTGAACAGACAAAAACTAAATTAAATTTTAAAGTTCAATAAAATATACGTGATCTCACCGTTAGACATTTTTGTCCACCAGTAATTGAATATTTTTTGCAAACAACATAAAAAAAAAAGCTACACATTTCAATTGTAATAATTGTCTGTGTAAACCACTTAATACTCTTGTCATGCTATTGATCTATTTAATTATGGTCCGATATCAAATTGACTAACATCTGACAACCAAAATGGTCTTTACCAAATAAAATTCTATTAATAAATTACCATTGATTCATTGGACCATAGTTTTCTTCGCTATCAAAATTACATATTGCACACAAATTGCATTCACATAATATTGTACCTAACGTTATTCTTGGGTTATTTATCGTACGCTAATAATCATTATTAAGTTCAAACTGTAATTCATAAACGAAATATTTAACAAATAAAATAGCCCAAACGGAATCAACATAACGAAAACAACAGCACGAGTATCTTAAACCAAATCAATAAAGACCATTTGCTATAGTTATTATACCGGAATAAATAATTTCCATTAAATGGATCAACTATTAGTACGTGCCCGTGCTATTTTCTTATTTGAAATAATAATTTTTATATTTTTTACTAAAAATTCTTTTCTTCTGGTCGTCTGATTCTCAATAACAATTGACATTCAACATAACAGAAATCATAAACATAAACATTAAATTTAATCTGAATTAAGTGTATTTGATCATCCGTTTCTTCACTCTACAGTTGAAGTAAAAAATTAATACTTCACTCTATTACCGAACAAATCTTAAAATTAACAACAACAAAAAAAAAGATGAAACAAATAAGCAAACAAAGTTTGAGAGCATAATTATTATAATAAGTTTACTCATGTAGATGAATCAGTTAAATAAATTTATTCTTTTATTTCTTTTTGCTCTCTTCAGTTTACCCAAATTTAGTAATCTCAACAGGTAAATTATAAATTTAAATTTGCCAATGTTATTTCAATAAAAACTCTTCTACTACATTTGACTTAATAGTGTATTTATGGGTGTTTACGAGAGAACACTTCTGACATAATGCAAGAGATCTTGTTGATCTCTGGAACAAATCCATAGTCTATAGTTCTATTTGTCCGTCGACATTGGGCCTTCGAAGAAAGGTTGAATAACGTCACCCCCAAAGGCAATTATGTCAGCCGGTTTATAATTAAAAGACACCATGCCATTTATATATAACTTAATTATTCAATGTATTACAAGGTATTTCAACAGTTTTTATCCAATATTCCTACATGTATCTGCCCTCAAATTACTTAATAAGTATCGGCTACCACATAGTACGACAATTCCCAGCCAATTATGAATCAATATTATGACTAACATACGAATGGATTATTACCTTGCCAAAACAATAATAAAATAAAAATGATCTCGATAAATGTTTTATACAGTCTCATTTTGAATAAGATGTAAAAAATATTTACATATGGAATTAACTCCTGTATGAAATGATTAAAAAATATCAATATTTTATTAGGTAAATTTGATTACCTCAACGGAAGGGAAAATACAGTCAATTTAGTATTGTTATTCAACAATAGAACGAAACAATAACTATTTACTCTTGTCACCAAGGGTCAATAACGAACATGAGAGATCCTAAAAATAAACTTATGAAAATAACAATTAATTAGTAGAGATTTTTAATGTTTGACACACCGTTATTGTGTTCATAAATTCACCTGAATCCACCGTTCAGGTGGAAATGTAAAAAATATTGTTATTAAATTTTCAACTGTAAATATCAATAGCGGTTGATTAAAGACGCGTGTAATCAATTTTCCATTCAGAAAAATCAAATGGCTATGATTATAATGTTGCAAGTGTCCAAATACAATGTATTGGTCAGTTAAACTGCTGTCGCTATTATTAAGCGACACTTAAAGCCGATTTTCTATTTGCCCTAAAGAAAACTATTAATGAATTATCATACAGCAATTTACATTTTACATGAATATTTTCAAAAGTTATAACAACAGTGCTGTTTTATTAAAACGAACTTAAAATATAAAAAACCAACAACCAAATACATAAAAATGCATTTTACAAAATCATACGGTAAGGAAAATTATTTCATTTTAACTATTACAGTACTTTTATTGATTTATGAAATTACAAATTAATGAGGTAGGTGTTTGAGGTATTACCTATTTGATGGGAAACCATAACAGAAGAGAAAAACAAAAAAAAATATATTTTACGTTTAAAATTCAATTGTTGATAAATGATTTAAAGGTAATACTAATGAGAAAGTATTTACAACTTACTCCATTCAGTCGTTATTTTAGTATTTAATTTTCTTCTTCTGCAGCACCTTTATTTCATATTTCATTAAAGAAATGTACAGATTTTAATACAAAAAAAAAATTATTGTATACGATAAAAAGAAAGTACTAACAAATGTTAATGAAATATATTTCTTACTGAAATACTCTTTTCAATGTATTTATTAAAGATTGATATTTTATTTTTATATTTTCTACTTCTAGCGGTCTTTTTTTTTATTATTGGATTTCCGACTAACATTCAGTGTAATTTAGTTGTCTATGGTTACATGAAAAGATCTACTTTTTTTTTTCTTTCCTCTTTTACTTTTGCTGTTACGACGGTATAAAATGCCGTATCTTAAATCATATGAAAAATTATAGTGAATTTGTTTTTTTTTTTTTCTTTGGTTGCTTTTATAACATTTCCTTAATGTTTTTAAGAGATTTTTGGCTCGCGCACTAAATGTGTATACCGCAAAAATCATTTCTCGATACATTATAGTAACAGCATCCAAATATACGATTAAAATTCAGGTGAAGTGAATGTTTGACCAGTCACAGTATATCTCTCTATTCTTGGAGATCATTCAAAGCACCGATGTGAAAGAGATTTTCGAATGAACGAGAGAAAGAGTTCCCAACGTGAATAATAAAAAAAAAAAAAAGTGATCATCGAAATATCTCAACAGTTCCAGTGATATTCAGCACCTGATTTACCTGTACGTATTACTTGCAACAGAAAGACGGATACTAGCGAGTGGTGTTCGCTACCAATGATTTGCTATTTTATATTAGTTGCATGTGAAACGTTGGACCGAACAGTTGGGATTATATTTTGAGGTCAATTCTTTTTAGTGACATTCATCTAATAAATTTTAATTTACATGAATTTCAATTGATTGTGTTTCTATTTAAAGAAAAAGTTAAAATACAGTGTTTTACATACAAATTTAATTTAAATTAAATGTAAATTTATTAATTTTAAAATAATAAATAATTACAATTCAATGTTCAATTTCACCGGATCGATTTCAAATCATTAGTTTATATCGAAACATAAAGTGTTAATAAATTATTATTATACAAATATCACGAAGAACTCTCGTCTAATAATAAATTGAACTATTTCATTTAAATAACAAATTGTGCTAATTACTATCATGTGATATTGATAAAGAAGAAAAAAAATATTGCCAAATAAAAAAGAGAAGAGAATTTCTTATAAATGAAAGAATAATATTTGCTGTTAAACAACAAGTTATCAACAAAAATAGTCTTTATATAAGTGCGCTAAAAATCTAAGAGATTTACTTGAATCATTTAGACACACTTTAAATCATTTAAAATAAAAAAATACATAAATTACACCATTGAATCGCAAATTATTTTATTGTATGCATCTTTACTATTTCACTATCGGTGGAATCATAAAATAAAATAAAAAAAATTAACTGGGAATTTTGCAAGATACCAATAACACCAGGTGGATGATAAATAATTAACATTTTATAACTCATTCATATAAAAATAAAAAAAAAAAAACAAAAAACTGGTGTGCCGTGTTTATACAAGTGAAAAATAACAGTCAGTTAAAACAATTTACAGTAGATGAATTGAGATTTTATTTTTATTTTTTTTTAAATTCGTTATCTGGTCAATTTCAATAAATTTAGCAACAACAAAAAAAGAGAAAAGAGATCTTGTTTGGTAATCCAGAATTTATACCTTATGAACTACATTGAATGTGTTTACCTGTGAGTGAGTGTTAAAGCTTAGTCATCTTAAGCTTTAAGTTAAATAAATATAAAAAAAAAATAAACTCGAAAATTCAAGTAAAAATTTTTAATGAGAAAACACAACAAAACTTTTAAACATCTCATTTGATTTACCGTCAATTAAATAAACCACAACGAACATTTATCAGTTTTTTTTTTTTTATTATTATTCTACATTGTATACAGTAAAAAACGAAGTATTAATAAAAACAACAACAATTTAATGGTGATAAAATTTAAAAAAACTAACAAGATGAATTGTAAAGAAGACCTGGGATCTGTTGAGGTACAAAAACAAAAGAAAAATTTAATAAAATTGTCCTCAACAACATCATCGTTATCATCATCAATGTCTTCATCGTCTGATGAAAATTTCACAACAGAAAAACAAGACATTGATCTTATAGCGCCCGATTCTTTAGTGCCACCATATGAAAAACAACAAACATTTGATTTATTACAAACAACAGATCGTGATGGTGTACATCATACAAAAATTTCTAAACGGCCACAAATTCACAGTAACATCACAGATTTATGTGTGTCCAATTCAGAATTTAATCCCGGTGAGAGTGATGGTTCACCTACAATGCCGGTGAAATTATCTACGATCACAACATCATCTGGACAGATATCACAAAATAATAATCAGAAGCAACATGGTGTACCATCAATGTTATTACATGGCACTACTATTATTCCCGGTACATTACAACAACAGCAACAGACACCATCCAGAGAACGATATAGTCGATCAACGATGAAACAATCACAATACTTTCCATTAAAAAGTAATAGTAATTCATATTCACGATCACTATCAGTTGATTCTTTACATCAACGTATTAAATCTGGTACATTGGTAAAGACACGTGATACAATAAAACAACAGCATCAAATAATACCAAATGAGGAATTACATTCAGCCACAATGAAACATATGAAAAGTCAATTAGTACGTATTATACCAACCACAAATAGTTTATTCACATTTTATCCAGCCGAGGGTAATTTAGAAATTTATCCAGCCAATTATGGTGGACCAACTAAACCAAATACAACATCAATCTATTGGACACAATCATATCCGCGACACTACAAAAGGTAAGTCATATACACCTAAGAGCAATTTTTATTTTTATTAAAAACTCTTTAAGACAAACTAATCTCGTACAACTAAAAGAGAAGTAAATTAAAAGAAGAAATAATGACAAGTCAGTAACAATTTTCACATCGATCGCATACTCTACTTACCGTAAACGCATGAAACATGATTTTCTTATACGATATTTTGACCTGATCTTATGGTTTTAAATGTCCAAGCATCGTTACCATCTAAACGACATAGCCATCGTGGTAACATGAAGATACCATAAATGAATTATCTGGTGCATGAAACTAAACCATATTATTTAGTGTTCATTAACGATCCATTGATTAAACTATAAAAATTCATTCTAAACTCCAAGTATTCCGGTTATGTTGCGAAACGTAAATTTCTTAAACATTTTTAAAGTTTTTCTCTCTCTTGTTACTTCTGACTCGGTCAGATTTTAAGAAAAATTGATAAAAACTGTTGGTAAAATAGACATAAACGATTAATGAAAAACCAAACAAACAAAACTGAATAGTTTCACTTTTACATAATCGTTTAATTTGATCTCATTTAATTTTTTATTTTTATTTTTTTGGATTTTGAAACAGTAAGTTTATTGACTCTTTCGGTATTAAGTACCACAAGAGACAGAGTTGCTGATAATTTGTCTCCACTTATGTAATGGCATCTTGATAAGCGAATTAATTGCACTGACCCAATGTTGCAGACTATGAGCTGCTGGATTTTTTTATTTTATTTTATGACTCTTTTAATGTTGCAATCACTTGAATTTGTCGTGTGTTTTTTTTTTTTTTGGTTTTTTCTAGTCATTAAATAATTAGTGTTGTTGGTTTTCTTATTTGGACATCTTGATCACTTTTCAATTCACCTTTTACCTTAAGTTTATATGAAAAAAAATGAACATATCTAATTTAATGAAATATCTCGTGGCTCGGTGATAGATGGTAACGGGCCGTCTTGTTCACCTTCATTGGCATTTCATGTTTTGAAGATGTTGAATTAAAAATTTTGAGTTTTACCTTTTTATTTTTGATTGTATTATTGTATATCTTCATGTAATGCCATATTGTATCGTTTTAAAGTGTCCAAGATCATCAAATTGATTTAACAATTCCTACTGTATTATTGATATGATATTAACATTAATACCAAATGATGAGATTCGAATTACCTGTTAGTATTTTATTTACAAGGTTATAACAGATTAACATACAAATCGGCCAAAATAACATTTTCGATATGAATTTGATGGGCTTCATGGTATTCAATCTCTATTGATGAGAATCAACTAATAATAATAAAAATATTCACAAAATAAAAACACTGTTCATAAAATAATCAAACTGTGGCAATGTGATACGATCGTATAATTTTCCTGATGATTTAAAAATCAATGAGTGATGCTTAATTTTACTTTCAAAAAATCTTCAAGACAAAATTGACTAAATATGAAATAAAAAACAAAAACGAAGTTAGATGCTGAATTATTTATGACTGGACACATAAATTAAACGTATAATTTTGTTTGAAACTTTTTTTTTTTTTGGTAATTTGAGTACAAGAAACTAAAATAAAAACGTCATGAGATACTTGACGAGACTGAAAAGAACACAGTTCAGGGTAGATAACTGATGAATTGATTATAGCAAAAATGTTGAAATGCCAACGGGGAAGATGAAAATTTAGTTTTATGAATCTTAATAATTGAAACGAACTTGAATACTGTGAAAATTAATGAAAAGAGCAAAGTGCAATCATAATGGTCTTAATAATCCACACCTGCTAAGTGTGTTATGTTAGTTTTATGCAAATATTATATATGAATTTAATAAAATTTTAAACTAACTACAACAAAAAAAATTATTAAGATTATGTATAATGGAAAGTGTTATGTGTATTCAACTGAATGTACAATAAAAATAAAGGCAAATCCATTTTTGGACGACAGATATGAATAAATTTTTTCATAATTTAAAAAAAAAAAAAATTCTCTCTCACATAACTGAATTGAATTAAACATTTGTACATTGAGAATTCATTCATTGGACACCAATTATATTGACACAGAAAATAACGAGATAAAAAACATTTATAAATTCTTCACCTGTTTGGTTAGCAGAGGTTTTAAATGAATAAAATCCATGATTGTTATGTTATGTTAAATGTAAATTAATTGAATTTGGTGTCCAACGTAATGTAAAGGTTAACTAAATAAGTAACTGAATGTTATTGAAGTTTTGTTTTTTTTCTTTTTCGTTGTTTTCTTTCATCTATAATACATCAAATGTTGCGTATAAAAATTTTATGTTATTCCATTTCGATTGTTATGATCATTTTACATCTGAAGATATTGAAATTAATTAATTGTTTTAACTGAAAGAAAATCCCAAAAATTGAAGTATATTTTTTTTTGGTTGGCTAAAGGCTAAACAATCAATTAACATTTAAAATTGGCAAAATAGATTTATTGTCTTTTTACACCTTTGGCTGGCCAATATTTATTGAATCAATTTAGTTGAGTTGACCAAAGTTAAACTGGGTGAATGAATTTACCATCAAACAAAGGAAAAGTATTTTAAATCATCATCCAATTTAATATTTACTCACATGCAATGGACATAGTGTGACCATCTTAATTTACACTTGAGTTTATATAGCCACACCAAATAAATTATATCATTTCAAATAAATTGATTTCACACTAAACAAATCCATAAAAATACATCAGAAACGCACTCAGGTGAGAGAAGGACAATTTAAAACGTAAAAATTTTTTGTAATTAATTTGAAACATCTCGTGTGACGAGGCGGTAGAGATTTATGAACAATAGTTTTCATGATCTTTTTCCTTATTTTTCATTCAGTTACCATGAACTTGTTATTTGATTTACATTGAATTAAATATGATAAGATTCGATATGTTTATTCTTCTAGTATGATTATACCAACTCCCAGACAATACGACCTACCTCATTCACACACTGTGCGACAAAATCCACTCGTTTCACTGTTGAATTCTCTTTTCTTTTAAATTTTGCGAATCAATGTCGCTGATTTTTTCACATGCAAATTTTTTCTGTTTTTAAACTTATTGTTCCAACAAAAGAATTTCAATCTATCATAGTTTCGCGCTCACATTGTGTTACCATTCACATCTGAAAGGTTATCACTGGCTGATTATTTCGTAAATTGAGATCATCGCAGACAAACTAAACACAAATTTCTCTCTGATTTTATTGTAACACGTTAATTAAGCACACATCAAAATGTAATTAGACTCTGGTGTAAACTTAAGAGTTTGAGTTAAAGAAAAGACTCTACAAATCATCACTAGAAAATCTAATTATTCTTCTTTTGTTTTTACAAAAGCCATTTCATTGAACTACATATAAATTACTACTCATATTTTATTCAACATTCGGTTATAACATTGTACCATGTGATGATGTTGATTGTAATCAGTCAAATAAAGGAACAAAAAAATTGTCTTCAGTAATAAAAATTGTTCGTTCAACTGTATGATGAATGATCATTCATAACAATTTATATTTTTAATTAATTTGAGACAAGTTAATCGATTGATTTAAATTAAAATTATTTTTTTTTTCTTATTTTTACATCGTCTATTAAGATTACTATGCATTATTAATTATCTTTCTATGTGCTTTCACTTTTTTGTGTACAACCGTTGTTGTTTTATTTTTGCGGTCTTAAAGCCGTTCACGTTGTATATTCGTCAACTAAACTGGAAATTCCTAAGCAAAAATATTCAATTAGTTTACTATATAGAAAGTTTTATTACTTAATTTTTAATGTGATATTGAAAATAACGAATAAAAGTAAACGAAGTTTGATATAAAATACAATAATCATCATCCACAAAGAATTTATTATATATTTATGAGAGATCCAGACGATAATAAAACAGAAACATAATAAACAATTAGACAGTTGGCTGTAATTGAATATTTATGCTTTCCAATATATCGAAAAATTATGTTCATATGAGCTTACTTAACTGCATTTTATTAAAATTAATCACGTTAAGTGTACGCCAATTGAAAATACTTAAAAATAATATGTGGCGGAATTCGTGATTAAATTCATTGAATGTTGAACAGTTAAAATTTATTTTTTAACGTTCATGTAATTAACACAAATGATATGATTATGCGAATTAAATTATAAACCGTGTTGATGTTCCGCATATGCACCTGACGCGTTAGGCATATTTCTTTAACTATTGAATTTACTGATTGTTAGATTTATTGCTGACTAGCCAGTACAAGTTGTTTATGAATTGAGTGGAATTGTTATCCCACAGAATTTTTCAATTAAATTTACAAGTTCGTTAACTTTAAGGCAATCAAACAACAACAAAATACCTCTGATTGGTGGTAACTTATGAAAAACAATGTATACCTACTACTCCGGTATACGAGATAATAAGACGGAAGCGATTATTGTTCAAACATTAATTATCCAATCTAACAGCATAACCATAAATAGAATCGTTAACCATAATCACAACATTGGTTACATAATTCATTCCTTATGCTCATCGATTAATGATTTCGATTTTTTTTTTCTCGTTTTGGTTTTCTTACTTTGTTTCATCTAATTCTATTTATTTAATGTGAACATGATGTTTTAATTTTCTATTTGTCTTTTATTTCATTCATTAGGTATGGAACACATGGAGCCAGTCAATTTTATAGTTTAAATAAGACTGAATTGGATCAATTCATTGGATACCAACCAGAATTATATGGAGTACAACCGGTTATAAATTATCCAGTTAAATTAAATCAACCGTCAACAATGAAATTGTCGCAAAAATTAAAAGTGTTAGCAACATCAGCTGGACTGATGTCACCGCATAAACCAAAAGTTCCATTAAAACCTGTGATTAAGACAAGGAGTTCCAGTGTTACGGATTGCCCAAAACGAGTTACATTTAGTGCATTTGCCACCGTACAAGTGGTTTAAACGCCAAATGTTTTTTTTTTTTGTATTTGCCAAAATTTTATTGTTGAATTCATCAATTCTAATAATTAAGTTCCAAATAATTATCATTCCAGTCATTAGATGATATATTGATATTTACATAGGTTTTTTTTTTTATATAATTGTGTTAAAGGAGATACAATGGTTAAGTAGTAATTAACATAAATTGTTTGTTGAAATGCCAAAACTGATTGGATAATAATATTAATTTTAAATTGAATATAAAACGTTATTTCTCTATTTTAAAATGTTGAAATAAATTGAAAAAAATAAAATATCTAAGCTCATCTTGTCATTATTTCACTCACGCTGTAATGCACAAGTGGATATGCGTATCCAATCTTAAAGCTCTTGTGTAAGTCATGTTATGTTAGATTATATTACTTGTTACTTAATATCAACCATAGAGAAGAAATAAAAATTGTGTTTTTCTCAAAAAAAAAAAATAGAAAAAACTTGATACGACAAGATTATTAATACGAAATATAATGTAATATGTAATTTAAGTAATGTAATGATATAGTTAAAAATAAAATAATGATATGATGTGTGATTGTACCTTAAACGGATTACTGTTTTCTTTCTATTATACTTCACGGTTTGCTAAAATAATTTAACGAGATAAATGAAATAAGCAAAAACACCGGGTTTTATTGAATTTTTAAATTTTCCAGAGGAAATGAATTTTATTTAATTCACAAGTAAAATGGAGTGCACCAATAAATATGAGTCATTTTTCAATAAGGCAAACTAGGTGATTACATGATTCACATTTTAAAAAGGGGTGATTTTCTTTTCATCCAATAACAATTATAATATCATGTATAAGGTTACTCAATCTAATTGAACTAAAACTAATGACTAGATACAATTAATTAAATTGTTAATTTCATTTCATCTATTTTCTTTGGATCACCAGAATTAAAATTTTTTTGTTTTAACCAAGGACGGGTATATTAATTATAGATGGTATTTATCTTAATCTAGAATCTCTTATTCATAACTAAAGTTAAGAATGTAATTATAATACCAATTTCTTTTTCAAAATTAATCGATAATATTAATTGAATTCAATAAGAATCTGTGCTACTTCCATTAAGATTACATTTTCAAATATTTTGATAAAATGTTATTCATTTGGGATTTGTATATTAAGATTCATATAATATGGTATTCATTAAATATGTATCAAGAACAGGTTTTTTTTTAACATTGAAATTGCATGCACCATTAATTATTATCATATATAATCGATAACATTTCTTATTGAATATCGATCCATTTAATGGTAAATTTTTTCTTCTTCAATTTTTCATTCTTTTTTAAATAAATGTAAATCTTGTTGAAAAACAATTAGAGTACTGCATCACTCTTTCTCTATATGACTTTATAGATCCGATTGTTTTCCGCCAGTCTTATTTAATAGTTCCTGTTCAGTTTTTGCCTGTCTCAACCAATTCCTAAGATCTCTGGTCTTCTCGACCAACGTTGTGGTATAGCTGGTTGCCAATGGTGATTGTGTTACCATGGTGCCAACACCGCCACCAACTGCACCAATTATATTATGTGTTCCAGTCACTGGTTTCTTACCCATTGCCATCAACCGATAGGTTTCTAAACGATCAGCCAATGTCGGAATATGTTGAATATCAGGTGAATTCATATTTGATTGCTGTTCCTGAATCATTGCATGAGCACTCAACTTACTGCTAGTGGATATTTCCTGCACTAATGGTGGAGGTGGAATTGCTTCAAAGAAAAATATTTAATACCTCTAATCAATATTGAATGGTAAATTAGTCTTACCTAGCTGCTGTTGTTTACTTAGAATACTCCAAATTTCCCGAATTTCAGCATTCAAATTCTCCAAACTTTGTATAATTTCGGACGATTCTTTAGTGGTCTGATCTGATTTACCACGATTTAAAACGTGCCCATCACTTACCACATCTATACTACTAAAACCAGAACTCGAGTGTGATGATAATTCGCTTAATGTATCATCACGATTTGTATCTGAAAAACTATCAATTTGTCTTTCCTTGGCACAGATTTTTTGTAACGATTGCTCCAAATGCCGTAAACGTATTACTTTCTCGCCCAGAAGGGCCCGTGTACGATGTAAACTCACCTCCATGTCGCTCAATTCCTTTTGTTCATGAATTAATTGATCCAATGTATGACGACTGACATTCTTTTGATGATTCTTAATGTCTTGTTGACGAGCACGAAAATTTATTTTTTGCATTTTCAATGATTCTTTGGCACGTCGTACTGAATCTCTTTCCAAATGAATTCGATGCTTAAAGAATTCCAATTCTGAACTGGAATTTTGGGCAGACGTTTCCTTTACTGCATCGGAGAATGGATAACGTAAATGATATGTCGTATCCAGATTAACATCAGGGAACTGATCTTCCAGGTCCTCCAATTTTTGTAATTGTGTGCGAATACTTTCGACAGGTGTACATGCTCTTCCGTATTCATCTCGTTTCTTCAGGTGAAGGTGACTGGTCGATGCTGACTTTGCCCGATTAAAAACTTTCTTTCGCTGTTGCTTTGGAGTATTTTTTTGGATTGCCAATGCATTTGTACGTTGCATTGCACTTTCATTATTCACATTTCCATGGTTTGCAGTTTTAGGTCGCGGTTTACTGTAATTCTGTGTTGATACCGTCGTATCAGTTTGGCTAATCGATGTGTCGTCACAAAACACTTGTTGTATTCGTTTAATATTCTCATTTACTTTAATCGGCTCATTGTCTTTGGGTTTCGATATTGATTGCGGATTGTATTCAAACGAATTGGAGAAATCATCAAAATATTTTTGTTGACTTTCAGTATTTTCCTGTGAATGTTTATTTGAATTTGACCTTTCAGTTTCTGAACCGGTGGTCATTGAAAGTTGTTCCTTACGACGATTACGACGTTCCAATGATTGTTTTACCTCGGTCTTTAATCGCACATATTTTTCCTTCAATGTTTTATATTTCTCTTCTAATAATCGTTTTTCACATCGAATCTTCTCATATTGACGTTCATCATCCCGTTTCTTTCGTCTTTCTATCTCAATATTCTGGTTCAATTTCTCTTTCATTTCAGCCAAACTTTTGACATTATCTTTCTTCAATAACTCTTGTTCCAATTTTAAATCGCGTTCCAAATCGTGTAAGATTTCACTGTGATTCTTTTGCAATAAATCCACAGCAGCACGATGCTCCTCTTTAATAACATGTTTAGCTTTTTCCAATTCCATATTGCATGATGATCTAATCATCTCAATATCCTTTTTATGATTCAATTCCAATTCCGAACGAAATGCAATCAATTTGTCATCGTACTGACGACTTAAATCTTTTAAATCCATTTGATATTTATCATCCAGTTCTTTTTGTTTTTCTAATAGAAGATTGAAATATTTTTCTTTGGCATCAGCTATTGCACCGTATAAATAATTCTCATTTTCTTGTTCAATTTCACGTAAAACTTCATCAACATTTTCTTTCGAACGTTTCTGTTGTATTACATTATCTAATCGTTTATCGTCAACCACTGATGCTAACTGATTTGGTGTTTTTATTGCTGTATCAATTTTATTTTCATCATAAAGTGATTTTACACCACTAAACATACCAAATGGTGATGTCTTGATTTGTTGATTCTTTTGACTAATATTTATTTGCTTGATTTCTGAAAATGGATTCTTTGTGCTCATATTGTGTTCTGGTTGTTGTTCATCAGATAAATTCCAACTATCAGCTTCCTCGTCCTCCTCATTATTAAACGGATCACTGCCAGAAGCAGTTGGGGATTTCAGAGAATTTTTTTCTTCAGGATCACCATCACGTTCATTATTCAAATTAAATCGTACACTCTTTCTATCATCCCCATCAACTTCCTTTAATTCTTTTGTGTCTAATCGTTTCACTTCATTGAATAAAGAATCTCGAAGTATTCCCTTGACGTTTGCATTCTGTTCTTGATTCTCGGTAACTGTGTCACCGACGCCCGTTGGTTTATTTACATTTGATTTCAGGAATCTTGCACCAGTTCCCATCAAATTGAAGCCCTTTGACATCATATTTTCATCACTTTTCTGTTCAAACATTCGCACTTTGTCATCAAATTTCATCGACAAACCAATCTGTTGTTTCGATTGAATGGGAGCAAGTACTCGTTTGCTAGTTGGCACCGGATTTGGTGGATCCAGTGGAGCTAAAAGTACGTTGTTGTTTCTAGTCAGCCCAGTCATTTTTAAAAAAAGTGGATTTTCCGAATTTTGATCACTTTCTTCTGTGGTTAAACAACTCCTAATCCCCGAATCAATTTGTGATGTATCATCGGAACAATCTCCACCAGCTTGATAACGATGTCGTGCCTTATTCACTAGAGCTTTATAGACATTATCCAAGGGATGCTCCCATTGGGTTTCGTTCGTCTTTTTATTGTGATAATAAACTGCTTTTGCTGAATCATTGTAACTAATAAAATATACATTACCATATTACTCAATATACTTTGTTATAATGAGAAAATCAATTATTCTGTACTCACCATATTTGCCAATCGTTTGGTATAGCTTGGAGCAATCCTTCTTTTGCCAAATCGAGTAAATACTGTTCTTTTTCCGGGTTAATTCCTATCCGTACTGCATATTCGTTGATTTCTATTTAAATGTAAATCGAAAAAAAAGTTTTGTTATTTTTAAAAAGAACGCATTATACGCTTATTCTACCACCAACTGAAGTACGTTATTGATTTTTAACTTTTATAATCAACCAAATGTGCCCATTTGGCAAAAACAAATTTATGTTGAAAAAGGGTTTAGATGCGTATTAACTTATTGTCTCAAAATTAATATCCAACTTAAGTAAACTAATAATTTTAGCGGGAGTCAAAGTGTTAACTGATATACACGAACAATAGGAAATACAAGTGGTACTCGAACGAAATACCATGTAAATGTGGAAATGGCCATTTAACATAGGGAAACCAAATGTGACCAAACAATACGGCATCAGGTAACCAGCTATCGAACAGGTCGAGGGTTTGTTGTCAACATCTGCCTTATGTATTATTTGAGGTCCGTTGCTAATACAACAGAATTATTGTCGTCACAATTAAATATTCGGTTGTTTGTACTGGGAGACAAACAATCCATACAGTAATCTTGAAATTCTAAACAAACAATTACCTTCAATCGATGGTTGATAATCTGGATCGAATACCTCCTTGCACAATATCGATGATGATGTGCATTTATCATTACTGCTATTTGAGCTGGATGACATAATTCCTGAATTCCTTCTTTTTTAATATCACATAAAAGAAATCTCGGTCACGCACTCAATTGATTTCGTAACAATTGGAAAATTATTTTAAATTATAATAAATAAATGATAATTAACTAAGTATTTTCCTAGTTTCCAATTAATACACGGCAATACCACAATTATGAATTCATTTTTGTAAAAATAAAGGTAATTGAAAATTTTCTCCACAATTTTTAATCGATTCGGTTTTCTGCTCCATAAAATTTATTCATTTTATTATGTGTTTTCTACTTCACTGCGAAAATTGGTGCAAATGAGTTGGGGACCAGGATCCAAAGTGGAGTTACGTTTTCCTGATTGCTGTTTACCTCACTAATTAAAAGAATTCACAAAATATCACAGAGCAGATCTATTCTCAACTCCTTTTGAGGGCACACAAATGCAGAGTAATTTTACTGCAATCCTGTTTGGCTCAAGTGCGGAAAAAGACTGACACCCTCTTTGAAAAATTGTTGTCGATGCAATTCTGGTGCATTCCTGCGACGACTACAACAGGAATCCAATTGTGTTTGTAATAAAATGTTGCGTTGATTCAGTTTTCAGTTTTCAGATGCAAGATTCAGCTTCAGGAACATACGATGATTGGAAACACCATTTAATCAATTAACTTGCACAATAAACTTGGCAACAAATATATACACAAAATTCTGACACGACACATTTATTTTTAAAAATAGTATGCCAACTTGGGGGTTGTAATGGCAAAAAGAAAAACCAAAGTGAGCTCCGTATTGTTGATACAGGAAAGCGTTTGCTCCGTTTGAAGTCCTGCAGGAAAAAAAAAACGTTCGCTGCATACAGTTTTCCCTCGCTTCTTACGTTCGTCGCTAGTCCACATGTATAAAAGCGTCCAGCTTAATAAAACGTAAACTCGAAGTTTGAAAGCTTGTACAGGATATTTATATCGCTGGAAAAGGATAAACAGGTATAATTGTTGTATAAAGTCGTTGATAATATCCCCACAAAAGTAATGGGTGGCAGGCCCGGCCATCTCTGCGCCAAATCCCCAAGCTGGAGTAACACAACTGAAAATCAATAATTGAATCAGCTGTTTCTAATTAATTCTATATTAAAAGTATTAAATGTATTAAATGAAATTCAACTAGTTTCAAAGTTTTATGTATCCTGACCACATAATCGGACGAATTGTGAGATGTTCCCACATTCGGTGCATTTATACGAGGTGGATGAAAAAAATTCTTCGTTCATTAATGGCATTGAGAACAAATGAGAAGTAAAGGCAAATAGCAACTCGAATTAATATATTGCCTTTTTCGAACTGAAATTTACGTAAATTCAGTAAGTTGAGTGGCAGAAAAAACTACTTTGCAAACTGATTTATTTCAGATAGTACAGTAATTGCATTTGAATTCATTACAATTAAATTGATTTTAGGAAATTTAATAGCTTGCCGGCTCAGATTAATATCATTGAAGGCCGTATCACTACCTCTAATTTGTTTACGGATACTTGAAAATGTTGACCTCTTATCGTCTGCGTAATAGTTCAATACTCCTACCTCAATTGCGGTAACAAATTGAGAAAACAATTGAAAATATAATCACGGAATTAATAAGTAAATGTTTTCGATTCCAGTTCGATATGCACCTCACAGACGGACTACCAGACCTCCGAATCATGGCTAAGTAAATTACTTGTCCGGAAGATTGAACCCACCAAAGAGTCGCACAGCCGAATGTTGAGTGATAAGGAAATTATTTATGCCTTGCACACACACAACATCAGGCCAGATTCAATTGCCAAGTATCTGGAGAATTAGTAAGTATATTCGGATAAATATTATAAGACGTGATTTTATTAGTGACGTGATTGCAGCAAAAAGAATGTCGATTTGATAAAAACGAAGAAAGAATTGGCTATTGAATTGGTTGGATCATGGACTGTACAAGTAGGTGATATGGATCAATGTATCCATTTGTGGCGTTATACTGGCGGCTTTGAGAGTATTGACAAAGCGCAAACTATTCTATCTGAAGATGAGGTAATCATACAATTGATATGTTCATTATTATGAGTATATATCCAATTAATTCACTTTTAGGATTTCACAGCTTTAATGAAAGAACGGGGTAATTACTTACGTAACCGGCATCTCCAATATTTGTTGGCATTTAGTTACTGGCCACAGATAAAAAATCGCTCTGGTGGCAATCTATACGAGATGCGTTCATATCGTCTGAAACCTGGTACAATGATTGAATGGGGTAACAACTGGGCTAGAGCTATCAATTTCCGACAAAATAACAATGAAGCTTTCGCTGGTTTCTTCTCACAAGTTGGCAGACTGTACAATGTTCATCATATTTGGTGTAAGATTCAGTCTATATTCTAGATAAGCAAAAGTAAACTACTACAATATGATGATCTCTACCATTTCAGGCTATAAAGATCTCCAAACTCGGAAAGAGACTCGTGAACGAGCTTGGCAATCACCAGGCTGGGATGAGTGTGTCGCATATACAGTACCATTGATTCGTGAAACACACAGTAGAATCTTAGTTGCTACTGAATTCTCTCCAACACAATAATCAATTGAAATTGAAATGGAATCTATAAACCGCATTTAAATAGCGATTAATTAGATTACATGTTTTTAATCATGGTTTTTATACAGAATTAATATAATACTGGTTTGTCATTGGGATTTGCATCACTAATAAATGAATGCTCGCTATATTTATGAGTGATTGGTTTTGTAAAATGAGTACACTATGCGATAAATTGTTCGGTAATAAAGATGTGGCTAATCAATCTTATAAGCACAAAATTATGTATAATCAATGTGTTACTTTCATCATTTATTATTAAATTGTACGAATAAACAATAAATAAATTCAAGACTATATTTTTGTTTCAAATAATATTTGAATATTTTATTTTATTATTATTTTTTTTTTTTTAATTTTATTTCCGTTGCAATGATTTTAATCAAATCAATTTTACCTATCAGTTTTTCATCATAATTTAAATAATATTTTAATTGTTATGCACGTAAATTGGTATAATTAATATTTTTTTATTCGTAATTCTATTAGTTTTTATGGGTATCATATAATTATGTTATAATTTATATATAGTTCTGGCATCATGGATTATTTTGTAATAATTATTCTGTACTACCAGTGATATAAAGTACCGGTGATTTTATCTACCATATTATTTAAACTTTTAATTTTTTTTTTTTAAATTTTATCATTGTTGATATCCAAAATAGAAAAACAAAAATCGTGTATTCTTTTCTTATAAAAAAGTTTCTTCTTTTTTTCTTATATTTTTGGTTTCTCTTAAATATGTAATTATCGCATCAGCAATGATAAAAGATAGAACTGTGTTTTAGTTACATTTATAATTATGATTTTCATGTTAAATTTATGATTTTTACATGGAGCCAGTTGTCTACAGTGTCAATACAAACGGATTATAGATTTTGTTTAAATGAAAAATACTTATAGACACGATTGTTTGCCAATTACAAAATAGTTTGTGATATTTGATTTAAATAAAATTTCCTGTATATTATCAATAGGAGTATCTCTAAAACAATGCGATGAGCTGAATTTACTAAAATTATTAATGCTTGTTAAGACAGATGAATTCAAATCAACAATACGTTAGAACACATATACATATGTATGCACTATAAAATAATAATCTGGTTGCATTGTGCTATACTATCTGGATTTCGAATTATACGATTTTGTTAATTATCTCTTGTTTTATATATAAAATTATTATGGAATAATGCTAGACCATGAAACTTAAAATTAATAAGAATTAAATATATCAAAAAAAAAATTATGATATAAAAACAAAAAATAAAACTTAACATAAAACATAGCTAGGTAACGAAAAGATGACAAAACACTACCTACATTTTAATATCTAAATAAAGTAATCATCGATTTATCTGTTTCTTATGTTTTTCATTTCAATATACAAAGTAATAAAAATACTATCTCAAGGGTCCTGCCACAAAAGCACACATTTCTTTTTTCAATTTATCTCGCTTCTTTTCTCTTCATCTAATCGTTTCCTTATCTTTTTTCTTTCTTGAAAATAACGGCAGGAGAGAATCACTTTCAACTTACATACATAAAAACAATCATAGTTCCGTTTCACCTTTCTTTTTCCCCCCACATGCAATCATATTTAATCCCACGAATTAGCTATGTATTGAGTTTAATTTTATTCACGTCTAATAAAACATTTCGCTTTGTTTCAATATGTTACGTTACTTTTTTGCTACTCAAATTGATTATAATTTCTTTTATATTACCACTTTTGGTTTCTCTCTTCACAAACAAAAAAATAAGTTCTATAAAATAATACTTAAAACAAGCATTTCTAGTAATATCAAACTAAATATCAAATTTTCTTTTGATGATATCTGTTATCCATTATTAATTATCATCAAATGCGAAACGTTTCATCATCAGTTTATATTTGATTAGTTTTCTATATACCAAATATCCAGTCAATTGAACTAATACATTTCAAATAGTTCACATCACATCACTCCACACTATGTCCTCTACGGACGCATCCAGTTAATATATTACGCTATAGCGTATCATTTGGATCCAAGCTAAGCATTGAACCAGACAGACTGGCACCTTCATCGGGATAAAGTTCACATGGATCACCAGACAATTCATCCATACTAAAACAGAAAGCAACATAATAAAATACCAGTGGCTAACAAAAGCATATTTAAACTAAAACTTACTTAAACCCTAAACTCATTGACTCTTCATCAAATGCCTTCATCTCTTCTATTTGTTGGCGTTCCAACCTCCTCAGTTTATCCTCACGTTCATTATTGAATTGCTTCAGTTCACCCTCCTTCTACATTAGGCCAAATTGATAACAGAAATCATTAGTTATCTATCTCATATTCATGTAATTCAACCAAATCAATTACCTTGCTCTGTAACAATGATTTACGGACATTTACTCGTTCCTCCAATTCTTTACGTTCTCTATCCCGTTGATTCTGTGCCTGCATCTTATTCTTACTTTGATAAGCGTAAAGCATTTCCAACTCATAATCCAAACGATCCTTTAATTGTTGCACCTCGATTTCTTGGCTCTCATCTAAGCGAATACTTTGGTTTTGAAGCATTTCACAAATTGTTTGCTCATACTAAAATTATATATTATTAAAACAATGGTAATTCGAAACGACTCGCCTATTCAATTATGTGAAGAAAATAGAAAACCATTCATTACCTGATCACCTAACATAGTTAACCTTCTATGCTGTTCCTCCTTTAATTTTTTCAACATTATTTTCTGTTGATCTTTGGGTGTTGTCTGTATTTTCTGTTGCTTGAGTGCTTTATATTGTCTAGTTTGAGTTTTACAAGTTTCACGGAACTGCTTACGGATTTGAATTTCTTTTTGCTGAAAGTTTTATGTAATAGATTAGATAACTCTGCTCATCAAACAAAATTGAACATTTAGAAATATAATACCTTTAAACTTTTGGGTAGTTGTTTTAATTCCATTGCATGTTTCCGTAACAATTCCTTTTCAGCACGTGCAATGTAGTCCTTTTGATTCTGGATTTCAGTTGCATGTTGTTTCGTAATCTGTTGCTCACGTAAGGAATGAACATTTTTCTGTTGCCTATATTCAAGTTCCTGAGTTTTTTCATGATGCCTCAATAGCATATCATGAGCTTGTTCTAATTGAAACTGCTTCTTAAATAATTCCTAAAAATAAGACAAGAATCATTGTACGCTATAAAATTATGCAAAATTACTGATTTCACATACCTCCAATACTAATTGTTTTTGGAAATCATGGAATAACAATTGATTTTTCCTTTTAAATTTACGAGTCTCAACTTTCAGATAATGTTGCTGATTTCTCAGTAACTTTTGTTCCTCATGAGCCTCCGCTTTCTTTAAATTATCCTTTTGATATTGGAGCGTTTGATCACGGGTACGTTTTGGTGTCGTATCATCCATAGATAATTCTCGCTTCCATCGTTCCTTATTTGCTTTATATTCCTTTTTCCTATTTGCATCAAATACCTTATGATCACCCTCTTGCTTTAATTTTATTTCTTTAGTCAATTTCTTTTCTGCATTTTGGAAATGTTTTTGACGTTTTTCCAAATCTTGTTGATGTTTAGCCTAAAATTGAATCAACTCATTTTAGTTTATTCATTCATTCATTATTTAATGAGTCAATTAACTTACATGCAATCGATCTGATTCGCGCTGGAAATTTGATAACAACAAATCATATTCTTTGTCCAACGCTGTCTTATGATTTTCCATCTCAACTTTGCATTTCTCTTCTAACTTAACCAGCGCCGCCTGATGTTCACGACGCATTCGTTTATATCCTGACATTTGCTCATGCATTTCCTCTTGCATGTGCTCCTTTTGTTGTTTAGTTACAATACTCGTTGTACGGATCGTTGCAAAATTGTTCGGTCCATGCTCTGAAATTGCATTTGCCATCGCTTGTTGTGCAGCCGCTGAATTACCATGACCTTGATGCATATTGGACAAACTTTGTCGCGGATTCATTGAATTTTCTTCATTCATTATGTAACCGGTATGATTATGATTCGTTGGTGATGAGGAACAGACACCAATGTTGTTATTCAAATGACCCATTTGTTGTGGGGGAGGTAACAATGGAGTTCTATGGCGTGTCGAAGTTCTTGGAATTGCACCAGAATGATTTTGCATAGCCGGTGGTATTGAATTACTCGAAGAACTCTGTAAAACAATCAAACAATAGATTCACATAAAATTTATTCAAACACGAAATACGGTATATCGTATATTACAAACGTTATATGTAATGTGATAGATACTAACTTGACTACTTGCTGCCGATACACCAAATGACTGTAATGAATGCTCTGACGTGATACTATTACTCTTACTACTATCACCTCCAGCTTGTTCATCCTGCTGTTCGTCTGGATCTCCAATTGTACTCTCTGTCTCACAATTGTCCACCATCAATATCTTCTTCATCTTTTTATAATTTAAATTATCCAGACGCGACACTGCCGCCTTTGTCCTAACTATTAATTCAACTAAAACATTCTTTGATCTTGGACGCGTTATAAACTTGTGACACAATAGTTCAGTTGATGACGGACGATCAGATGGGAACTTTTTAAGACACGTATCAACATAATTCTTAAAAGTATCACTCCAATTTGGTGACTGTAGGCTTGGTGCCTCATTCTGGGCAATATGATATAGGGCCGACATTGCATTCATATTAAAATACGGTGGTTTACGTTCAGCTAACTCAATACATGTGATACCTAATGACCATACATCAACTTTACCATCATACTGTCCTTCATCCATGGCTAATATAACTTCTGGTGCCATCCAATACGGTGTACCAACAAAACTATTTGCTGGACATTTAATTGCAGCACTACCAAAATCAGCTAATTTCACAATGCCTTGTTCCGTTAATAAAATATTACCAGCTTTCACATCACGATGAATCCTACCTAAACTATGTAAATAGTTTAATCCCTGCAGTACACCATCACATATTGCAGAAATCTCTTCTTCTCTTAGCGGCTGTTTATGTACCTCGATAATGTCTGAGGCACTGCCAACACAATATTCCATAACTAACCAGGCGGTATTATCACGCAAATAACAGCCCTTATATTCTATTGTATTTGGATGTTGCACTTGCCGTAAAAAACGAATTTCCTTCAAGATATCTTGCCATTTTTCTTCACTCGCCTTGCCAACATAAGACATTTTCTTAATGGCAACAATTTCTTTGCACTCTGGTAAATTGCATCGTGCATAATAAACGGCACCAAATGATCCATGGCCAATTTCACGGAGATCGTCAAACACTTTCTCTGGATCTAATTTACTAAACAGTGCTGAGATCTCAGGATCCTTAAGATTGCCCGGCCTCATTGAAGGCATTTTTTTAAAGCCTCTGTGTGTGGTTAATGTTTGTTGTTAGTCGCGTTCAACACACGATTTCACTTTGAATATTCACACAATTAAACTTCCGTACGAATGCTGCTGTTGATATTAATTAGGGAAGCACAAATCCAATTGTAATACGTCGTTTACACTTAATTACGATTACTATAGCTTAGTCTAGTACACTTACAACCAAAATTGAATTAAATCTGTTTTTACTTTTTTATTTTTCATAAATGTTTGGCCGAGGCAGTTTAAGGCATTCTCCAAATATAATTGTGCCAAGTCTAACCCATCTACAACCTGTAAATAGAAAATCACAATTAATTCAATTCAATTATTACACGGTAATTGTACAGTAATGCATGTGTAGTAATGAGACATACATAATAGCAATTATAATGTCTGATAAGATTACGGGCACGGGCATGAGAAAGAAAAAAAAACTAGGTATGTGATTCGAAAATTTTTGTTCGAATTGTTTGAGTCATTTTCTGGTCGGATGATGACTTCTGGTTACCAATTCTGTGGTACCAAGTGAATCCCAAAATGTGGTTGAGTCAATCATGTTTTGGTTGGCCGAATACCATTAACGTGATATGTTTTCACTCTACACCACTATCAAGTTCTGATCAGAATAAAAGAAGTCTTAGACTCTAACCAGTCCTCAATGATTTTGAAGATGGATCTTCAGACGAGACTCATTGTCCCGTCCACCACCCGTATTTATTCGCACGAACCACCCTTACCACTTTTCTCACTACTTGGAGCACCTTCTGTTTTACAGTTGCCCACAGCCAATGGCCACCAACTGAATTTAATAATAACTGAAGAAGTAAATTGAGAATTTTCATCGAGATTACCTTTCAAAATGGCGTTGTTTCCAATTTGTCCACCAATAATTCTTTCGCCATACGACGATTCTGCCAAACACAAGAACCAAAAAATACCTCAACGCTAGAATACACCCAATTCGACGGTATCATTTAATCAATTTCGTCATGTTTATCACTCAGCCGATTTCAAATTAGTATTTTAATTATTAGTATTTTGTTATTAAATTTTTTGGTCGAAATTTTGGGTTTTCTGACGTTTGATTCACTTTAAAACAAAACGTCACACAGCAGGTTTCTATTTATTACCAGGAAGTCAGTGTACTAAACATTAGTACACTGAGTAATTGGAACAAATTGTCGTAACTACCACTCTACCGTACCTCAGATATTTGTTTATAAAATATTACAGTTCACAATATTGGTTCTCATATTTACAATTTTAAAATTTTCTTCTTATAAAAATGATACTAAAATATCACGTGATTAGTATAATTTTTCACAAAGATATATATATAAATTGATCTACTACCTATCTATTCAATATTTTCTATTTAATGTAATTAGAAGTTACTAAAATTTGTTTCGTAAAAGCGCCACCGCCAGTAGTAAGTGATTTCCCAAACATGATTCGAAGGAAAATCGATATTTTCCTGCACGATTCATATAAGAAATTTCTTCATAAAAATTCTCAATTCCTCATAAATCGCGAAAAGCTCAATTATAGTGAATTAATAAATACAGTTTTTACTTTTAGTCAATTTTTAAACGCCAGCTTTATAATAATTTAGTAAAATTGAATTACAATCAATACTCTGTTTTATGAAAAAAATTATCTCGACGATAAATCCGAATGAAAAGTGTTGTGAAAGCAGTAATAATAGGGAAAATAATCGATAATTGATAGTGCGATTTGAATTCTAATATTCTATTTAAAATTGAATTAAAAATCGTCATTAGTTGGGTGTGATGAAATCTATAGTGAATTTTCCATTAAAACGATTCAGGCAGACAATTAAATGGATTGCGACAGACACCAGTTACGGGAATCATTGAATTCTAATAAAAATTTCTATAAACCTTTACCTCTATGAATTGGTAGATCAATTTTTACTTATAAATCTTTGTTCCTATCAGTTCATAATTGTCTCTTTAACTACAAATTAATTAATCCGTTCTTAGTGAATGAAACTGTGTGATTAAATAACGGAAAAAAATATAATGTATTCAGATTAAACCGATTATAATGTAATTTCATTGTATTGATTGCATTGAACGTTGTATTATTACCAATTAGATAATTCTCTTCCATTGAAAGTGCATTTACGTAGATTAAATGTTGTACATCAGATTCATGTGTATCTATTTGAAGTGTATCGTAGATATAATATAAAACCAAAAGAATAAATCTGTTAGTTTTAATATCGTCATACTCCATCTCATTTATATTATGAGATAAAAAAAATGGATAGAAAGGAATCGCCAAGGAAACAACGGCAATTGGGTCCGGCACCAATTGCATCATTTGAAGATCCAATGGATGAAGTTAAACAAAATGTTAGTTGTCTTCTATCTAACATATAGCATAATTCAGTGTAACCATTAATGTGTAATTTCATGCATGAATTTAATTGAATACTTTGTTTCTGTAGTTTAGTAAATTGTTGTGCTCTTCCCATCTAAATGATATTTCTTTTATATAACGAATGTGACATGCTGTTTTACCGAAACAGATCATTTCCGATATGATTTTTTAGTTTTTCATGCTTTCCGTATATTTTCCTAGCATCAGTTCATTAAATTAGTATAAAAAAATTGTAACCAGTATTCACATTACCATGCGCGCTGTTTATCTGGTATATCACTGATATCGTTAGTTATCCTCATTTTGCTTATTGAAGAATGTGACTCAATTGTGGTATTTATCAAGAATGAAACTATTCACTTTGCTCGTTTCCTCGGTTTAATATCCTTTTTATTGTAATTTTATTTTTATAAAATATTTATGTTTCTGTAGTCGTGTTGAATTGCATTTTCTCTGAATTGGAACAAGCACAGAAGAATAATATTTTCTTGTATATTAAATTGAATAATTGAATTAACTAAATATTATATTTTCGTTTAGATGGATGCATCTGCCATTGCGGAGTTGCAACAATTAGAGAAACCACGTCGCTTAGAACGATCTGCCCGAGTACAAACTAGTAAGTTGGAATTGCATATAACAAAACAAGAAAAAGTTTTATACAAAACGTAATGAACTTTATTATTTTAGCTGCTGGTGATAATTTAAAAATTCATACACCATCAACTCCTCGAATTGATATCAGTAGAGCATCTAGTTCATCGCATCAGGACAGTAGGGATAGTAGTCCGGAGAACGTTTTTGATCACGTAATTATTCAACAATTTCAATGCAAAAAGTTCATAAAAAGTTATTTTATGCGTCATTTAAGGTTGGTACTGGTACTCTTCAAGACGCCAGTTTAGGTTTTAAAGAGGACGGAACGAAAGATTTGAGAAGTTCAACAGAAGAACTGCACTTCATGGATAAAAACGAGGAAAAGAGTGAAATTAAATCTGTATGGAAACATTCAATTGTACTAAAATCAAGTTGAATGCACAACTAACCTCTATTAATTTCAGGCTGGTAGGAAAAGTAAATCACCAATAATGTTCAAGTTTGATGATCAACATGTAGCCGCCTGTTTAGTTCAGAATCAACGAAAAGATTCGGCTAGTTCAGAAGTGGCAGCACTGTTATGCATCTCTGGGAGGACAAGTAGAATATCCAGTGTTGGGAGCCAAGGTTCAGCTGTTAGTCGTCTGTCTGCTGTATCTGGTGTTTCTCGATCACCGTCACCTCATCGAATGCTGTTGGAGACTTCATTCTGTGGTCCAAAGCCAGCCAATGATGTATCCAATCATGGTGTTTTACCAGAGGGAACATCTGAAATTGAACAAATTATAATGTCACGAAAGCCAGATCCTACAAAAGCAGTATTCGCTGAGGGCATCACCATTTTGGCTAAGGAATCACCAAGAAAGATTGAAAAGGAAAAACAGATTGGAAATGGTTGTGAAAAAAAGGACGAATCAAAAGACAAATTTGAGAATGCGCGTAGATTAATTGAACAAAAGTTAACGGCCCATAAAACCGAAACACGTGAGAAAACACCTCCGAAAGTAGTTGGATCAATTCCAAAGAAAGACAAATCTTCTATACTACCGGTAGTGGGAAAAACTCCAAGTGGTGTGGAATACATTAGAATTAATTTGAAACCGGATCACTTATATACCGATCATGGAGTGGCACCCAATGAACGAGTTCTCGATGTACCTTTGGCTGAAGTTATTTCCAAACCGGCAACTTTAAGTTTGGGCCATAAATTAACACCAAGAGCTTCACCTCAACATTTAAACGTAAATGATGAAATATCGAGACATCCTGATCAACGTCATACGCCGAATGCCAGCCCAAAACCAGGAAAGAAAGGTGGATTCCTTCGTGAATTGGGCAGTCGATCACCATCACCAGCAAATGTTTCAGTGTCACGTAAAAGCTCATTCTGTTCATTATTTAAGTCAAAGGAAGCCGTTGTAAGTCCCGAGTCCCCGTCAACACAAAGGAAAAAGAGTGGTATATCAATTTTACTGAATGAAGGACAGTCGGATAGATCTAGATCACGTAGCAAAAGTCGGGAAAGTGATCGTGGTGATAATTCAACAAATGTAACACCAAATAAACAAAAGAATGTATTAGGTATATTCAAAACGAAAAAAAGTACATCAAAATCGAATAAATCATCACCAAGTAGCCCTGCAATTAGTGATACACCAAGGTCTTATGTTCCTCCTCCAATACCACCACCACTTAATAAAGTGAAGCTAAAATATTATGAAAATACACCGGATGGCAAACCAATACATATTCCGTTACATACACCACCGGAAGAAAAGGAAATGAAGCAGTTCGTTGCCCATAAGAAACCACAAATAATTGATAAATCGGAAAATTCTTCACCTGATTTACGTAAACCGTTGGCAGTTAAACCGGAACAATTTGTCATTAATAATGAAATGTTGGCTGCTGCCTTACAGAAACGAGACAAATCAAAAGTACTAGCGGAAGTATTTATTCACGATTCCCCAAAATCATCCCCGAAACCTATAATTGAACCAAAACCAAAACCACTGAAACATCAAAACACTGATGGAAGTATTCGAATTCCATTGAGGTCACCTTCTGAGGAACGAGATGTTGAAAGAGAAAGTATGTGGAGTATAGAGGCACAGCGAGATAGTTCTCAGGACAGTCAAGATACCGTTATATCGAATAGCGCTTCACAACAATCTGATAAGAATATAATTGAATCTAACCGTAAGCTAAGTGAGAGTATTTCACAAGAAATGAAGTTACCAGAACCAGTTGAAAACAAAAAAAATTTCATTACTGCTGATGAACAGATGGATGAAAATGAATTACCTGAAAAAGAAGATACCGTTTTAACGAAGGAGAAGAAACGTATTCTGTTTAGCACCAAAATTGGATCTGGTAGTCAGGAACAAGTGTTTTCTACACAATTCAGCGTTTCTAAAACAGAGAGCCTGTGTAGTCAACTATCTGAACAGAAATCTGACATAGAGAGTCCAAATGAACAAGAAGCAAGAGATATAAAGAAAGTTGATTCGATTCAGGAAGAACCAATAGACATCGTTAGTTCAATGCCAACCAACAACATCGAGACCATAAAAAGAACTAATGTTTCAACTGCTGCTAATTCTAAACGACATTCAAAGTACATTGGTAACGTTTCAGAAATACTTAATAGATTAGATTCAAGCGATCGTGAAGACTATAATGATATATTAAAAGAAGCATCAAAGCAAGTGAATATAATTCCACTTGAGCCAGAAATAATCGAAAGAAAAACTGAAACAACTGCTCAACAATCAATGTTAACAACAAAATCTTCCGTAGAATCAACTTCGAGTAAATCTGATATACAAGAACGATCTATTTCCCAGAGTTCCGAAATACTATCGCAAAAAACTGAGCGAAGTATTAAAAAGGAATCTCGACAGTTTGTGGAAGCAAATGATTCATCTGAGAGTGATACTGGTTTAGAATCATCGAAAATAAAATGCCATTTACCTGCCGAAATTCACGCCTTAGAAGATCATGAAAGTACCGGTTTAGTATCACAAGAATCGTTTGATGATGAACTTCCTTATGTGCCGACCACACTACCAGAAGAACGTTCTCTCGGTGTACAAATAATACCAAGCAAAGAGCGTAGCAACATGGAATTAAAAATGTATCCTGTGGATCGTCCTCGTGCTACAACACCATTGAATCCAGCCAATCTAGAAGAATATTGTGGCACTCCATCACCAACCGAAAGTAATCGTACACCAATACGTGGTGAAAAATTACGTATTAGTTTACCAAAGAAAATGTCAAAAGAAACAACTGAAAAATTTAAGTTACCTCGTCGTTCTTCCAATTCAAGTTCAAAGAGCTGGTTTGAATTTGCTGAACAAGGAATTGGTGGTGTAGTATCGGTTCAACAACAGTCACCGTCATGTACGAAACCAAAACCGATAAAGAGTACTGATGATGTTGAAATGCCGCCACCATTACCACCACGTAGATCATCGAACTCATCAAATCAATGGATCGATTTTGAAAGTTTACCAGAAAAACGTAAACCACCGAAACGTATAACTACACTGCCAAGTAAGGATTCGAGTGAAAGACGATCAAGTGATGAGAAACACCATTATAATTACGTGAACCCTGAGGAGTGCCAATGCGAGTGTCATGAAACTGACCGTGAAAAGAATTCATGTACTCATAACGATGACATACCACTGCCAGAAGAAGCTTTACCATTGCTAGATAAAGACAGTGGTAGTGAAATATATCGAAGGTAAGATGAATATATCTGCTTTTAATGATACAAAATTGACATAAAAATGATTCTCATACGTATATAAGTATAAATTTATAAATCAGTATAAATTAATAGAATAATTGAGTAAAAATACAAAAAAACAAATTCGACTAATCATCATCGTCTAACATAAATAGTAGTGATTCATCACCGGATTGTAGTGAACGAATAATTCAGGAAGAAATTCATCATCAGTCACACCACTACTGCCATAATGAAAAAAAATTTACCCGTAAGGAATCAAAACCATTTGAAAGAGATTTAAATATCCATCAATCAAAAAGTAATCGATCCAGCATATCATCAGAAGTATGTATTTCAAATTAATTGATTGACAAATATTTGCTCTAAGTAAAATATTTTCTGTGTTTTAGGATTATCCACCATCACCTTAAACTGAGTCTGAGTTGATATTTCTCCCACCCGATTAAGGAATTGATAACACATTTGATATGCTCATTAAGCTCACACGAATATAAAGACTAATAATATGGAAATGGGAAATCTAAAATATTTGAGATGAACGTGATGTAGTTGAATTGCTGAATTTTAATGGATTTTAGTTAGTAATTCGCCTAATATTGAATAATTTAAAACGGTTAGTTATTTACTTACTTATGTATACTCAATATATACATATTATATTTAACGTAATCTATATTGCAATTTGTTAATGAATTATATACAATCTTAAAGTGAGCAATTGACTAATTGATCTGTTAAATATTTAACACATTTAATTAATTTAATCATTAGTTAGTACTTAGTTTCAAAATTTCGTTAAATTCTTATCATATACTGTGATAACAGTTCTAACGAGATTAACATATTTCGATTCATAATGAAATTTTTATTTAATCTTTTCAATGAATTTATCATTTTAATTACATGATTATAATCATATGAAAACTGTTATTAGATGAATTCAAATTTGTTAGCTACTATATAAATCTTCTATTTAGGCAACGGGCGCTTGTACCCAACATAAAGTATGCAATCAATATAAAAATTTTTAAAAAACAGTAATTTCGATTAAAAATTGTTAACATCCAATTTTAAAATTGAAATTCTATTTTGGATGAATTAAAAATTTAAAATAAAGTCTCTAGTAATTAGAATGTGAATCTTAAATAAATTGTTAATAATGAATATTTAAAATAAAAAAAAAAAATCAAATCGGTAATTAGATAGTTTAATAATTATGTGAAATAAAATCTTGTTCGTAGAATTGTTAACGATTGATTATTGTTAGCAAATACTTTCAAATTAATCGCTAAATAATATTGTTGTAATTTGAATTGCACCGAATTAATAAAAATTTAAAATCAGATAACATTAATTTAGTGATGGCAAATGAATAAGATAATTTGAACTTTATATTATTAAAATGTTATTTCATATTAAAACAAATTTAATTAATAATGAATATAAAGACTAGAATCGTTAAATAATATTTTCGCCCGGTAATTTATAAGACTTAAAGCATTAATATTTAGATTAACGAAAAAGAAAAAGAAAACATTAATTAAATTGGATAACAAAACAGTTTTATATTTTGGCGTAATAGAATATTCATTATTATTAATCAACACCTGGTTCATACTTATAGAGAAATAAAAATGCATTTCCATTACAAAAATTCATATACTATATTCTTAAACATTTAAGAGCTTTTGTAAACCAATTATAATCATTATAACATTTGTTGTTCATACTATAAATATAAAGTAATATTACTTCACTAAAAATTTAAAAAAACATAAACAAAAGTTTACCAAAGAGTTCGTCATTTTTGGAAATTAAACATTTTTTGGAAATCTACGGTAGATAATTCTGATACTTTTTTAAACAGATACGTCGAATCAATTTCAAATGGAAATTGTGCACCAATTGATTGTACTATTTCACCAACAGACTTATTATTTACGTTTTTATTACCTAATTCAATTAGAAGAATTTTCAGGAAACGACTCAGAAGATTTTCATTGTTATGATCAATTTCGCTACGCTCAAATACAACGATGTTTCCGCTATCAGATGATTGTGTCTGTTCATCCATCACACCAGTATTCCTTAGGTAATTAAAATGTTCTCCAAAGCATTCAAATGCAGCCAACAAGAACCATAATTTAATATCACTGAACCGAAGTTTTAGTTCACAAATTAATTTGTCCATTACACTAGCCTTTATCAGTTGACCCAGATTATCTAAATGAAAATAAAATGTAAATTATAAGAGCCAATTTAAATTTTATTAATAAAACTCACCGTCATTCACTATAAGATTGACAACCTTAATTGTTTTGTCTGTTACTTCGTTAGATTCATCTCTGATTAGCGTTAAAATAATCCAACTGATCTTAGCTAAACTAAGACAATTTTGGGAGGTATTTTGTTGGTGGTCATAGTTCAATATTTCATAAATTTCATCCAGTATCAATGATCTAAAATAGTTTAAATAACTCGATTAAATTAATATTTTCATTGGTTATCAATAGAACTTACTTCAAATAGGAATTCATTTCATATACAGATCGTTTAGAAAAGAGATCAAATAAGGAATCAATTCGACTATCTTCTGTGGACAGACCATTATAATTCATGGAAAATCTAAGATAAGCACAAGCATAAGCATTCCATAGAGAATCCGCTAACTTCGTATTCTCCAATTCACTTTGCCAATGTTCGAAAAATTCAATTGGAATCGGACAATCATCTTTTACATCATTTCCAATGAAACTTAAAATAACAATGGCTTTCTCATATATAACTGGATATAGGAATGAATTTTTGATTATTTTCAATACATCAATCGGCAATTTAGATTCGCTTAAACGTAGTTTCCAATCAGATCTTAATAATGATGCTGCTCGTTCCTCACAGGTGATATTATAAAATACTGGAAATTTAGTATCCGTGTCGTTGACAATCAAGTAAATAATATTTAACATTGTATCTAAATAATCTATTGAGTTGTGATTCCAATTGTTATATAAAATAAGAGGCTTTATTCCCAATATTCGTTGCAACTGCATAAAATGGACCAACTGGTATTTGACTGTTGAAGCGATAGCATCTTTTTTAAATTTCCCATCTACAATAATTGCTTGTAATCGTTCACATATTACGCCTAATTCCTCAGTCATCGGCCTCATTTTTGAGATATGAATTTTTTTCTCAGGACTCAACCATTCTACCAGTATTTCATAGAATACCTTGTCTATATATGGATGATAGTCATTACTGAATTTTATCTCAAAATTATTGATAATTGTATAGAACAGTTTTAAATTCGATTGACATTGTGGTGTAAATATAAATTTTCTCTCTGGACTCACTAGTAACTTAACAAGTTGCAAAATCTGCATTAGTACACCATGAATATGATTGAATGTGATATTTTCTGTATTATAATATTCCGTTAAGATATTTAGGTGTTCCAATCGTGCGGCTAATCGGCCATCGATATCTGTATCCGAGACTAGATTTACCATTACCGATGCGGCTGTTTCTCTCATTATCAATACAGGACTATAACAACATTCTGATATTATATCAATTATCTCGGTCATATCATAGTCGGTCTCAGATAAATCCATTGCAACGGGATATAGTCGTTTCAATAATATCAAGATCGGTTGATAAGTTAATGGATTCATTCCCAATCTTAATGCTTCCCGGATCTCCTTCAACTCAGTATGAATAAATTCGTAAAGTTTTGGATAACGGGAAAAGAATAATTTTGTTGATAATTTATTTTTTGAATCCAAATCGTTTTGATTTTTCGACCGGGGAACTCCAAATATTCGAATTATCAATGCTGAGAATAATAGCGATGAGGAGTTTCTTTCATTCCAATTCTCTGATGCAGTACATTTAATAGCAGCTTGCATTCCATCCTCCACATATATTCCGCAAGCTTCTCCTAACTGCGTACACTTAAACAGAGACCGTAAAATATTTAAACAATGCGATTTTGCTTCACTGCTACTATTTTCATTATAAATCAATTGGAATAGCGAATCCATACAATATTTGAGGCAATTTGTTGTTTTCAATTCTTTATATTCGTTAATTAAAATGGCTTGGATCATAAATGGCACACCAGCACTTCTACGTGTCGAACACAATTTGGTAACGTCCATAATCTCGTCTACGCTTTGGCCACTGATCAATGTAATTAGTGTTTCTAGCCAATTAAATGGCATTTGAAACATTTTAGGATCCGTTGATCGCCACATGTAACAACAAATACTACAAAATCCAACATATGCTTGTTCGAATGCACCACGATGTTTTGTTTCAAAGATCATTTGTTTAAATAAATCAGCAACCAACAATATTTGTTCTGGGCTAATCAAAACATTTGTTCCTTCATCGCTTACATATGTAATTGGTTGCGACTTCAATATCAAATTACCCAACATTAAAGATAATTCCTTAACTATGCGCCAGGCACACAATAAAATTAATTGAGACGTTGGTCTAATTGCCTTCAATCCTGGTTGCTTCCCAATATCTACACTGTCTGTAACTCTATATTTTCCATTTTCTTCGAATACACTTGTGAAATCGTTTGGTAAATGACCTTCGGGAGCTGAACTGTTCACAACTGGTCCAACAATTCCAATTAAACTTTGTGATATGTCAATTATTTCTTTGAATATATTTTGCCATATTTCGAATGTAGTTTGATTTTCTGCTATTGGATTGAATTCCATTTTAGTGAAGAAATAATTAATTGTAAATAGTGTACCGTATATTGGATCTTGACTAGACGCTAGGAATAAATTCTCCTTGGCCATAGCATGACCTGCTTTGAGAGTTTCCAAAAGAAAACTCGAACACTTTAAATCTGTTATATATTTAATTGGTAACTCTGTTAAATGAATCAAGTATGTTGCTGTGAGTGAGTCTGCCGGTTTTATGCTTGTCAGCATTGTACTAATACTGAATAGATTTAACTCATCAACTCTTGTTTTCAAGAAGTTCGCACGTCGATCATCAGGGCACATCGAAAATATCTGTATCAATAAATCTTTGTTACTCTCATAAGTATCTAGTTTAAGATTTTCGAATAATAAGGACAAATTTACTCTCTCCCACACCGTTTGCTCATCCAGTTTTAAATTATTCATGCAATGAAGAGTTTCTTTCAATAGAAGAAGACTGATAGCGCGTTTATCGTAATTAGCACCAATTTCTAAATGCTCCATTAAAATAGATATAAGGAAGCTTAAGAAGTTTCTACATTGAATAAAATAGGTTGATTCTTCTTCTTTTATCGCATAACATGATTTTTCTATTCTGTTAAATAATTTCAACATCAAACCATGAATTTTGTGACGAAATCCTGCACTTTTCGATGTACTGTTTAGTGTTAAGTTGCTGCCAATACAATTGAATGTTTCATTTTCAATTGGCATAGTCGTTTTTTGGGATTCAATCAAGATCCTGAATCCAAGTACTCTAATATTTTCGTCATAATGCAACAGAGCCAGCTGTAACTTATTATAATCAATTGTAAAGTTTGATTGTTTTCCACATTTCAACGATTGTGCAACTAATAGATAAAATCTTAAGGGTACTTCCTTTAAATTTATCAGTATATAATCCATGATTTTTGAATTATTTACTAACCGCTTAAGGATCATCGTCACTACTTCTTCAATTCGTTTCAATGTCGTTATACTTCGCCTACGTTCTTCTTGCAATATTTTCTCACAAATTCCTATAATCCAAAATTGATACCAATTTTCAATATCTTGAATGTTATCACTGTTCGTCGCCTTATCTAATACAACTACGTCTATTATAGTATTGCTCCAATCTCGATTAACTAGATAGTCGAATATATCACGTTTGAGTGTTGGTATACTGTTTAAGAGTTCACCAGTTCCAAGAACATTAGATAGGTTCAGAGTTATGATAGACAATAATCTATCAGAACTGCCACTACAATGGTAGTCTTTAACGGCTTGTGACACAAGAAATGTGTAATTTTCATCATCTTTAGCTTTTGAAAATAATTTTTCGTTAATAGCACGTCCAACATGTCGAATACTGTCTACATAATGCTCAATACAAACGTATGAATACTCCAAACATCTACACAATATCAATTCTAACAATTTACGGTCTTTAGTTGGCATATCTGGTGTGAAACCATTACCAGGGCTTATTAGGTGTTTCGTTAGATGTGAAATACTTTTACTAACTGCTAGATTCAGGTTAATATCAACGGTATTTGAAGCAGCGGCCCGAATTACATATGCCACTACGCATGCTAATTTATCCATTGACAACTCCCTAATAAATCTCGCATCAATTGCATGCAAAATTCCCATGTATTGGAATATTAAAATATTCTTTGAATCCGTCAATGGTTTAAGTAAATCTGTCCCCTTGTTGCGAAAATGAGAATGTAAGGCCAAATAAATTCCCATATTTACTTTAGTATCCAATAGCCAGTTGAGATCATTATTGAAAAAATGCAAGTAGCACTGTTGTAAAATCTCGAACCGTTTTAATACTTGATTGGTATCTTCGTCAATACGCCGGCCGAATTGTTGAAGGCAAGACAATGCAAATCTCGTTGAAAAATGGAAATATTTCTTCAATTGGGCAATTTCAATTGGCGATGAAGTATTCCTAAAATAGAATTGAATATTATAATTTCAATAGTGTCAGCGTTCAGGAAACTTACGCTTGCATAGTCATATAAGAAAGAAAAGTGAATTTTATAAATGCAATCACATCCTCCAAATGATTTTCAATTACTTTAGTGCCAAAATTCAGATCAAGACACGTGCATAGGGAACAAGTCAATGCATATAAATCTTCTGGAGTTTTAGCAGATGCTCCATATCGCAAATTAGTTTTTACTGTTTGGTTTAGCGCCAATTCCAGTGATTCGGTATTGTCTGTTTTCTGAGTCAGTCTAAAATTTCAATTGTAACTATTATTGCATACAGAACTAGTCTAGAATATAACAACTACTGTAAACCTTTTCAAGAATTTTTTCAATGGTTGTTTCAATGGCACCGCAAAGTATAATTCCGTTATTAAACGGCAAATCTTAATATCAGTATAATCAATATCCTTTAATTGCTGAAAGAGAGTAATTGAATTATAAAACTGTATTCGAGAAAGTAATTATATATTCTGGAGTACCTCTGAGACTACATCAAGCTGCCTGTCTTGATAGTCCCTAACGTCTGCAAATTTATTGAGGAATTCTGGAACGAATTCCGGGACATCTGTGAAGATAATAGGTCAATAACCTGCAGCAAACCGTTTTCTTAAACTATTATACTACCTTGCAAAACATTTCCTTTAAATTCCAAATTGAACACTTGAGGAATATCCATCTTGTTTTTGTTCAACAAATTCTTCCGAATATCTAAATTATATCACGTTCGAGTTCCGATTCCTGAAACTAAACACAATCAACTGACACTTTGCGATAAAAAGGACGATTTGAACCAATTATTGGTGCACTCAACAGATACCGTTTCAACTAATCAAGTGCGTGGCGGACTGACAAATTTATTACATCTGAATGTGAGGTTATGCAGCTGTAAACAAAAGGAGTAATGACCGAATTGGCTCGGTAACGGGTGAATTCATCGGCAACAGATTAAAAACTGATAATTTCAAATTAACATTTTTTAGTTCAAATATTTGATTTTATTTTATACTGTTTCATCCCAAAATTCAATTTTCACACATGATCTCACGTAAGCTTTGGTACACCACTAAATTCTAATAAAATTGTTTCATAAAAACATTAATTCTCTCTTTCTATCTAAAGATATTAATAATATTATAACAAATCAATATACATATTATGCAGTTTAACGGACACTTTTGGAAGAATATTTTCAATTGTCGATATTTTCATGTATTTGGAAATGCTATCTTAACATTAACTGTGGAAGTAATATATGCGTTCATTGTAAAGGTATAATACCGCAATTTGTATACATATAGACACGGAACATATAAAATATCTGTTAACATTTAACATCATTTCTTTACAATATGTAAATATGGAAACACCATGTAGGAATACTCAATTATTGGAGCTCATTGATAAGAACATGAATCTCAAAAACTAAATTGATAATCATCGGAAATAAATATATGTATGTATATATTGACTTTATGCACAATAACGCGAAGAAGCAAGCTCCAATATTCAGTGATTTGTTTGTTTTATTTTTTTTATAATTTGTTAACTATTAATTTTAAAAGCTTCGTGTCTCTTTATCACACACAAATGTTCCCGTTGAATTTCCATTACACAATTTATCATCTTTATTTAAATGACCGTTAGTCATTGATTTGTTTCCAGACATTTTTTCTCCATTGGTTGTATTTAAATTTTTTGTTAATTTAGAATTTACAGCATCAACATTTTGTTGCTGTCTCTTAAATTTATGAGGGAGGAACACCTAAAATGAATTTAATTAACCAGTGACCTTGTTTCTGAGATTATTACATCACACTTGCCTTTAATGCGCCTCGCAACATTAAATAGAACCAATAGATTTGTGGCAGAAGAAGAATCAATATTCCTATTTTACATGTTCTTGGTAACGATAATATTGATTGAATGACTGGCCGATCAATTAAATTACTGTACCACACGAATACATATGGCCACATTACGATCCGACAGAAGAAGAAGGTAATTAACATCGCTAATCCGTTGACCAAGTAAACACGAGAATCTTTCAGACCCATCGTACTTAAAATACTACGGAATGATACAAAAGGCGTTGAAAATTCCATTAAATAAATAAAACTGTAAACACAGTCTCCAAAGTTGCCTCGTAAATACTAAAATAATATGACAATAATAACTTTCATTGAATTTAATATTCTTATGCCATAGTTAAATACTTACCACAATTACGAATAATCCAAAGGATCCAAGAAAAATGTGATGAATCATCATAATGGGATGCGTAATCATATAGTATATAAAACTACTTTTCCGTCGAAATTCCTTTGTATTTAATATTTCCATTTTACCTTCACCATAAGTGTCATCAATTCCATTTTTATTTACAGCAATCGCATCACCATTATGATTATCAACTAATCCTTGTTTTTCATTTCCATTCCCTACTAAATTTGGTATTTTATCAATTAATTTTTGTGCATGCACTGTATACATGGACCAAATATCATAGATAAAATATGCTGTACCGAACCAAGCATATGCATCAGACATAAAATGTGATGAATGCAGAAATGATCGTCTACACGACGAATTACAAACTATGAAACCGGCAATACAAGATAATGCTGCTTGAATAGCTGACACAATCCTATTAAAATGTGGAACAAGCACAATAAATTATGTAATCATAAAATTTATAAATATCTAATGCAATCGTAATTCATATATATGTAGTTGAACATACTCACTTGTTTGTAATATCTAAGACATCGGACATCATTAGACGATATCGTTTACGGAATTTTAGACCTCTGGTTGTTTCCATAAAGCACTTATTGAAAAATTCCGTTAGTGATACGAAATAAACGAAACCCAATGTAGTGAGGAATACACCTCGTTGTACCGAAATTTTATGGTCATTGCCCACGAAAGGCAGTACTGTTCCACATGCGATCCCAATTGAACCAATTGAACATGCCAAGGGTATAAATGGACTATTCTCACCCCGACCGAATTTCATTTCGCACACTTGTTTGCTTATCGATTTGTCGGCCTGTGCAATTAAATAAATACTTTACCAAAATCGATGTTGCTTTGTACGTTACTGTAATTGCAGGTGCTAATTAAGATCTCACTAACTTTAACAACAAAAAAGTATTTAATAAAATTTAATATTAATCACATGACTGTCCTATTTTGTCTGGGGTGAAGAATTCACTTAAGCACCCATATTGCGTACACTGGGAGTGCTAATTTATTCTATCCAATTCTTCACTTCAATCTTTCGCACTGGCACAACAGGATGATACAAATCAGTCAGCTAAATTGCTGATGAGGTCATTTAAAATTTTATTTGAATCGCACAACCAATCCTTAGGATACGAGGAATGAGGGTCAAAAGTTCACTTTGTGGAGGCCTCTTTAAATGTGCGTCGCGGATTTTATCGGACCAGCCTGATAATTGTCTACGCAGTAATAGATTCTGGTGGTGTTTATGGAGATCCGAAAAGATACGTCCACTGGTAAATAATTTTACTTTTAAAATGAAATTGAAATCGCACACACGACTGCACACAATTTGTGAATAAAACACACATACGCAAGGCGATTGAAATTGAAAACGAAAACAATAACAAATAATCTGGATGGCCGGATAATGGCCGGAATATCATTACACACGGTTACAATTGAATAACTGATTAAGCAATTAAACCACTTTTACCAATTGATATGGTAATGAAATGTATTCAAAACTATTTCACTAAATTCATTTGGATAATTTAGTTTTTAATTAGCATTGCATTAAATTAAATATTGCGGGGGAAAATATAATTCTCATTGTCACGATTATCATCCATTACTCGATACAAATGTACTGGATTTCAACAATCGTACCAATTTACAGTCTATATAGTACCTGCTTCATGTTTGTTGGTGACGAGACATGCAAGAGTGGTACATCAACAAGGTACTACAGCTGCAATGAAGACTCCGTGCATCGTGTCAAAAACGTGGAATCGTCAAAAGTACTTGCGCGAGTGTATAATTGCCTGATTTTTGAATTAAAATTGTGAATAATTTCGTGGATTTCTATTGATAAATCACCGTCTAACGTGTTGTTCATATTAATTGTGACTAGTTTCAATTGTGTTATTTGCGTTTTGGGTCGTAACAACGAGGATAACCAGAATTCAGAAGTCCCTGTCTTGGATTCCTGTCTCTTTGGTTGCTGACGACAGTACGAGAAAAAACAGTGAAAGAGAGGAAGACATAACACGAATCGATCGAATAAAAGGTAGTGTGTGCCCCCACGATTATATATGGTGGATAATTTATCACTTGATTCTATCCAGATTCGAGATTTAATCATTCATGTATCGATTTTAATTCTTATAGGAATCATATAAAACTTTTGAATAGAAGTCGAGTCCGCCTTGGTGGCCAATCGTTTTATATGACTTTGGAAAGAATTATAGGTTAGTACGTCATCCATATCATTTTTTAATCTCTTCGGGCTGTAAGTTGGATATCGGTTTCATTAAAATACATACGGCTGGTTTGCGGATTCATATGATAACTATTGTGTTATGTGGCACCCTCACGAGTCACTTAAAATCTGCACCAAGTGTGAATTTATAATTAGATTTAAACGTGTGATATTGCTTTTCATGAACCGCAAGTATAGTTTTTTCCTTCTCGTAGTTATTTCTTATCCGATAAGCGGACTAGTTCTGAATTTTGTGTTTGCAAATCGTTGTCATTTTAATTTCCTGATTAATAATTTCATAATGTTATCATATGTATTTACACACTGTACATTGTAGCTGCTAGATACTAGATACAAGGTGAAAAATCTTCATCCAAGTTCAATTTATCATTTATTTTGGTCACTTTAGTAGCGCACATGGTAGTATTAGAAACAAGTAAAAAATTAATCAGCAAACTAATCCATTTTATAATCACATTCCTATCTTCTTGAGTTAATGATACACGTAACGTTGGTGATATGCATTCAATTTGAATCAACATTCCATTCCATTCTATACCATTATTGTTTAGTATTTAGATTGAATTAATGATATTGTAGTTTACATATTTATAATAATCGGTGAATGTTACATTTATTTAGAGGCCATTTAATTTATTACGGAAGAAATTACGACTAAATTTCATTTAATTGTTTCAGAATCAATTGAACTAAAGGGAGTATATCCAGTTAACCATCAACCGATATTATATGGTTTATCATTGTGCATGAATTCACATAGGGAATATTTAAGTCAAAGGTGAGTTTACGTAATCCAGTTAAATTACTCAATCAAATATAAACGGAATTAATGGAGAGATGTTACTGTGTGTTGTTTGCATTCTTGTTATGTGCAACAATTTCCGTGAGCAAATAAAAAATCAAACAATTTGACGATTCATTCAATGAAATCTATATATGACAGTTTGTCGATAAACGAAAAAAAAAAATTAAATTTGATACGGGGTGTTTCAAGTTATATGAATCTGATGCAAATAATCTAATTATAATTTCTGTTCTTTATTTTTTCTTTATTAAGTGAACTCTAAAATCTAATTAAAAGAAATCAAATACCGTCTGCGGGTGCAATTTTAAGATGTTAATTAATGCTTTGCAACATTTAATCTCCATTCAAATGAATGTCGGAGAATAATTTCGCGTCCGTAGTGCTTTAAAACGTTTTCTTTTTTTATATTTTTTTTCTGAATTTCTAACAAAAAAAAAATTAATATTTCTTCGATTTACGATTTTATGCTTTTATTATTTCGGAGGTGAAATTAGAAAAATACCAAATAAATTGATGTTTGTCGTCTACTCTTAGGTTTATATTTGATTGGTAATTTGTAAAACATATTATGCACAACAGTGTTCATTTCCCATATAATTTATAACATTTGGATTTTATATTCTTTGTTTCCATTGCAGGACTTCAAAATTTTCCAGCAATAGACATAGAAAACTTCAACCGTTTAGAGAAACGTGTAAGAACTCATAAAATTCAAGAGCTGGCCTTAATTCTTTGTTTTAATTTTCCTGCAAAGAAAAACGGGATAGACGAAAAGATCATCTCGCGTTTCAGGCCATTGTTATTTTGTTTGCACATTTAAAGTTTAGTTTTTTTTACGATTATAAAAAAACGTCGTCTGATTATTAAGTAGTATTTGCTAAAAATTAAATTTTGCAAAGAAAATTTCATCCATTGTGTCTGTGGGACCGAAGAAGGAAGGTAGAATTTGATTAGAAGGTGATACAATATAAATTCGAACATCTCTGGTTGATTTCTATTCAAGAACCAATTGAAAAGCGACTATCTCTCTTCATGAATGAGTTTCAGAGTTATATGGTTACCATCTGTATTACATATACAAAAAATTTTGGAAAAATACGTTTACGTAATAAGGACTCAGATTTATTGCAATACATTCAGGATATCGGAGAAGTTTGATGACGCAAATTTAACAAATAATTGACAATGTTGAATTGATAAAATACCGTAACCGCGTAATTATCTACAAGAGTTAGAATTGTGTAATTTAGATCATTCTATCGCTAAATGATAATCGAATAGTGTCAGTGTCGTATTATTTTGTTAAATATTTCTCTGCAACGTATACGGTGTGCATTAACTCCATTCCCCCCTCACTCTGAAGAAAAAAAAAGAGCGCGTACACAGGAAGCATGCGAATGAACATTAATTATAATATTTGAAATATTGCGATACAAAAAAGGGAATTATTTAGCTCCTCTTATTAGATTTTGTTTTTGGTACCAGTGAAACTACTACAGCTCAAGATTGACTCGATAATTTTTTGAATGAATTTTTTCTCATATAGATTATCCATTTTTCTGAAAGGTAAAGTAAATTGAATCCACAATTGAAAGTTTTTGTGGTAAATATAATAGTAAAATACTGTTAACACTTGTTTCTCTTATACTTTCAGTTTTGCAGTCTTAGAGTGAATACTAATAGAAATTATAAAATTCAACTGGTTTTCTTATATATCTTTCTTGTTTTGTGCCGATAATAAATCTTTTTAAATATAAAAGAGAAAAGGAGTAAATATCAATATGGGTACTGTAAATGTAAATCGGAATGTGACTGATGTTTTTTATCGGTATAAAATGCCACGGATAAATGCCAAGGTGGAAGGTAAAGGAAATGGTATAAAAACCGTAATTGTTAATATGGCTGAAGTAGCAAAGGCAATTGGACGTCCAGCTACATATCCAACAAAATATTTTGGTTGCGAATTGGGAGCTCAAACCCAGTTTGATTACAAGGTTGGTATTTGGGTGTATAACATTTAAAATTTGCAACATGTGCATAATAATTTTCGTTCTATTTGTAGAATGAACGTTTCATTGTAAATGGATCACATGAAGCTTCAAAATTGCAAGATCTTCTGGACGGTTTCATTCGTAAATTTGTTCTTTGCCCAGAATGTGACAATCCGGAAACCGATTTATTGGTGTCAACTAAGAAGGGTACCATTTCACAAGGCTGCAAAGCCTGTGGTTTCCATGGTCCGTTGGAAGTGAATCATAAGGTGAACACGTTCATCTTAAAGAATCCACCAAATTTGGATCCATCTGCTCAAGGTTCTTCTTTGACTGAAGGTAAACGAAGCAAACGATCCAAGAAGGCTGGAGGCGGTGAGAGTAATGATTCGGTAAATAATTCTCATGCCGAAGGTGATAATTCCATCATGTTGGGCGATACTACCGCCAAGTCTGTACAAGAGGAAGACGATGAAGATGCAAACTGGACTGTTGATGTATCTGAAGCTGCTGTACGTGCTCGTATGCAAGATCTGACAGATGGAGCTAAGAGCATGACCATATCTGATAAAGCTGAGAAATCTGAGAAAGAACGTCTTGATCTGTTCTATGAGATGGTTAAAAAGCGTCGCGATGAAGGTCAATTGGAGAATGTCCAGACTCATAAGGAGTTGGCCATGGAAGCGGATCGTCTTGATATTCTTCAAAAAGCGCCATTAGTGTTGGCTGAATTATTATTCTCTGAGAATGTACATCTTGAAGTAAAGAAACATCGTAATCTGTTTCTTCGTTTCACTTTAAACAGCAACAAGGCTCAAAAATATTTAATGGGCGGATTGGAACAAATTATTGCATTGCATCATGTAAAGTTGCTGTCGAAAGTAGCAGTTATCTTGAAGATATTCTATGACAGCGATATTTTAGAGGAGAAGGCAATTCTTGAGTGGTCTCAAAAGGTCAGCAAGAAGTACATCCCAAAGGATATGAGTGAGAAAATTCATGCCAATGCCAAACCATTTATTCAATGGCTGCAAGAAGCTGAAGAGGAAGAGAGCGATGAAAGTGAAGATAATTCTGACTTGGAGATTGAATACGATGACCGTGCTCGTGCCGATGGATTGCAACAAAAACGTGAACCGGTAGTAACTAAGAAGAAGCAGAATGAAGATGATGATGATGGTGAAGAGATCGATATTGATGACATTTAAATACATATTCGCTAGGAGAATAATATAATACAACATGCATAAATATTATAATTACGATATTCTACAAAATAATTTCCCTGCAATAGATAAAAATTTCAATCTGATTACAAATAGAATCCATCAATTTAAAGGAATCGACTGGTACAGGAACACAATTGTTTAGATTTTTACGATTACAATATGGATAAAATAGTAAATAGTAACAAAAAATTACATACAATTCAATTCCAAACATTCACCTTGTTTTTGATAACAGATTAATTTATTTCACATATTTTTTTCCTTTGGCTATTTTTAGAAAATTTAAAATCAATAAAAGTTTTGAACTTTAAATGAAATCCCTAATACGTTTATGGCAAAAAAAAGGAATAAAAATGTACTTGTGCTATTATTTTTAAAATAATTCAAAACAGGAATCTTTTTTCTTATCAACTTTAATTGATGCCAATCAATTCCAGGAAATCACTAACTAAATTCGGATCTCGGAAACGACCAATACGTGCAGCATAGGAAATAACATGAGCTACGTAACTCTGTTCATGTACCTTGTGGAATAAATGTGCCATAGGTCCTACTGCATGTATGGTAACATCAACACCTCCGTGTGTATTCTCATCTGTTAATATTGTCGTTTGTTGAACGTAAGTATAAGAATTGGTGTCTTCTAGTGAAGGATCTCTACGAACTATTTTTGGCTCTGCAGAGTTTTTATCTATTTCATACTGAAATAAGATTGAAATATGTTCAACTGTAATAAATCAAATTGGAAGAAATAGTTACTTGAAATCCCTCAGGACCTCCTGTAGCATAAGTCAATGTGGTGTATGGAATGTTATCCATCTTAGAATTACCGGCAATTCCAAATATATTGCTACCTTTCTGCGGATAACCATTGATCGATAGAGTGTGTGAATGGTCAGAGGTTACAATCATCAGAGTTTCATCTGCTTCATGGCCTAGTAGTCGTTGTGCAACATCCACCGATTTTTCTAATGCAACTGTTTCGGATATGGCTCGTTTGGCCCATCCACGATGATGGCTTTGATCGATAAGACCACCTTCTACCATTAAGAAGAATCCTTTTGAATTTCTTGACAGAACTCTGATAGCAGCTTCAGTCATCTCACTTAATGATGGCACACCTTCCGAACTCTTGTCTCTCTCATCGTCGTATGGCAAATGTCCATTGGCAAAAATTCCCAATAAGTAATCAACATTATCGACAGTACTTGCTGCTAACAATTCAGCTGTATTGTTCGCAATACCATAATGTAAGCCTCTTGATTTTTTATCATTTCCCCAATCGGAAATTAAGTCTCTTCCATCCTTTGATATACATGACCACGTATCAAGTGGATCAGTAACAGTGCCAGTAGCTCCTGATTGTAAACATTGTCTTCCACCGCCCAGAATCACATTTATATTCTTTCCAGGAGAGTTTTCAATTAACTGTCTGGCAATATCCTTGCAACCATCTCGGATAATTTCTGCAGACATTGTGTCCTCACATTCCCATCTTCGATTAGGACAATGTGTGTACATTGCAGCTGGTGTTGCATGAGTGACACGAGTATTGGTTACAAAACCAGTACTCAAACCTGCATCTTGAGCCCATTGAAGAATATTTGACACCCATTTTGTTTCATTCAACGATCCTTTACAATCATCCAACAATACTGAACTATCGACTCCACCAGTTTCATAGTTACTTTTCACACCGCTAAATAAAGCTGACGCTGTTGAAAAGGAATCGGGTACTTGTTTATCCATACAATACGTCTACAATATGAAAGTTATTTGAAGTAATTAAACAGATATGATTCAATTGTTTTACTTTTAAGTGGCCCATGTGAGGAAATTTCTCCCACGTCAGCTCACCAGCCTCTGATTGGCTGTATATTCTTGCTGCAGTTACTGTGTTTGGACCCATACCGTCTCCAAGGAATAGAATTACATTCTTAGCACGTTTTGAATTCGATTTGACTGTAAGGGCCAATTTAAGTTCATCTAAACCAGAGTTAAACCAAACCTAAAATAATTACAATAGCATAATCAGATTAATAATTGCGTCACAATTCCATTTGCTACTAACAGTTTGTTCTGGTGATAAATGATCCATCCATCTATCTATTGAATGAGTAACATCGTTCTCTTTCTCATAGAACACAACGAAACCTATACAAATTAATGTAATAAACACTGATAATACAATTACCAAACTGAGAAAAAGTTTCGATTTAAGAATTTCTAGAAATTTAGATTTATTTTTCCGTTGAAATTTATTACGATTTGTAAATTCATCTGTCTGCATTTTAATTATTTTAATTGATACTTTTAGTTTTATTATAAATTTTTACTATAAATTGTAATCAATAAATTCATTGTTATTCACTCAGAAAAAATAATACGATACTGTACATTTGATACTAAAACACTGTTCATAATAACCAATCTAATTGTACGTAGAGCCTTGTTCAATTATTTTATTGTTTTGATATTATCACACATACTCGTACTGTTGAATTTATAAAATAATAATAAAAAACGATACAGAGAAATCTTAAGTAGGAATAGATGAGACCAATTAAATTGTGTATGATTCCCATTAGATAACTGTCGGGTAAAAGATAATGAAAGACATTCGGTTTGTTTATCGACACCCATTTCGACAGTATGCCTAAACGGCTACAATTAAACTCCAATTACCCAAGAAAATGATTCGTGAAGAATTTATTTTTCGGGGGGAACCCGTGAAGATACTTTCGATTAGGAAATCTTATTGTTCAATGTTATTGCACTTGAATTACGATAAGACTTAATTACACCAAAAAAAAAACCGTAAGAACGGTTATTAAAAGTGTGTGTAGTATTATCAAAACCAAATAAAATTGTAATGCGTTGCATTCTCCATAACGAAAATATTTAAATGTATGTTCCAAAATATGTTGAGTGGTGAAAAAAGAATTTCAATATCGACAACCGAATTTATTGTGATCATATCATTGAATTAATTAATTTTACAAAATATAGAGGTTCGCCTTGAAAGTCAATTCGCATTCAAGCGTAGAGCTAAGGAATAGATATTATGAATACATTAATTTGTCACGCAATTTAAATTAATGGAATTGAATGGAATAATTAATTATCTTAATTCATATGTATTAAGATGATACAACAGTTGTTTACATGTGAACAGAATTTCATCCTGAGACGAGTGATTTAAACTGGTGTCGCTCAAATGTTTAAGAATTCTCGGTGAATATCCGGGAGTGCGACCTCTATGATTTCAACTGATGAATTACTTCTTATCGATACAATAGCGGCATATAAATTATGTAGCGAAATTTAAGTTCCGACCAACATAATAATGATTTTTTATCAAATTATCATTTACGTATTGGATTGAGTGTATTTATTGAATAATTTTGAAGATTCCACAGAAGAGCATAAGAGTTCTTCCCAGTTACTTGTCCATAAATTTAATTTAAATGTACATCATACTTTCAACTCGTTCGTCATTTAAAATTCATCATGAATTCAACATATTCATATTGATGTAATACGAATAAATTTAATGGTCCTTTACATATCCGTTGATTTTATTATCACAGGTCCTTTAATTAGCCATTTAATTAGGATTTTCCCACACAAAATTTCATTAAAATTAGATAGATTCTGAACGTCATGTCGACAGTTTGAAAATTTCTGTGTTATTGTTTACCAAAACATTTTAAATTTATCGTAATATTTAATAAAAGTTTTTATAAAACGAATTACCATTGCAAGAGTTACTAAGAAACCTCGGAATTAACAAGACAAGTTTTCGCTTTGATTGCATGTTGCATGTTTGGAAACAAATAAATGTACGAGCATGATACGACCATGTAAAGTTAGATTCCGAGTATGAGGTCGAAAATTATAATCAATCTCATTTTAATCAACTGTTCAGTCGGACTAAATCATCATTTTGTTAACATAGTTTTCGATAAGAGCTCCAGTTAAACAAGTGTTAAGTAATTATTTATAGTAACTGAGATTATAGGATGTTCCGTATCACTATATCAACGTCACGAATAATTCTGGGAAGGAACACATCAGCTCACGATAAATTATTTTGGAACCTCCTGATTCGACAATCATGTAACTCAATAGGCAATAATAGATTCAAAGCACAATATCGGAGATTACTTAGGGAAAGACCATTATTAATGCAAGGGTTTCAGACCGCAGTTCTAATGGCACTAGGAGATGTGATAGCACAATTTGCCATTGAAGGATGTTGTTCCAATTACAATTTGATGAGGACTTTAAAATTTTCTGCTCTAGGTTTAGTGTATGTTGTAAGCAATTAATATTTTATATCCAATTAGATTTCCTTTAATTAACCAAATGTTATTGTTTTAGGGGCCATCACTCACTATATGGTACAAATTTATAGATAGTAAAATTAAATTAAAAAAGCCGGTAGCACGAGCATTGACAAAAGTAGCAGTCGATCAAATTATTTTCGCACCAATCTTCATAGTAACATTAATCGCTGCTATTACTTTAATGCAGTTTAAACCAGTAAGCGAAATTCCTGATAAACTGAAAGCAGACTTGCCTGATGTCTTGAAAGCGAATTATGTTCTCTGGCCTATGGTACAGTTGATAAATTTTGGATTCGTTCCTTTACAGTATCAGGTGCTGGTGGTCCAAATTGTGTCTATATTTTGGAATACATTTATTGCCTGGCGAACTTATTTGGATCCAAATGAATCGAAAGACAATAATGATTAATCTAGTCAGATAATTACAATTATGAACCAATAAACAAATATTCCATTTTTTTTTGTTAAATTCTTTTATGAATTGTTGCTGCTTGTTGTTATAATCACCTCTTCCAATTGAAATAAGAAAATGAAGAAATGTTCAGTTATTTAGGAAAATATCGTCTGATTTGTATCTAGTTGGAACAGGCGAACATAAGGATAAGAAGTAATCATTCTCTTGAGACAATCACTGAATAATGAAAGTTACAAAATGATTAAATCCTGTTACACTAATTACATACATTCAGGGGTTAAGGAGAAATTCTCAATAAAAAACCAAAAGTTTCAAAATTGTTGTTGTAATCCCTGTTGTGTGTCGGTGTACCAAATTGCATTAGTATTAGTAAATTTCAACTAATCATAAGAAACTTTAAGGAAAATCACTGAAACTTGAAAAGTTCACAAATGTTTGGATTACAAAGTAGTTTCATTCAAGGAAAATCTGCTCCAATTCTCATAATAATTACCTTACGTAGTTCATTAATAGACTCCAACAAGAGCAAAAGAAAGAAAACTTGAAACACTGCTAAAATAAATTCATATGAAATCAATTATAATTGTAAATCAGTTATAAATAAATTATATTTCATTTGAGATAGTACACACCTAGAAATAATAATTGTTATATTCTATTTAACATAAAAACATTATTTATGAAATAAATAATAAAAATAATTATTATTAATTCGGTTGTTTTCATTTAAATAAGTAATTGTTAATTAACAGCCACATTAAAGTGCCATATACATATGTATGCATAAGAAATTCAAACATTTTCTTATTTATTTTAAATATAAATTTTTGTTATTATTGTTCAATCAATATTATTATGTTGGTTTTATTTTTATCATTCTGTTTAGTTTTAAATCGGGTATTGTATATTCTGATAATCAATATAAATATATTAATTATAACGGTGTATTCAAGCATGATGAGACATCATACCAAAACACAATTAATATGTATGTAGTGTATGAAATTACATTACTTTCTAAAACATGAGATAAATAATATTCCTTTGGCTCTTCCCATAATATGTATAAACATCACATAGAATCAGTTATTCTATTTTAAATAATTACCTTATCAAATTGAATCGAGTTTTAAATGTTTTTTTTTTTCTCTTTGTCACAATCATGTGTATTGACTTAAGTTTGTTATTCATTACTTTTACCTTAAATATGTTCTCAGAGTTAATTATCATATTGTTTATTTTATAGTTATATATTTTCTAATTGTAATTTTGTTACCAAATGCTCACTTAACGTAGCAAAAGTGTCATTTTAAAGCAATATAATAAAAATTTGATTTATTTTTATATAAATTCCTATTAAGAGTTATGCATCCATATCATAAATTAAACATTACTTAAATGGATATTTACAATTCTTACATTCATACTTAAACGTAAATAAGCATAAATAAGTTGATGATTATTAATTATTACAAATGCTAAACGGCTAAGTACAGCGCAACGAAAAACATTAAATTATTATTATTATTAATGTTAATATAGAATTATGTCTTTGGTCTATTCTGTTGTTGTTTTATTCTCTCCATTCAATTTCTTCTTAAATTCTAAACTATCCCTCAGATGATAATGAATATTTCATCTTTAACTATTCCTACTGGTACCTGGTGCTGTTTCTATTGGTACATTTGTTGGTGTTTTTGTTACATTTGGTTGTTGTGTACTACATGATGGCCCACCAGTTTCATCCGGTGGATCATTTGTACTGAGCGCACTTAATTGTAATGGCAAATCAGCAGTTGATGTTGTACTATTACGTCCTAAAATATCAGGTAATGCATTCCGTCGTCCAATACGTCCCGTATTAAAGAAATCATTATGACAATCGTTACTCTTCTCATCATCCGGATCAATTGGGCCACTGTTCTGTTCCATAACGGCAGCCAATACTTTCAATACTAAAAAACATATTTTTATAACAAGACACAAAAGAAACAAGAGGGAAAACATTATCGATTAGAAATTCATTTAATGATAATAGAATAGTTAAATTTATTTTGTATAAATTGGTTTAGCTGCACCATTTATTTGGAGTTACAAATACGAGAAATCTAGTATAATAAAAAATTAATTCATATTGATGGTTAAAATTCAACGAATGGGGATTCATTATGATATTTATACACGAAACAAAAGAATATTGTAAAAGAACACACACAAAACATGAGATTGAAATCATTACAATAAAACCAAGAAAAACCATAACAGAATAATAATGTTATTTTATATGTTCAAGCATAAACGTTATCATCGATTACACACAAAATAAAGAGATTATGAGGACATGTGATTTTTGAAATGTGCAATTTAAATAAAATAAAGAAAACATTTTTATTCGGATTTTCACACGTTTTTGAACCAAATTATCGTTCAGGTGATATTAAATGAAAATGATAAAAGTTAGTCATTAATAAAACGTAATTTTTCATAATGATTCTCTGGTTATATTCGGCTGTAATTTATTCTTTTATTTTTTTTTTGTATTTGGTTTTTATGGAAAATTTAATCAACGACTTTTTGGAATGGTTAAGCATTCAAAACAACAAAACATTTCAACACACGGTTAATTCTGAATATTTTCCCATTTATATGCTTATACTGTGGCACAATTTTCATTTCAAATTTTATTATAATCAACATGATTTTTATCATACTGGTATTGTTAGGTAATTTATCCTTATTACAGGCACTCTGGTTTCTCAATACACATTCAATTCTAGTAAAAAATCAATCAATCAATACTAATGGATACATAATAGATAAAACATGTTAGTTATATATTTTTACTTGAATATTAATTCAATTGTATTGTTTTGTTTTAGAAAAATAATAATAATGTTATTATTGAATTGTTATACAAAATAGGAAACAAATAATTCGATACCTTTTGAACGATCAATTCTATTGCGAATACAATAGGATTTCCTAACGCCACCATTCTTCTTATTTGACGACATTATTTTATTCCGATTTCTTAGAATAATTTCTTGTATTTGATAATATTCGTTTAATCTTTTCTTTTCTTTTTTTTTAATTTTTTTAACAAAACAAAAAATTTGTAAGAAACCCTTTTGTTTTTTGTTATGTTTACTTTACGATAATAACACAAAAAAAATTGATTGCCATTAAATAAGAAATCCAAAGTTTATAACAGTCAGCAGTTTAGTTTAATTGAAATAAATTTACCAATAGTTTTAGTTTCTTTAGGATAGAGAAAGAGAAAAAAAAAATATAAATTAAATTAAATAAATAATACATATTCTTATTAGCCCATTATTGTTTTTATAAATAAATAAATTAGAATTTCAGACAAAAAAAAAATAACGAAATTATTTATAAATAATAAATTGGTATTATTCCATTCTCCAATTAGAGTATTTCTAGGAAAGTAATACAGACTTTGATTATAGAGAATAAGTTTATATTATCACATTTATCAAAGTAAGAATTATAGTTGAATGTAATTTTGTTTATTATAAATCACTCAGCTATTGATTGAGATTCATAGAAAAATTTAACGAAAATGAACTAATCAAATTTTAATAAATGGACGTAATGCATACCAACATCAACACTAAACAATAGAAAAAAATGTGGAGTTTTGTGTATATGTTTATTTCCCACAGGTCACTCTTAATCTGCTGGCACGTCAATTATTCGCGTTCCACTGAATTTAATCAAATAAATTACATATCCTTCACACTACCTGAACCATTTTATTACATCCCATACACATATGGTACTAAACAAAATTGCCACAAACACTAAACTATTAGTTTCTAAACAATACCAGTTTAATAACCACAATGGATTCTGTATAACACAATTGCAATTACGTTTCACACACAATTTCAAAATTTATTTATTTAGTATTTTTTTTTTCACTATTTTATGTTCATCATTTATAATTTATTTATATAATTGCAAATCACTCTCAGATGAATTGTGAACATAAAATTTTCCGTTAAAAAAAATAAATAAAATCCAATATTAAATAATCCATATCCAATACAGTTGTATTGTCTCTGTAAACCAAGTTAATTACAATAACCGTTCAAGTTTATTTATTCAATCCTCATCACATGAGACATATTCATTATGGCAATACAATCAACGTTATCGCAGTTTGATGTTTCATATAGTTACGTTAAATTCAATACAATTAAGCATATTTTCTCATTTAATATGCTAAATTTGATATCGTATCCTTTTTTTAAATGGCCGTTTTTTTTAATATACAACACTTTATATTCACTTGGTATTGACGTCACTCTATGGAAAATATGAACAATACATCAACGAATATAATAAAAAAAAACGGTTTGTATGAACAGTTGTCGTTCTTTTTCTTTTTTATGTCAAAACATCACCGGAATTTGTGTCCTGCAATAAATGAAAAGAAAATTGCATTAAAGTTTGTTACATAAGGAATTTTTTATACGCTTGTTTTGTTATTTGAAGGGTGTCATACTACATCACTTACCAGGCTAAACATAAATGAATGCTTTTGGCAACAAAAAAAATTAAATGGATACACCATAACATAAGAAACTATACAGTAATGTACAACCAACGCAAATCAAATAATTTTAAAATTGAACAACACAACAAAAACGTAAAATTCTAAAGATTTTCTTCTGTATTCTTTTACTTTTATTATTATTATTCATTTTTGTTCGTTTATCATATAACAAAAAAATATGATATTAGTCTTAATAGGAATACTACTGTCTCGTATCCACATCGTCCTTTTAATACAGTGAGTGTACATAATAAGAATGGAAACAGAAAAAAAAAATTATGAAATATCATCAGAATGTTTACATGAGGTTATTGCCATTGGAATCTTAAATATGTACTTGTTTTGAACATCCCCCTAAATAAAAAATTTTGAAGGACACTTTCTATATTGTTTGGTATTCCACAACTCACCTCCCTATCAATTTACTGTTATTTTCTGGCTTATTTTTCATCGTCTTAATATTATTCAAACTCACCCACTAATACCGATGATTTACCCCACATCAACATCACAGTGAATGTATACGTGTTTTTCCGAACCAAAATACAATATCGTTTGAAAAATGCTAAGGCACAGGAAAATATCCAGCCAGTATGAAAACAGAAAACGAAAGGAATACGAAATGTAACAGAACAGAGAATTATGGTAACATACAACAGAAAAATTTTTGTAATAAATATTCTAAGGGGAAATCACTTGTCCCATGTAATGGAGCCAATATATATTTAATGCTTTTATCACAATATCACAGTTATTTAGATCCAAAACTCGAACAAAGTGGCAACCAAGCCACCACCATAATGTACTTGACTGGTGTTTTATGAATTAAACCGATAAGCGTCTAAAAGGAAACATACAAACACCGAACCATCGAGAGAATCAAGTAAAAACTCACAGTATATTTTAGAAGAAAATGTGGATACAAGAAAAACAAAAAAATACATAATACTCAGGTAAAATGAAGCATATCTAATGTACACGGTGTGGTAAAGCATATATTGCCCACTTTAATATTCAAACAATATGGAAAAGACAAGAGTCACAATATAAAAATCCTTAAACGTAAAAAAAAACGGAAAATTGATTTTATACCATTTATTTCAAGGTAAGAGTAGAAAAAATAAAATATCAGTAAATCCAATTTTCTATACTCTTTGTTGTATATCGTTGGTATTTCAATATTATTATTTTCCCTCACAATGTATCCATCGATGTGATATTCAAAAAGAGCCAACGTAAGGAAAAACCAAACCATGAAATTAAAGAGGATAATGAATATATTCAAGTTTACACAGTACACTCTCATTGTCAAGATCCTATTAGCTGGTAAAAGATTAACATTCTTTGGTGTGTAATCAGAATGTACACACATTAACGAATTTTCACTTAAAATTTGTAAAGCCACAGTAATTCGTTCATTATAACGGTATTCATAAAGAACATGGACAACCAATAAAACCAAAGGTTTTCTTGAATCTTAGTCGCCATTCACTGTACAGTGTAAAGAATAAACAACGGTTCATTGGATCGTCTCAATTAGTTCAATTAACCACAATTTAATGAACAACTGAGAGGCCGTGAATCGAATTTAAGGAAATTCCTTTTATAAAGATCGTAAATAAAATTTAATTGTTTAGCAAATGAGTCGGTAACGATAATCAATTAGAATATTTCTTCGTCATTATTTGGGCATTACTTAAATGGTGTATCTAATCATAGATGTGTAGGACACAATGCCACTAATTATAATTGATCCGCTAATTAGTTGTACAAATATTCATTGGCAAAAAATAGAATCCCGATGTATACCTATGGAATTTATGAATGAAATTACCTAAATAGATATTGATTTGATTTTACGAAAGGGCATTAGTCTCTAGTCTCTAGTCTCTACCACCAATACAAATGTATCCAAATTCCAAATAAATAATTCAAATTTTACTATTTTATTTTCTACTTTATGTTCATCTCATTTCTTATCAATTGTCGTGAATCGACGGTGACAATAAACCAGTGCTAGCGTCAAGATAATTTTACAAATTGATTAGATTTACCTTCGACATAGACGTACGTAATCCAATTTTTGTATATTTCGTCACTCTCGGATCAGATCACTCAATAGTTACATTTAGCAATTTCACTTTCGATTGGAAATAAAAATCTAATCGTCAAGTTAGAAAAGCACGCAACCGAATGTATTGAAACGTAATGAAAAAGTCTCTTTATCCACTTTGTTCAGGTGTTATTAATAGCCAGGATAGAGGCAATCGAAATGCACAGTATTTATTCAGATTCTATTTGTTAAACACCGCTGGTAATTACAAGCCACTGAGAACTATTCCACTTATTATAATGATACAAATAAAAATAAGTTAAACTTGTGGGAAATCAATTAACAAAATCACCTTGTGCGCGTTTGTTTTTTTTTTCCTTCTAAAAGAAGTGTTTGAAGTGTTTGAAGGAAAGAAGTGTTTATCGGTTGGTGTTGTACTCGTAATGAAAAAAAACCATGAATCGGGTAAACACTTCTTTCCTTCACCGGGCACCGATAGTCGACAATATAAAGTAGGCGCCGTGTTCAGCGTCTGCAGTTGCCTCACATCAGCTGATTGATTAATGGCAAAACCATGAAATTTACATTCGTCGAGATATTGTATTATTCGTTTAACGAAGTCCACTCTCAGCGTAAGCAGAATTCGTGCCGTAGCAGTTGGCCACATGACTGAAGTAGCACACGTCAGCCGCCGCTGACTAGATCGCAATCACTTTCTGAAATTGAATCCAATTGACAAATTAAAAACCTCCAGCAAGTGCCGAGTCGATTCCATTAATTTTAGAGTGCCAGTCTAAAATAAATCAAGAGTGCCAGCGTTTTTTAAACGGCACAATACTTACTTTGTTTTAATTAGTGGTAGTCAACACAAATTTAGGGGTGAGTTTAATTCAAATCTGATTTTATTTCACTCATAATACGGCGTTCCTGTTTCTGTGTCTGTCAGCTGTTGTTAACCGAGAACCCGCATAAGAATATTCTCAACATTTAACGAAAGTCCAAGAACTATTTGTCGTGGTTAAAAACTTTCCCATTATCTGTAGAAGATTGATCGGAAGTAAATTTAATTTTCGGAGAAATTCCTAGAATACTCCCACCATTTCACCAGTTTGATTTATCGTTACCTCATTTCAGATGACACGAATACAAATAATTGGTTTCCTATTGGGTATTAGTCTGCTGCTAATAACCAGGTATGCTAACGGTGCAGCAGTTATGTCCATTGATTTGGGCAGCGAATGGATGAAGGTAAGATTCAGTAATTTTAAGAAATAGCCGAAAATTACTTTTTATGTTTACAGGTTGGTGTTGTTTCACCCGGTGTTCCGATGGAAATCGCACTAAATAAAGAATCGAAACGGAAAACACCGAGCGTTGTGGGAATCCGCGATGGAATACGTGTATTTGGAGAAGATGCACAAACACTCGGTGTGCGATTTCCAACAAATAGTTATTCATATTTAGTGGATCTATTAGGAAAACAAATTGATAATCCACTCGTAAACTTATACAAGTATGTCTGAATGAAATTAATTTAAACTCGTCCATTGGGTGTAATATATTTTTATTTTAGAACACGTTTTCCTTATCATAAACTAGAGGCTGATCCAGTTAGAAATACAATTGTATTTAAAAATGGTGAAGATTCGTTTACCGTTGAAGAATTAGTAGCTCAACTCATTCAGAAAGCACGCGATTTCGCCGAAGAGTCGACAAGTAGAAATCAATATTTTTCTCCCCCTTTCTATTTATTGCATCCATTAATAAATAATTCAATTCAATTTTAGATCAACAAATTACGGAATGCGTTATAGTTGTTCCTGGATACTTTGGCCAAGCTGAACGAACTGCAATGATAGCAGCTGCAGCCTTAGCTAAAGTTAAAGTTTTACAATTAATCAACGATTATTCGGCAGTCGCACTTAACTATGGAATATTCCGACGAAATGAAATGAATGAAACAGCACAATATTTCGTTTTTTACGATATGGGAGCTTATAAAACATCAGCCGCTGTAATTAGTTATCAATTAGTAAAGGATAAGCAGACAAAGGAAATGGTACCAACGATTCAGGTGTTGGGTGTTGGTTATGATCGAATCTTGGGAGGACTTGAGATGCAAACTCGTTTGCGTGATCATTTAGCGAAAGAGTTTAATAATATGAAACTCACAAAGAATGATGTGTTTAAGAATGCACGTGCTATGGCTAAATTATTTAAAGAAGCAGGGCGAGTTAAAAATGTATTGAGCGCTAACTCTGACCATTATGCCCAAATTGAAGGACTATTAGATGACAAGGATTTCCGTGTTCTGGTAACTCGGGAACAATTTGAAAATCTTTGCAAAGATCTTTTCTCTCGGGTCACGAAACCGTTAGAAACTGCTTTGAAGGCATCTGGTCTAACACTGGACGTAATCACTCAAGTAATTTTGTTTGGTGGTAATACACGTGTACCCAAAATACAAGAGGTACTGAAGAATTACATTAAACAAGATTTAGGAAAGAATTTAAATGCTGATGAGGCAGCTACCATGGGAGCCGTTTATAAGGCAGCTGATTTAGCAACCGGATTTAAAGTGAAAAAGTTCGTAACAAAAGACGCTGTATTGTTCCCAATTCAAGTTATTTTTGAACGTGAAACTGATGAGGGTACCATGAAACAGGTGAAACGAAACTTATTTGGCGCTATGAATTCATATCCACAGAAAAAAGTGATTACGTTCAATAAATATTCAAATGATTTTGATTTCTTTGTAAATTATGCTGATTTGGATCATCTACCCAAAGACGAAATATCATATTTGGGCTCATTAAATTTAACAAAACATTCATTGTTAAAAATTTCTGATGTAATCTCGTCACAACAAGGACCCAATGTGGAACCAAAAGGCATTAAGGCACACTTTGCTCTCGATGATTCTGGTATCTTTCTATTAACTGGTATTGATTACGTGGTAGAAAAACAAGTAGATCAATCAGCGGATGAAGAGAGTACACTATCAAAACTGGGTAGTACTATCAGTAAATTATTCTCAAGTGATAAGGAAACTGATGATAAAACTCAAGGAGAAAAGACACCAGAAGAGGATGAAAAGGAGGCTGAACAACCAAGTGGTGAGACGAAGAAAAATGAGACTACACCTGAACCAGTAGTAAATGCAACTGAAACTGAAGGTGTTAAAAATGCAACAAAACCTAAAATTGTTATCCATAAAGAACCAGTTACCAATGAAATTCATTATTTATTCACGGTACCATTGGATGGTGACACATTCGATCAGTCATCAAAGAAAATTGATGATTTAGATGTAGCAGATCGTGAAAGACATCGTCGTGAAGGGGCCTTGAATAGTCTTGAGAGTTTTGTCATTGACGCTCAAATGAAAATGGATCAAGAAGAATATTCTGAATGCGGCACAGAAGAAGAAATAGCAGCTGTACTTAAAGCATGTAGTGAAACCTCAGAATGGCTTTACGAAGATGGTGAGAATGCGGATGCCGTTACATATGAGAAAAAGATTGCTGAACTTAAAGCTTTAACGGATCCAATGTTTGCCCGCCATTGGGAGCACAATGAACGCCCAGAAGCCTTGAAAGCACTTGATAAATTGCTTGAAGGTGCCAATGGATTTTTAACAAACGCTAAGAATTTAACAAAGGAAACAAATCCCGAGAAGGATGTATTCACACAAGTCGAAATAGATGTATTAGAGAAAACAATCACAGATACAAAGGAATGGATTAAGGCAGAAAAAGCAGCACAAGATTTATTAAAGAAAAACGAACCAGTTCGTTTGACTGTGAAATCAATGACTGATAAAATGGCTGCATTGGACCGTGAAGTAAAATATTTAGTAAACAAATTGAAATACTGGAGACCAAAAGTAAAGAAATCAGAAGAAAAAGATAAAGATAAGAAAGATGAAGATGATAAGGCAGATGAAGAATCCAGCGATAAAAAGGAAGGTGATGAAAATGAAAATGAAGATGAAGAGAAGAAAGATAGCAAGGAACCAACCGTTCAACCGGATGATGAAGTTGAGGATACTGGCGAAGCACCAGATTCATCTGATGAAGAAGTGACAGAAACTCCTCATACAGAATTATAAGATAAATTATTCGTTGTGTGATTGCGTTTAAGTTAGTTCAATTATATTATATTTTCTTAATTTATTATCTTAAGCATTCTTCTCAAAACGGGAACGGGAATTTGATTGAATATGGAAAAATTTTATGAATTCCTAGTGCAGTTTCATTTATATTTAAAAATTAACAAAAGAGGAAAACAGGCAAAGAATATATTAAAATAATAGCCGAAAAATCAACGTTTCATTCCACTCATTAGGATTTGTGAGACCACATTATTACCAATTATTTTATTAAATACATTACGTTGATGTTAACACTGTGTCAACTGTGAATAAATTTATAGATAATAAAAGAAAATAAAAGTAATAAATTTTAAGTAAAATTCGTCGACTGTATTGTTTACTTTATCAATATTTGAGTAAATTTATTAGTGATTAAATTACTTTTATAATTGGCTTAGTTAATCTCATTAGCTTAACGTGTTTCGCCTAATCAATAAAAGCATGAGTAACTACTTGAAAACGTTGTTAACTCAATAAAAGGAGATGTTTAATAAATGATTTCCTGTTCATTAGAAATTGATAATAAGTACAAGTTGTTTTGCAAATTCTATGACACATTGTGATATCAATACACTGAGTAGTTAATATTATCAATGCAGATTGCCAGATTGCGAGTAAAGAAAAGAGATAGAAATGAAACATTAAATACGTAATTCTATTTCGAGATTAATCATCAAAATAATTAATTATTTAATGATAAACTACATGAATAAGATTACAGCATTCCTCTGTCGGTAATAAACAATAATGTCATCCTTTATATTTTGTTTAAATATTTAATGAGTCAATATTCAAATAATCTAAAATTATTACTTCGTTTGAAATTCTTATCACACTTAACATTTCTTCGGTTCAATATATAATTGTAGATTGTAATACATTGAATCGCTTTTAAAATTAATCATTTAGTAGTATAACTTGCACTGATTGCATTTGGAATTTGGAGTTTCAAGTAAAAGAAATATTTTAAATTTGGCTCCAATCAAATACATACACAATACCCAAATCAAAATCAGTACCCAACTACAAGTAGTATTGCCAGACAACATTCCATTGGCAATAGAATCAATTTTTCATTAGGTCGCGTGTGTCTGACTGTTTCACTACATACAACGTGTCTTACTTGCCACTGTATTGAGTGGATTCAGAGTAAAAATATAGAAATTTGTATCTGTTTTTATTATTTTGTTAGGTCGGGGGAACATGTACTTTAGTTATAGCGGCAATTGAAACAACGTTGTGTGTGAACTGAATTGAATTTCTTGTGTGTGCCCATCGAATAGACCGAATAGGTTGAGCAGAGTGTCTATTCGATTCATAATCAAAACAACACACAGAATTTTTGGGTGTGCATTTTTTCGGTGTAAAGAAAAGTCACAAAAGGAAATTTGACTCTTGAAAATTCTTTGATAAAGGAGAACTAAAAAGGATTCCATCAGTGACTTTTATTAACCATTCAATTATTAAATAGAGTCAACCCGATATTCTGCACTCCAAAAAGGATTTTAGTTAAACGAATATTGTGAACCCAAATATTTCTAGCTAATCGAATGTGTGTGATTTTCCGTGGTATTTTAAATTCAAGAGTGTGTGTTAATGAAATATCTTACATTTAGATTGTCGGTTTTGTCTATAGATAAAATTAACTAAAATTCCACTCGTGGATTATCTGACGTGTATTACACAGTATTTGTTCGATTTTTTTGTGAGCCATCAAAATAGAATCAAAACTAACAATATTATCTAGTTAAACAAAATGGGTTTAAAAGGCTGCCAAATAATCCTCGATAATCCATGGAACACGTACTATGCCGGCCAAACAGTAAACGGACGTGTTGAACTCGAATTGGATTCACCGAAGAAAGTTCGCGGTAATTATAATTAATATTAGCTAATTGATAATCATTTGAATTCATATTTAGTCAAATTATATTTCACCATAGTGATGTGAAAGTTTATAGAACCATGTATTGCATCAAGTTAAGTGAAATATTATATTGATTGTGTAACATTGGAATTTAAAAAATTTAAATAGCCACATGATTCCGTATAAATTACTGCATTGTTCATAAAATTTTTTAAATAGTCTCTCTATCTGCATAATTAATAATGATGTCACCCCGTCTCTCGGCTTTATAAAAGTTTAGAAGTGGAAGTAATTCTAAGCTTTAGTGTATCGAATACGATTTTAATACTAATCAAGAACTTGTTTTATTTATGTTTCGCGACAGTATCACATTAGACCAATAAAAATCTATCTAAAGTCTTATATAGAAGTGAATTTTTTTACATTTGTATATTATGTTTATTATTAATTATAGGTATTATAATACGTTTTCTTGGTGAGGCGAATACAACGTGGAATGAAACGCGAAAGACTAAAGATGACCAAGGTAAAGAGTATGAGGAAACAGAAACATTAACTGGCCATGAAGAATATTTTCAAATTCAATATTATTTACTTGGCGGTAAAAATAGTAAGTGATTGTATCAATATTGGAATTATGTTGAATCATTTAATTCATCCCATTTCAATTGAATTTTAGGTGCCGAGATTGAATTACCAACGGGAACACACACTTATCCATTTACTTGTGCTCTTCCACCTCAACTACCATCCTCATATGAGGGTGAATGGGGTCATGTTAGATACACAATTAAAGCTACACTAGATAGACCATGGAAATTTGATCAGGATGTTAAAATGGCCTTTACGGTCATTTCACCAGAAGATTTGAATCAGAATCCAAAAGTTAAAGTAAATTACTATCAATTAATTTGTGTTGAATTATTGAAATAATGAATGTTTTTCGATGTTTTAGCAACCATTTGAATTGAATTTGGAAAAATCGTTCTGTTGTTTTTGTTGTAAGTCGGGTCCACTTGCTGTTGTTGTAAGTGTACCAGTCACTGGATTTGTATCGGGTCAATCGATACCAATTAAAATTGAAAGTGAAAATGCCAGTAACGTTAAAGTGAATCTCGTCAAAATGATCTTACGCAAAGTGATGACATTTCATGTACATCAGCCACGCGCTGCCACGAAAAAAGAAAAGGTTGTAATATCTGAAGTGAGTGTTGGCCCAATTGAAACTCATTCGCAAAACAATTGGAATCAAACAATTAATATACCACCATTACCACCATCAAATTTGGTGAATTGTCACATCATTGATTTGGATTATGAATTAAAGGTGAGATTACAACGCAATTCAATTAATGAATTGATAATTATCCAAGGTGATCTTGATTAAAATTATTTTAGGTGGAAGCTGATGTAGCCGGTCCACATAGAAATTTGGAAGGAAAAATACCGATTGTATTGGGTACTATTCCATTGGCTGATTATCAATCGCAACCAGATCCATCATTGGCTCCAACAAAACCAGTTACACCAGTTAGTCCACCAAGTGGAGCTGGTGGCGCTCTTGGTTGGAATATGTCTGATTCAACGGGTACTGCCTTATATCCAAATATTCGTAAGTATATCTATCAACTGTTTCATGTATGCCAACAAATAGGACCTTGTTTTCAACGATATTTTTTGTAGCACCTCCAATGTTTAATGAAACGGACGTTAAAGTGCCAATATCCGACCAGGGAGATAATGAACATACTCAAATTGTTGGTGGCAATCAATTTGCACCAAGATATCCAACATACGCTAGTGTACCTAGCTACCAAAATTAGAATACAATACAGTTAAATTCATAGAAATGAGAATTAAATATTAAACGCACAACACTCGTTAATGATTGTTAACTTAGAATATCCATATGAATATGATTAAGATATAAAAATCGAACGCTTATTAATGGAATTTGAAATGGTGGATAAAATTTATTGTTTTGGATATGCGTGCTTTCAATTAATTTAGTTAATCTAATAATTGTTAAATATATTTTTCATGAAAATCAATTGAATACTAAAATAACAACAAAATTTTGTATTAGAAAAACAGCTTAAATGTTTGCTTCTTATAACAATTAGTGCCTAAACAGTCTATTAAATATAATATCTATTTGTAATACTTGATATAAATGAATTTTAAAATAAATGAAATCAATATTGTTTTTATCAAAGTACCACTTCAACTATTAATTGGAGTATTTAGATACCAATTATAAATTAAATGTTTACTCATTAACCTCTCTCTCGTTGGGTTAAATGTCAATTGTGTTAATTTCAATATTATTCATTACTACCTCATCTAGTACGTTGATTCAACGATTGATTAAAAATTTATGTATTCACATTCGATGACCTTGGATTTCTTAAAAGAATGATGTAAATAATAATAACATTATTTACTTAGCGTAATAACTTACTATCAATTTTATTTAAAATTTCTACAAATAATAAAACAGTCAGCTATTTAAATATTAATTACACCCGGACTTATCTAATCAGAAATATAAATTACTTGTTTTATAATAGTCTCACAAGTATTATTGTTATCAGTTCAGTTAAGTCGCATCAGTGAAACAGTTCAGTTCAATTTGTCATTCTATTCTATTTGGAATTAGCGTTTTTTACTTGTTTTATACAATTTTATATTAAACGGAGAGAGGATTAATTTGAAAATGGCATCTACAAAGAAGGATAATCTTACTGCTGTTCTATACGGCATTGAGGACTTAAGATTGGTAAGTAATTGATTCAAATTTATTTATTCGGCTCAGTTCCCAACAACAATTTTATAATTTTACATAAAAGGAACAACGCCCTATTCCCGAGATCAAGGATGATGGTAATTGATAACATTCAGTGGAGATTATAAAAGAAATAAGCAATTTATTATTCCATTATATAGAGGTATTACTTGAAATGGATTGCGTTGGAATTTGTGGATCTGATGTTCACTACTTAGTAGAGGGAAGATGCGCTGACTTTATCGTTAAGGAACCAATGATTATTGGCCATGAAGCGTCAGGAGTGGTGCACAAGGTGAAACCAGTGATGATTTCAATTATTACAACGAATCAATAAGTAATTGTTTGTTATATATTCTACAGATAGGAAATAAAGTGAAACATTTGGCTGTAGGAGATCGTGTTGCCATTGAACCAGGAGTACCTTGTCGATATTGTGATATGTGCAAGGTAATTACATAATACTTGTTGTATATTAATGAATTTCTAATAATAAAACAAATTCATATTTTAGGAAGGGAAATATAATCTCTGTCCAGGAATGCAGTTTTGTGCTACTCCCCCATTCCATGGCAACTTAACTAAATATTATGCTCATGCGGCTGATTTTTGTTTCAAACTTCCACCACACATTTCAATGGAAGAAGGTGCTCTACTAGAGCCACTATCAGTTGGTGTACATGCTTGCCGTCGAGCTAATATTGGATTGGGTTCTGAAGTTTTGATTTTAGGTGCCGGACCTATTGGCCTTGTTACTATCTTGGCGGCTCAATCAATGGGTGCTTCTAAGATTCTTGTAACCGATATTGCTTCTAACCGATTAGAAGTTGCAAAGGAAATTGGAGCTACCCATACAATGTTAGTGAAGATTGGCGAGAGTGAAACTGAGTTGGCAGACCGAGTTCGATCGATATTGGGTTCTGAACCAGATCGATCAATTGATTGCAGTGGAGCTGAAGCATCAGTACGTCTTGCCATTCTAAGTACACGTCCCGGTGGTGTTATTGTATTGGTTGGCATGGGAGCTCAAGAATTAAAGCTTCCATTAAGTACGGCATTGATTAAAGAAGTAGACATCAGAGGTGTTTTTCGTTACTGTAACGATTATCCGGCAGCATTAGCATTGATTAGCAGTGGAAAGTTTAATGCCAAACGTTTGGTTACACATCATTTTGATATAACTGAAACAGCTAAGGCATTTGATACAGCTCGGTACGGTAAAGATGGGGCCATTAAAGTCATAATTCATTGTCAGTCACGTGATAAGAACAATACTAACAAGTTTTAATTGGCAATTGATTGTAAATAAATAGAGAATAGAATAAAAATTGAAATTAACGACGTAGATAGATTTTCAATTACTTTATCTCTCTCTGAGACCTTTTATACAATAAAAATCAAGTAGGCAAGAGTGTTCGATAATAGTGACACTCAGTAATTTTTTTCCAAATTGATTCAGTCTTTGCATAAAAATTACCTAAAATTAATAAACCATAAATGACGAGTCCCAACAATAGCCACCATCTCATAACACAATTATCATAGAACTCTGAACCGAAAAAGAATTGCTAATCAATATGAATTCTGTGACTCTTATGAAATCATGTACCGCCGTTAAATCGCTTGTAAGTATTCGAAATCAATCCATTGCTCAATCCATTGTTAAGTTTCATATTTTATTATTGCAGATGAACTACTCTCCAGTCCGAACATACCGAACATTACTCACTGAAGGTCTCGCAACTAGATATCCATATAATCCGCTTTTCTTAAGACATTGTAAACGTAAGAAGATTATCAGATATCATAAGAATGTACGTGAAGAAGACCGAGTAACAATTTCATCATGCTATACGAAAACAAGGAAAGAACTATTATGGAATTACAGTGATCATGAACGGTTATGTGACGATATTGCCAAAGATGCCAAACGTTGGAAACAATGTCATTTATATATGGCCAAGAAAATGTCGATGGGTGTCTGCCGTTAAAATGGGACTCTGTTTTTAAACAACCGAAAACAATATGTGAACATAATGAGTTGCAGTGTTTAAGCATCGTTACAATATCCAAGCTGAATAACAAGATCTCATTTCACATCAAGAAATATAGTTCAATTAATTTTAGGGAAGATTAATGTAAAGACAATTTCATTACCTTATCAATTTGGAAACTTATTTACACAAAATTTTACAATAAATTCTATTTGGGTTTTAATAATAAACTGTATTTTGATAAGAAACACGACTCTTTTTACTGATTTATGTATGATACTCCCATGCCTTGATCAAATTTGTGAAGCCTTTTACCTTGTGACTTTGAATACAAGAAATTCTTCTCTCTCAAATTACTCTTAACAATTTAATGGACATTGTACCATCTTCTACTGAATCTTGTCAAGTACTAACGATTACCGTGGATTATTTTATGTGAAGTGTATCTACTTTGAACGTTAAATTTGATGTATGATCCAAATAAACTCCACAGCAACCGATTTTAGCTACTGCTCCAGTAGATATCTGTCATTATAATAGAATGCATTTGATTTTTTCTACACCTGACATAAACAAAATCCACTAAAAATTTTCCCTGTTTTTTTTTGCTAATCATCGAAATCAACGATTCTCTTATATAATTATGAAAATTTTATGTTTTTCATAAAACGAAAAACGAAGTGCAGTTTTGCCAATTTATTTTTCTTAACCGTATTAATATAATTTTTTTTTTCGTACAAACCAAAAAAAAAATTAGAAAAAAATTTTATAAATATAAGTTTGCTTTAAGGAAATACCTAAATTATAAACTGTATTAATTATTAGAGAGTTTAATTGCTCTTAAAACAATTTTGAATTGTAGTATACGAAAATGTTGTCACAAGCAAGGAATCTTTTGAGAGGCAAACTTCTCGTGAGTTATTGCAGAATTTCTTTCACATTTCTCATAAGAATCAAGAAAGTGATTGATAAATAAAAAAAAATAACATTTTAATTTCTAGACATTGGCTCCGATGAAAGTAAATAAACTAATTAGAAGTTATCTAAGATTCTCTCGATATCGCAGCTATCATTTTTGTTCGTCCTCATTTCACTATAGATGTTATAACAATAAACTAAGACGTGGTAATATCTGCATTGCTAATTTAAATCAAATGAATTTAAAAATTAATTCCTTATTTTTAGATCGAATTATGTTCAACAATAAATTGTTAAAACGATTCTTATCAACACCAACGAATAATAGTTATTTTAGTTTCTTCGGTGAAAAACCAACGCATTGTTTATGCTATTACAAGGTACCTTTATACGAAGAACAAATCTATGTACAGCATGGATTACGGCCTCAATTCAAAGACAATTTATCGGTTGTGTTACACGGGATCAAGGATATTAAAATTGTAAGATTAAATCTCAATGGGATAATTCATTCTCCATGGCTAAATAAATGAACTTTTAGGAACCCCGTCCAATTCCAGACATTAAAGAAGAGGATTTGCTATTAGAAATTGATTGTGTTGGTATTAGCAAATCAGATATTAATTATTGGAATTTGGGCCGTAATGGAAAAGATGCAGTTAATAAGCCACTTATTATGGGCCAAGAGGCATCAGCCACCGTTCGTAAAGTGGGTAGGGCAGCAACTAATAAGTACAGTGTTGGGGATCGAGTGGCAATTGTTCCCTCTATTCCTTGTAAAAATTGTGAATTTTGCAAAGTATTTTATTCTAATTTCAATTTAAATTGACAATGGCTAACTTATTGGTTGTTATTTCAGATGGATCGGTATGATTTATGCCAGAAAATTATTTCATTTGGAACACCAAGAGTTGATGGTGCTCTAACACAATTTGTATCTCATCCAGCAGAATTTTGTTTTAAACTACCATCAACAATCAGTAGAGAATCGGCCACATTAGTAGAGCCATTAGCTATTAGTGCATACGCGTGTCGTAAAGCACGCGTGAATCGTGAATCAAATATACTAATTTTTGGTGCTAATACGCCTGGTTTAATGACGTTACTAGCAGCTAAAGCAATGGGCGCTGCCAAAGTCTTAGTTGCAGGTAATTGAATGATTATATTGAATCAATAAAGACAATGCAATGAATTTGAATTAATTCTAGATCCAAATGAACATAGACTTCAAAAAGCTTTATCTCTCGGTGCTGATGGACTTGTTGAAATAAATGATACGTTAAAAGAAAAAGAATTTGTACGTTTAGCTGTACGAGCATTGGGTTATCATCCCCAAAAAACGTTTGATTGTATTGGCAGTGAAAATACATTCCGTCAGGCAATCAGTGCCACTCAACATGGTGGTTCAATTGTATTAGTCGGTCTACCAGACAATGATATTCGTGTACCTCTGCAAAGTATGGTGGCCAGAAGTCTAGATATTACTGGCGTTTTACGAAATTCATCAGAATATCCATTCGCAATATCCTTGTTAACAAAGAAGCAAAGAGAATTTGATTCAATAATAACACATCGATATAATTTGAAGAATATTTGTGATGCCCTTAACACCGCACAATCACCAGAATCAATTAAAGTAATCATTGATTGTAGTGCAACCGAGATATTCTCGCAACCAGCACTAGGAGTGAACACAACTCCAGCCACAAGAAATGATTCCGAAGAACCACGGTCTGTTAGTATTAAATCAGAGCCAAATAATCTGCTACGGGATGTAAAGAAAAATGTATCGGATCGAGTTGTTCAACAACGAAAACCACCACCATTAGAATTGGCCGTAGTACCACCACCAGCAGTAATTGCAACCAAGAAACGGAATAGCGAAAAGGCAAAGAAATCATCATCAATTGACTTAGATCGACTAAAATCAATATTAAATGCACCACTTGGTGAAATGCCACAAGTATCAAAACCAAAACAATTTCAATTGAAACAGCAACCACCATTTGACTTACGTAAGGAGCCAAGTAAGCAAAATGACAATACTCAAGTTCATTATAAAGCAAAACCATTCTATAAAGACACCCCCTTAGACGAATTGATAAAAGAAGAGAAAAGGCTTGAAGAAAAAGCTGAACCGGCACCACCGCCACCACCACCGAAAACTAGTCATTATGATCGTGTCCAAGCTGTTATGAATCAGAAAAGCAATTTTTCATCTGAGGAAAAGAGTATACCGCCACCAGCATGTAAAATATATCCAAAACCATTGGAAAGTGAACTGAAACGTCCAGCAAACCAATGGCATAATAAAAATAAATCGATAACATTTCCTAAGAAAGCATCCGAAGCCCAATAATCAGTGATAATTAAGCAAATATTTGTATCGTCTCAGAACTCAATAGTCTTCAGTCTTCATAGTCTTTTCATTCCATAACAATATTTCATATTTCCTCTACTCCGATATATATTTGAGTGAATTTTTTTTTTATAATGTGCTTTCAAGGCACACTACTAGCTACTTTAATACAAAGTTTCGTTTGCCAAAATTTATAATAATAATCCGTCATTAACTCTTTTTTTTTTTGTTTACAAATGTATTATGGAATAATATTTTAGAATTAAATTTTTANTTTTACAAATGTTTTATGGAATAATATTTTAGAATTAAATTTTTATATGTGTCAATTTATTTAGGAGAAATAACAAATTGAAATAAAAATGTTTTAATTGGAAGTAACAATAATTTTTGTATAAATCAATTCACAATGCGTTTAACCGTGTTCTTGGCCTGTGCTAAAGTAATAAAATTAATGTGAATTGTCAGTGAATTATTGTTTCATTTTTGTTATATTTACATCTGGTATACGTTTGTAATTTTAGAGAGGTAAAAGAGTAAGACACACACGCGTTAATGAAAATCGTGAACGTAATTTGAAATTAAGAAAAAATGTTATGGACCAAACAACAAATGAACGAACTTATGCACAAAAAGGTAGCGAAAATATGATCGATAAAAAGTTGATTTATTCATTATATGAAGAAGAATTAGAAAAAACAAGAAAAGCAATAGATGACCATAGACCACAAAAACGAAAAACATTTCAAGAAGAACAATTAATTAAGGAAAAACAAAAGAGAAAAAAGAAAAAGAAATAATTGCTTGATAATCATCGTGTCGTTTTGTTGGCCATTGTCCCTGCATAGATCGAATAAAGATAATACATTTCAATTTTAATTCAATTCATAAGAAGTTAATTATCAACATAGTTCTCCCCCACGCATAATAGCAGACAAATGTAAATTGACGGGGAGACACTAATTGGGTCATTAGGTGTAAAAAATTGTTTATGTTGGACGAGTTAATTATCGTCCATGAGATATTGGTAGAAAAAAGTCCTCTCATTTTTAATTTTTTCATATAACAATTCCTACGATACGAATAAACAAATACAATCTAATTACGAGTATAATGCACAAACATATTACAAAAAAATTGGCTCCGTTATCTATTCGACCATTTCTTTGATTCGATAATAAGATTATTACCTTGGGCGGATTTGAATGGAACATGTGAGATTTTAGCGATGTCACGTTAATTTAAATATCGATGAAAAAGAGTGGATATAAACACTACACATGTATGTATTACTCGGTTGATAGATTGAGTCAAACCGATTAATATTCAAAGGAAAGACATTTTATGTCATGTTATGAGTTATTGGTGATAAAAACTGTTAAATTCACGTAATTTGCTGAGGTGAAGGTACGAATCAGTAGACAAATAATAAATAATCGGCTAAAAATAGATACGTAATTTGAGAGGGTTCGTCGCTTTAAATCTTTTGATACATTCAAAATCTTTTTTGTTGCATACAATTGGGCGCGAACGTGAGTCTCGTGTGTAACAGTTCTCTCTAATGTTACGCACCATAAACTAGTTTTATGACTAGTTTTATGTTAACAGATTACAAATGATATAATTTTGATTAATTGTCGTTTGCCAAAAGAAGGCAAAAAATCATAATAACATTATACACGTATGGTAAATATTCATATTAAACCAATGCCACGGTATGACTATTGTTTTATCTCAGTTTAATTGTCATATGTAATTAATATGTTGAACAGTTAATTTATATCAAATTAAAAAAACAAAATATAAGTTTAAGAAATGAGGCTGTAATTCATCCCATAGATGGTTAACTGACCGACATACAGTATTACTTCATACTTTTTCTTTCACTCAGTTTGATTACCTTACAATAATATTAGTTGCTCAACAAATATTAAATAAAAATTAAAAGTTAATTTTTATTGGTTTTCATGTTTTACTCCTTTATGGCTTGTTGATGAGCTCTTCGATAAGCAATTGAATTAAAACCTTTCAAAAATCATTTCAATCAACGATAATCAATTGGTTTAGAGGAGTTCAGAATTGAAAGCAACAAGTCATAGAAGGTTGTACATCATTGCCAAATTAATAGAAAAGAAAATTTGAAAACTTACAACTCTTCAAATAGGAATGTATTGTAAAGCCATCAAATACATAATAAATCATTTAATATAATGCAGCATCACTAGACCCACTTTCTTTCACGTTTCTATGTCGGAACAATTTGCTAGTTGATCTATGACGAACAAAACGGGTTATTGACATTCAACTACTTATTTACAATTGCATCGTAAAACTATTCGCTAAAAGAAAATGTAACGTCTGTGCAACACTTAATCACAATATTCTGACTCGTTTATCTTGCACATTACCATTACGTATTTCAGTATCATTAAATCGCATAGTTAAGTATGATGTAATCAAATAAAAAAAAAGTCGAATGGAAAATCTTATAGGCCAGAAATATTACAGCATGAACCGTTCAGTGGTTCAGTAATGCAATCATTTTTATAATACTTTCGTTTTTCTTCAGTTTTGTGCAATGTGGTGTTAGACAGATTAACATGGATATGTGTTTAACGTTTAAACGGATTGTGCAGAGGTAACCAGTATTTAATATATAGGAATATCAAGTGTTTAACTGCAATATTAACTACTTGCTATTGGTCGATACCTACAAGAAAGACTTGTTTAATTTCACTATGCATAAAAAAATGCCTCTACATATTAACGCATTTGTCGGATATACAAAATTTGTATGTGATCAAATGAAAATGATGGTCATTTCTACATAATTAACATTAATCTTTGTTGTTGGATAATTGAGACGATCCGGCAATTAATAATCACTAAGCGATAGTGAATTAACCGAATAATATAGTTACCACTGTTACTGTACGACTCCCCTACCTAAGAGGCATGAGGTTGGCGCATTCGTAAAGTGGCATACGCTGCTAAACACCTGCACCATCAATCAGTATGTGAATCGATAACATTGAGACAACAACAATTCATGATTTGCTCTCATCCATTAAATTAACGTGTTTCATTGCTAAATTTATTTTTAGGTGAATTCAATTTAACGAAAACATGCAAAAGAGTGTGTGGTGTGAAGATATTTAATTGAATAAGTGACAGATTTGTGTTACTGATGCAACCTAATTGTTAACCTTTTTAGTTAATTTAGACGCTAATTTCTTGTTAATTTCGTGAATAAAGTGTGTACAAAATTAAAATATTTTTTTAACGAACAAATTTGTTACTTAGTCTTACTTTCTTTTAATAAATTTTAATGGTATTTAACAATGTTACAATGACATTTGCTTGTTAAATGGTTATTACGTACATCTATTAAGTGTTAAATTGTTTGAATTAATTAGCTAATATACAAAGTGTTAATGAAGCAATAAAATTCATAATAAATAGTTCGACAATTTAGTAACAGCAATAGAGGATAAAGTCAGTGTAAACAGGTGATTCATTAAGGAATATTTAAATGTTATAACAAATACTTGACATTCTGACTCCATGATTCAATTAATCATTGGCATTTCGGTAACAATTCATTCATATTTTGAATTGAGTGTAGTGGATCAAATAATGATGAAAATGTCAAAGAAAATAATGTGACCGTGAAAGGCACACGACATTAATTCATCATGTTAAAGAAAAAGAAATAAAATCTTTATAGCAAAAATCAATAAGAAATCATAATATGCAATACATATTGACTATGCGTAACTCAAAAGCACTATGGTTATTTGCTTAAATAAATTGAAAAACCAAAGAGTTTTCATTCAACCGTACGATCTGATGCAATGGGAGTGCTTTCAGTACTTGTTGCTATTAATTCAACAGCAAACGCAATGGAAAATTGTGTAATCAAATTATGAAGCTGTTAAATTGCTTGTATTTCTTTTGGTTCAATATTACTCTTTTTTTTCCATAAAAACGTGTTATTCGTTCATAATCGAAGTTATTTGGAGAGAAATAAAAAAATTATGTTTGTGAAAGATTTAAAGCATTGAATAGACTTGGACATGGTCACTATATTTTACCATTGTATTATGGAATAAGAAATATAATTTGGTGTTGGTTCTCATTAACAAATGATTAAAATGTATAAGAAACCTTAAGACACTAATCTTTAATTATTAGTTGAATTATAGATGTGTTAATAAAAAGTAATAGGAAAGAAACGTAGCAAATCAAGAAGGTTAATTGTTAGTTCATATAAATAAACGATTTAATTGTTTAATAAATGGATATTAGAGTGAAATATATTACAGATAATTGATCTGTAGCAAATCTAATGTAATATTGTTTTGAATCATTTTTAATTCATCGTTCACAACAGTCTAACCACGGTGGTTAAATGATATTCAAAAAAATTGTATGCAATACTATTCATTTCAATCTAAATGGAACTAAAAAGCGCATAAACCCAAAGATATCTCAACTTCATTTAATACAAACAGTGTTGAAAATATAAGAAATCTCTAAATGAAATCTAAATTCATATAAAGTATTACCTAACAGTAATAGAGTGTGGCGCTCATATTTAGCCACAGACATAAATTGCAAAGCATAATTTTAATATTTACAATTTAATCATTTGAATCGTCAACAAAAGTTGTACTATGTAATGAAATATCAACATCATTTAGGCAAACGAATAATTTTGCACACATCGAGTTAATTGAATTTGTTTCTCAGAGTTAAATGAAAGGAGATTATTGTTAAACTTGAAGTCTTTCTGTATAAATACACCCAAACTGATGGAGATTGACACTATTAGGAAACGATAGAAACATTGTCATTTTGGGAACACAAACGACATGATCCAAATTTTATCAACTCATTTACATAATATTCAATCAGTTAAAACAATGGTGTAAATAACCGGCCGCCAGTATATCAAATATACCATCTCTTTTTACCTAATCATTTACTAAATTATTATGAAATACATTTGTTTGAATTGAATTATTAAAAAGAAAATTATTCAATGGACTGTGTGAGGAAGTTATGGTAGACTAATTAAATTTGAATTCTTCGATTATAAAAACACTCATAATCTTTGCATCATCGTCTAAGAAATTTATTGCTTGGCAATGATTGACATATAAATGCATTTACCATTGTGTCTTCTTACATGAAATCGAACTAATAAAAAATAAACAACACGTATCAATGAATTCCATTAACCGATTAAATATGCAAATTAACATGATTATCCAATTTTTATAATCTTTCCAATTTACAGATTCAGTATAATGAAAACATCAATAGGACGATTTATTCAACTTATAATATTATTAGAGACAGTGCATCTCAGCATTGGTCAAGATCTAGTACAAATATTTGGAAATTGTCGAAGCAGATCATCGGACTTTGATAATTGCCTCAAGAAAGCATTCAATGATTTACGACCGTATTTTAAGACCGGTAAATTAACACATTGTTAAATGATATCTGACTCATGAAATCGCTAATTATATTTTAATTGTAGGTGTACCACAGTATAACATTGCTCCATTTGACCCTCATCGGTCCAAATTCATAGAGCAACGACGAGGTGATAGAGGCTTCATTGCTGGATACCGATTGTTTTTGACGAACGTTAGTGAATTCGGATGGACCAATTCGAAAGTGACCAAAGTCAAGTAAACAATATAAATCTCTTTATGGGATTTAATAATCTAATAATCTGTTTGATCTGTTGTTTATTATTAGAACGGATCGCAAAAATGACCGAATAATTTATTCACAATATTTCCCTGAGAAGAGTCTTGAAGGTCAATACGATTTCAAGGCAGCTGTACTGGGGAAGCCAATGCATACCCGCGGTATATGGAATCTAACACTATATGACTATTCACAAACGACTAGTGTGACTCGGATTGGTGGCCCCGGTGGATTATTGAAAGTACGGGTTGAAATAGACCGAATTGGTGATATGAGTTTACACATATCCGACTTTTTCAACGGACATAAGTTGCTGGGTAATGACTTCTGTGGCTTGAAAATTAGTAAATGTGGTTGTACTCACCTGAAATTCTTTTGGTTGTTTTAGAAGGTGCAGCCGATTTTATAATCAATAATATGTGGCAGCCAGGTTTTCCATTCATCAAACCATTGATCAATGATTTGGTTAGTGTCGCCTTCACCGATATATTTAATGAGTCCTTCAGGTATTTCCCATTCCACAGTATCATAAGAGAATAATAATTGTGATGTTATCCATGTCTTTCTATCTGGTCATAATAATCGATGTATTAGTCTTTAATTTTATATGAATTTTGTTAACCACTTATGTTATGTTAAGAATGCAGCTTTAATAAAGTGACGGATGAATTTAAAATAAGTTAAATATAAAACATTACATAATTAAAGTTCATTTTCTTTCTCTTTTTCATTATAATTAAAGTGCATTGTTAAATTATTTGTTTATTCCACGATCCAATGGATGCAAAAGCGCGCATTAAATAAGTTGACCGATTGAATTGAAATTTTGAATATTTACTTTTGAGCATCTGAAGAACTCTTGATTCTGTGGATTCTTCAAATTCATTGAAATTAACAATTTTTTGGACATAATCAGTAAACTACTTCCAGTAAACAATCAGATTGTCTAACTCTAACTCTCTAACTCAGTCTCTGAGGCGCGCAAATTGTAAAGAGACGCGTTAAATTCCCGCCAAAAATGCATACACCCAAGACACAAATGTTAGGGGAACAAATTGTGGCAAGCAAACTTTCTTGGACCAAAATTCAGAATGTTGAATATTAGTCAGTTTACTCTGAATTAAATGTATTGCTTTTCTTTTTAACATTGACTTTTAATATTCATCCATTTCTGTAATAAACTTATTATCGAAAGTACCTAATTCTTAAAGAGAATATTCCAACTTTAAATCGATTCTGCGAGAAATTGCAATGAGAAGCAAATCGCCCTGTAACTAGCGAGAGCGAAGCGACTGAGGAGAAATCGATAGCGAGAAATCTCAGAGAAAATTTGAAGCATGCGGCGAATCCGATTCGACTTTCACCTAAATTTCTCACTATTATTTGGCAATTAATTTTCACTGTGATGATCAAGAAAGTTCAATCAGATCATAGAATAGCCGAATTTCATATTTTTTTCTCAATTATGCATTTTACTTGGTTGTCATCCGACTCCGAAAATGGGTGGAAAAAAATCTCGGAGGTTCAAAATATGTCAAAATATCAAAATATGTAAACAAAACCACATGGCCGCTCAAGAATAGGAGGTGCGCGGAGAGCGAGACGAAGTCAATGTTTATCAACAGATACATTCACCCGCCATATGATCCAGGTGTTTACCTTTGGCATAAAACTTGGAATGTGAAATTAAAATTTTTGTGAGTAATTAACCGATAATTAGTGGAGTCCTGGTCCAGGACTTAAAGTTAAAGTTAAAAATGGAAGCAACATTTGAAGACGACGAAATCGAGTTCGGTGAACACAAATTCGAGTGTAAGTTCGTAGTTTCATCAAAATTAATGGAAATTCTCAGAATCTAATTGCATCATCTATTTCAATTTGTAGATTTGGACCATACTGCCGATGTACAGTAAGTCACCAAGTGTGTTCGATATTCCTACTTTAAATCAATTCGGATTAGATTTTAGAGTCAAAAACAAAATGAGATTGAAATTGATGCAACCGGTGATGAGAGAATCGTAGATGACTCACGTTTGATAATGTTTTTTTTTAGGTTACACGCATGGGGCGCAACACACAAGGAAGCATTCGAACAATGTGGTCTTGCGATGTTCAACTACATGACAGACCTCTCCACAGTGGACATCCAGTATTGTTATGAAATTGAGGCTCAGGCTGACGATATGCTTGGACTGCTTTACCATTTCTTGGACGAACTATTGTTTCTGTTTTCAGCTGAACCGTATTTGGTGTGCCGGGTTTTGAAAATCACCTCATTTGACGCAGAGAACTTTACGATACGGTGCCGTTGTTATGGAGAACCGTTTCTACTTGGCAAACATCCACAAGGCACAGAGGTAAAAGCAATTACCTATTCGGCCATGGAAATCACAGACGCTGGGACTAAAGATAAATGTGAAGTTTTTGTTATTATCGATATTTAAGTCAATCTTCTTCCTTAATTTAAAATTCGCTTTAATGCTTCAATTGTCGTTTTCCGCTAGATTATAAGTCATACAAATTACAGATAATTTATCGAGTGAAAAGGGACCAGTGTACATTCAAAATTATTTAATGGTTTAATGCTCCCTTACTCTAAATGATTATTGATCTATGAGATTTACTCTATATTTTACGCTTTCTATTTATTAAAATAAGAATTTTTAAATTATCTTTGGTATCTTAAATAATTGAATTATCTATTAGGGATATTGTAAAAATATCTTAAGTTATTCAGAGTTCCTTAACATCTGGTGTAAGTTTATGAAATGGATTCTATGGTAGAAAATAAGGAACTAATTCATAATTGTGCAACGTCTGTAACTAAGAAATGGGGTGAAAAAAATTCATCTTGTTTGCATTCTGCCATATGGGATCGGTGACCGGAATACTTAAAGAAAAGAAAAAAAAATATATAAAAATGACTGCAGGGCGAATAAAGGATTTTTGATGGTGATTACGGTAGTTCCTAATCGAAATAACAATAATTCAGAATTGGGAAGGTGCTTTATACGACATTTCTTATTCGTGTCGTTAAGAAAATGTTATTTTTCTTTAGGTACTTTGAATACAATTTTTTTTTCTCCCCTAGATTACGGTTTATAATAATTATAATACTAAAGGGTCTAACTAAGGTAACTACAATCAAGATGAATGCACATAACGAGTGCATTATTGGATTCGTCCATTCAACCATTAACGGGAGATCTCTGTAATTTCGTACAGAGTCTGATATGGATGCAGCAATGGTGTTTTGCATTGAATGGTAGGGAGAGAAATAATCAATACAGGCCTATAGAACGAGCTTAGGGGTTGTGATCGCTGGAACAAAAGGACTAAAATTTATTGTGAGCGTTTGGGTTGTTTAGATAGAAATTTAATGTTCCTGTTATGCAATGCATAGAAATCAACAGATGCAATTTTCGTTCTTTGACTGAAACATGCTGATAAAAGTATATTGAAACCAACATAGAAATTCACGTTTTTGTATGTGTTTTCAGATACAATGGTTCGGCTGTACATGATTCAAATTTTATATATAATTTTTTGGTTTTTTGGGAAACAAAATGGCATCTTGTTTTGATACGATTAAGTTAAATGATTTGGAATGACTAATGACGCAATGGAATATGGTATGTGGGCATTCTATTGCAGATTATTTAAATGAAATTCATTTTGGAGTTCACTATTTTCTTTTTGGGGAGGTCTATGCCTTTACGGGTTCACTGCTCTTCGATTTTGGTATAAACAAAACTTTAAATGTTGGTCATACAATTAAAATATTAGCGTATACACCTTTATACTCAGGTGATTTAAAAGTAAAGTAAAGTAATTCGTATGCTTGGAATTTATACAGTGACCGGAAAATTAAAACTAAGTACATACATGAAATTGATTTAGTTCGATGTTATCAATTGCGGCATTAGAAATTCATGTAAAGTGTGGCTAATGTAACTGCTGGTTTTTAACTGAAATTTCAGGTATTTAATTAAATTCGTCCAAAAAGCCTTTCTTATGTTCGTCCATTGACCCCTTTCCATATGCGATTTGTTACCAATTAAATGACCGATGAGACGGCATCAATATAATCAAATGGTAAGAAATGGCAACAACCAAATAAATATTTCGGCTAAGCATATCATCAATTTGGTAAAGAAGGAAACTAGTTTCTGTGGTAGAATGGTAGGAATCCACCATTTACAATTTGAAACCGAATGATTCGAACAACGGAACCTAACGAAAATGCCACAGTAGATTTGTTTACATGACTTACGCACCTGGTTTGAATTAAATTAAGGTAAATCGAATTAACATCACCACCAAAAGTGATTGATGAATTCTGATTAATTAATTTCACTCTAGTTTATTGAATTTAAAGTTACGGAAATTTAATAAACCGCGTCAATTGAATGCCATTAAATGCCAGTTCATGAGTAAGACATTAGGTGAGTAAAAGTTGGCGGCTCTTTAAAATTCTTGTCGGATTTCACAAAATAAGTGTTTAATCCTGAATTGGAGTAATTAAATGGTTAATTATTACTGAAATGGGACACTTTTAATGATTTTAAGTGAAAATTTTCGAGTTGTCAGAAAATTTAAAGCGTCCGAATTGGGAGATTCAAATGGTTTGACAATTTGGCGCCAATTTACCGGCTTTCAATTTTACCAATTCTCGTTCAATAATAATGAGTGTTTTGTTGAAAAACATTAATTAGAGTGTTAATTAAGGACTACTTGATTGATTAAAATAACTGTGTGCGGATATTATGGCCAGTGGCAATCAAGTTCGATCGGTTTCGGTGATATCGGTCGATTCGATGATTGTCTGAACGCAAAGCGGCTGAGCCATCAAAATTTTCCTGCTGCTCACATGTGTGCATTTGTCAAATACTGCCGAGTCGGAGTTAAACTGATGGAAATATCTTCTCGACTTGACGGTTTTTTGTAAGAAGAGGTACATTTTTGCGTGTTAATTACCACGGTTTAAAGTTAAAATTTAATTATGATTTTCATATCACCGTGTTACTGATAGGCTCGTGAACAATTTGATGTAATTTTCATTAAAATCGCATTCGGATAAGACAGTGAAAACCATTGTTAAAGTTGAGGCGTCACCACGATTTTTTTCAGTCCCAATTTGCCAAGAAGCTTGTGTGTGCGAGAGTTTTACGTATGTGCCCCGAAAAAAAAAAAAGAATTTTCAATGCACAAATTTTTTTCGATATTCCTCTAAATGGCTAATGGTTTGAGAGGAAATTAACATCGTGCTAATTGAAGTCAATCACTGTGGTGGTTTTTGTTTTTCGGTAGTGGAAACCATAAAGGAAATCATACATTGGGAATCAAGTGGTGTGCCATAGTTAGCCAAAAGGGTACACCTTCGACGTATCCAAAAGAAGAAAAAAAAAATTAAAGTTGAACTAGAGGCGAATATCTTTTTGGATACACTCCTATTTGAAGTAGACTGGCTACATCGACTGGAAGAAAAGGTTAGTTTCATTTTTGTTGCTTCTTATCACTGAAATATGAAATGCAATTTCCATTTATAGTGACAATTTCAATATGAATGCAAAAGAGTGAGTGTTTTCTGTGTAACGTGGATTTTCTACTAAGGTTGTTTTTCCCATCGTGTGTGCTAGTGTTACTTTGTATTGCCCAGAGTACTTTAAATTTTAATTTTTCATCATATAATTTGCTGCTAAGTTTTGATTCGGTACACCCAATACCACTTTGTGATGTTTTGATGAGTTCCGGCCATAGCCCCATCCATTGACCATTCCACAGTAGCTTGATCGTTTTTGACGAAATAGCATTAGAAAAATTATGTCGAATCCGAATTGATTGTAGCGCGGGTTATTGAATTGTGGAATCTTTGTTATTTTGGTATATTTAGTCTAGTTTTATATATTTTTTTTGTCTTGGGACACTGAGCGTAGCCCATCGAAAGTTACTTTCTATCCGACCAGCCAATTGTCATGATACGTATTGCCTAGAAAAAAAAATGTGCGTACAGAAAAAAAGTATGAAAATCGAAACAGATCCCACTGACAAAGATTTAAGAAACAGTGAATGTCTTCCGCCTGTGAGATGAGCACACAATTTGATCGATATGGTATAAAGTTAGTAATACCACTTGGTTACTGTGGTTGGATTTTATGGTGGCTGATGTGGGTCCATATTATCAATTATTGCTGGTGTCGGAGTATTGTAATTCCTTGCACTGTCGATAAGATGAAACTGTTGTACAGCAAACAATTAATGTGATCAGAGAAATTATAACTAAAGTGTTATATCGAATGCCATCCGAGTTCTTTTTTTATATTTTCTCTCTCGCATTCGGTTTGTCTGTCTATTTAGACGTACGCCATTTAAAGCGTTTTTGCTTTGGCTGATGGCGATATATTCCTTAAGTTTTACACTTGGATTTATATGAGTTGAATAATTTTTTTCTTTTCATTCAATTTGATACCAGAATGTTGGCGAAGAAGTAGAGATGATATAATAAATATATATTCCTGATGGAATAGAAGATCTACCAGTGCCATTGGCATATCCGTAACTTAAACGGCAGACATATTTTCGCCCCCTTGTGTGCGTAAAAGTATGCGTGATTGGCACACAATCAGAGTTTTTGTTACATCCGAAATATATAACAACAAAATAATAAAATAAAAAATAAATTGTATACTGAAACTGTATACAGTACAGCGGTGAGAAAAAGAGACTCCCGTAGTGTCCATATCAGTTGGTAATTTCTAATCAGTACTGTCTTACACTGAATATTGAGACTCCCCGTGTATTTGTCTCTTTATTCTTTATATGGTTTAATACGATTTAAATCACATATTTTAGGCTGATTATCAATTTTTGCACTTGAGCCACATGCAATATAGAATCATATTAATTTGCTATTTAACACGTTGCTGAATTCATTCATGGTATTTCTGAGTGTCATTATAAAACGCATTCATTGAGAACTTTTAATATTCATATTGATATATTCACATTTGGAATTTGACTTAGTTTGGATACCCGGTTCACCTAAACACCACATAGTGGAATGTTGTTCAATAATGGAGGTGTTTCCATGATAGGGTTTTCCTAATATCCATCTAATCCATAGCAATGAACATACCGTTTGTACAGACCGAATTGTTCGCCGTATCGTTGTTGTATTCAACTGCAAACTGTAAAGAAAACCCCAGTTTTGACTCGCTTCTCCTCATTCTTATGCTTTATCAAACGTACGTTTTTATGTAGTTCAATTGAGCATTAGTATCAGCAGTGTCAGAGTGAACTTGTTCCATACAATCTGCCATAGAACATGCTGTGGATTGAATTATGTACAAAGTATTTTCTTTTACGGTATACATCAACCTGGGTATTCTTTTATAAAAATTCCCTATTTTATCGTGGCACACAACAGTACGGTTTTAGTGTTGATCAGTGAGGGTAAAACGATGGACTAACAAGACGCGCAAATGTTTTATTGGCGTTCATTCAATAATTCTATATTGATGAGGAAGGTTTATCGTCATCATAGCCGTTCTCTTGTTTCCTAATCAGAATTAAAATAAAAAATCAGAGTGTTATTAAAATTGTTTTTGTTATATGAATAAGACACGAACATTAAAAGTAAAAAAAAAAAGAAATATGAAATAATAATATTTGTATATTTTTAAAGTGTTGCGACTTTTGATAAGTGTTTTCTTACTGTTTTTTTTTTACTCTGATTGAATTTATTAAAATAATGTTGATTATGGTTGTTACCTTTAAAATTACGAATACAATAAAATTTTTTTGATAATTTTGCATCGAATGTTACGTGAATTTTCTAATTAAATTTTCCATTTATCCTCAAATGGAATTAAATGTTTTTTGAGACTGAATTTTTGTTTGATATTGTGATGTACAATAATTGATGCATTGGAAGAGGCGTCGGATTAAAAATAAATTTTTAAATTTCTTGGCATAAAAAAGACTGAACTCTTTAAAAGAAATGATTATACCAAAGTTGGATTATCTACTGTGTTGTTTACCACAAGATCCAAGCAAAGTGAATCGAATGTTTGCCATCGATGACAGAGAACATGTAAGAAACAATTTTAAATTCATACTAATTTAGTAGTAGAAACGTATCTGGTTATCTGCGTTAGTTTAGTGTGTCTATATCTAATAGTCAGTTATCTTTAGAGTCTCTGGTTATTTAAGAAACAAACTGATTTAACACTGAAATTCCTCTAAATTAAATTGTTTGTTATTATGTGGCGTATGACATTAATTTTCATAACGTTCCAATGAAGTCTCTTTCGATTCAATGGAGTTATTTTTTTTTTGTGTCTATTGTGGAATATTGCTGAATTATTTTTTGTTACTCTCTTTATTATTATTTACCAAAATCAATAGATGCTTTAGTATGTGTCTTATATGAATTAAAATTTTGGTTTTTATGTATCGTGAAATCGTGAGTGTTCCATTGATGAGTTATCGGATAGATTATAATGCCTACTACATAAATGGGTTGGAGAGATATGCTATGTGCGGTACATTTAAATTTTTCATATAAAAAACTTTTTATTTATTAGTTGCGTGGTATAATCGAATAGAACATATGAGGGAATACACTTGAGACAACAGGCCAAGAGAGAATATCCCACATTTCACCTCTATAGATAAACATAAGTTTTATTTTTCCATTTTATGTATGTTTTATTTTGTTTGATTCTTTACGTTTGTATTTCATTATGGTATTATACTATGGGACCCATATAGAGGAAGTACAGTGTAGATCCAGTTGTGTATTTGGCGTCTTGTTAGGGGATCGCTTGGCTGTTTTAATACTTAGGGCAAAGAAGTAATGATAAATAGAAATACCAAACGGCGCATATAACTTGAATTGAATAATAAAATATATTGGCAATCACTTTTTTTTTTATATAAATGAATAAATGTGCGTATGTAACGTGTGTAGGATTCAAAGCGAGAGATGAAATGATAGAATGATTGTAAATGTAATATCAATATTGTATGATGTGAACTTGTGTCGCTGATGTTTATAAGTAGATGATGATGTACATATTGGGAGGAAGGAATCTAAGTTGTGTATGGAATTTGATTAGAAAGAAAAAAACTATGATTGAGGAAATTTGTATCTCAATGTAACGATATGTTTCCCCCCAGAAATGTAAGAAAATAATAATCAAACAGACGAAAATCAGAGTGTGTGAAAACAAAAGAGATGGCATTTTAGACTTGGCCGTATGTTTTAAATTTGAATGGAATTCTATGGTACAACATGGCCCATTTTATCATCAATTTATATTTCTTTTCATTTGTTTGGTGTCGTTTGACAGTGTCAAACATTCGTTTTACATTGAATTGATGATGGTATTTTAGTTATACGTCTTTTCGGAGCAATGAAGCTTATTCTACTGACAGAACCAAAAAAAAAAATCGCCCCCCGCACTTCATGGATACACATAAAAGAGGAAATCGACGAATAAGAAAAAAGAAATGAGAGATCCCATATTATAAAAAGGGAAGTAATCGGTTGTGGATGGAGGAGAAGCACAACAGTTAGTGTGTGCGTGTGGTTAATGAATGTATGCTCACTGAATGGGAAAACTTCTATGGGCTGAAAGTTTTATTTTACCATTTAAAGAATTTTCCTTCGTAAATTGATGAACTGAATGAATGAAGAGGTTTTTCTCTTTCTTTATACTGGAAAACATGAGATTCTTTTTTGGTTGCGAATAAAATAAATATTGTAAAAGTATGTGACCCTCAAATTGGTCAGCTAAAATGAGGGTTGGTTGTGATGGAAAATAAGGCAGTTTCATTGATCAGAGATGGTTCGGTTTTCCATCAGAGCGAATAAAAAAGGATTGAAGAAATTCACATGGTAATTTAATAGGGAATCAATAGATAAATTTGATTTTTTTTTCTCTTTGTTGAAATTGATATGCGTTTTTGCTGTTGTTGTTGTTGGTTGAATTGACATCAAAGGGCCTCTGATATGTCAGCCAAATGAAAAGAAAATTGGTTTGCTGATGGTGGCACATTTGACCTGAAATGATAGTTTCGATAATGAGAAAATAATAATAATGTTTAGTTGAATCATTACGTCTATTCTTGTTAACTGAAGAGTCCTAATTAACATGTTATCCCATACAATGTAACATGGGACCAAGAGAATATTATAACAGATGATTAACAATAATGAATTTAGCCCGTATAATATTCTTATAAAGTGTGTTCGTATGTCATTATCAACTGTATAATGGGAATCGATAATCAGCATATGATGAAATCAATAAGCAAAATTACATCAAAGGCAATAAGAAAACCGATTTAAATTCATTGTTAGAATATTTATGAATTGCCAGCATGACAATTTGATAAGGCGCATTATTGTGTGCCTATTTGTTATATAAAGTACAAAATAATTTCAATTTAAACATGATGGCATTATGTTATGTTATACATAATTACTGTTATCAGATACATAATTTTTGATTAACGACAGTTACATTATTTGAATTTAATTTTAATAAAAAGTTTCATAATTAAATGAATTTGTTCTGCAATGAAATTTTAATTGATTATGATGAGATGAATTCATGGAAAATTAATGAGAATTTTCAATTTTTATTTTAAAATTTTCGTTTAAAGAAAACAGAAAACTTTCTTAACTATTCCAAAAAAGATTCGTTTAAATATTTGCTATGTGTTTATCGATTTTTATGTGCCTGTACTTGTTTTTTTATCATTTGGGGGCCCATTAAAGTTATGAATTGTGTGTTATTTTATATTTTTTGGAGAGGCCAGAAGCCGCCCCACAGAATCAAAAGGAATATATGAACGTGTACACATAATGTGTATTTTTTTTTTCATAAGAATTATCCATAAATCTAATCGTATTCTCAACCGGTTTATATGTGGTGGCTTTAATATGATTCCACGTTTAGCTTCGATGGCATTTCGGTCTTTTTCGATTATAGAATGTGTCAGAGAGAGAGAGAGAGAGGTTCATGGAAAACGTTTATCATTTTGATGGGAAAACACCATTGAAGAATATATAACAATTCGGTTGCATACACAAGTAACATCTATGGAAAAGCCTTCTTACTCACTGGTACTGATTTTCTTTCATGAATAGGGCGTCTTTTTTTTTTTGCTGTTGGTTTAACACAATGAGTAGAATGAGAATTGGAAACGTGCATGCGGATATTTTTTTTTATATTACATTCAGGAAAAGAAGAAAAGTTGAAGGAAACAACGATTTTTCGAGTTTTCCATTACAATTTTCCCAATCCATTAAACAGTCAAATATATGGAATGTGCGTTTTGAGTAAACGAAAAACCATTGACGTTTGGTCAGAGAGCGTGAAGAGAATTTTTTGTTCCTCATGTTACGAATTTGGGTGGATGTTGATGATGATGGCGATGAGTCGATGTGAAAGTGAAAGTAATACAGTGTTTTTTGAATATGCTCTTGCCTTTTGGGTGGTGGTTATTTGTTTCTCTTAAAAAAAGGAAAGCTATCTGAAGGGATTTATTATTCATGGAAAGTGCTTAAGGGTAATTCTAGATATTTTGTTGTTTTAAACACTTGAAGGCAATGGTTTACTTAAAATTATCATGGCACATCGAGTACAGATTCATAGGAAAGAACAGTGCAATTGTCGTTAAATTAAATTCTATCTAATTCGTTTTATTATAATCAAAAGTTCAAGTGATATTCTGTTTTTGCACTGTGTTATTCGTTATCTGGAAAATGCCAAAAGGAAAATGTAAACATGTAAAAAGACGTTTTTATTTTATTTAGAGGAGGAATGTTTTTCATTTAATTGATTTTGATTGTAATAATGCTCACGTGTTTGTATTGAAATGTGTTAATGAAGTCTATTATCGGATTTACTTATATTTTTGTCTTTACTTTTCGGTATTTTAATTAACTGTAATGGTTTATTTAAGTGCCTAAACTGAAGGTACTTGGATTAATTTTATTATTAGTAAATTTCAATGTGGCGCCGATTTTATATAAATTATCGTATTAAGAATATTGAGAGATACCATATTAATTTCTTTAAAAAAAACTGTTTATCTTACATTCGGTTAAAATGGAATTTGAAGATCATTTTGCGTTATTTATGATGCATTCAGGGATCAAGGAAACAACAGACCAAAAATACATGAATAGAAAATCAATTTTTATTGAACCAGATGAGAGATAGTGAACTCTCAACTGATTTTCTTATTAACAATAAAGGTTCGATAAAAGAAATCCATAAATTCATGTTTTTCTTTTCTTTTTTTTTTTCATTCCTTCATATACACGTCACATTGAATAATGGGAATGGAATAGAATAATATAACAATTTTGATTTTTTTTTTTGTATTCAAAGAAAAGCGACCATGAATAAGCAATTAGTTTCGTTGCAATAAGTTGCTGATCATCAAATTACATCCTTAGAAAGAAATCACATTCCATATTATTGACATCTTTTAATATTTCGGTTATTAAATGAGTGATATTGAAGATTTGTCTATTACTATGCTACTGCTATTGATTATATAACATCCTACTAAGAAATTCAATGCGTATTTACTTTTGCATATGCCGAAGAGATTGAGAATTGGTAACAGAGAGCGAGATATTCTCTAGTAAAAAAAAAAAAAAAATAGGAAAATCAGTTCACACCCTTCAAGTGAATCATTTCTTCTATTTTTTTTTCTTTGCATGTTTGATGATACATTTGGGGGCCAGAAAAAAAGGCGAGAAATAATCTATGAAACTCATAAATATTCTTTGATTTCCCTTTTTCCTGAATTATGCACGTTTCGCTGTTATATCGAAAATGGAAAAAGTGAAGCATATCGAAAGAAGGGTCTTTAAAATTGTAAAATCTCCTTTTGAATTAAACCATGAGAATATTTTCTTTAATCATGATTGCATTTTTTTGCATTTTTATCTATTTAAGTATGTAATCAATGCGTTTTGATATTACAACCGGCCCTTGTTACCCGAAATTAGATTGCGATGAAACATTAAGAATAAAAACCATTGATTACACTAGGGAACATTCAATAAATTGCTTTTTTCATTCCCAAAAAAAAATTAAGAAGGTGAGTGTTAGATACCCTCGAAATTTTAATAGATTGAAAATGTTTTCCCTATCATGGGATTCAGTTGATTTTGTATTTTTGCTATTGACGGTTTTTAATAAATTCTGGCCCAGGCAAAAACAAAAACAAAAAATTACTTTTGGATCAAAAACAGATTCTATTTCGGTATGATACATTCGATTGGTGGATGTCATTAATTTGATACGAGAATTTTACGTTGGTTCAATAATGATGAAACTATGAGTTCTTGGAAATATTGGGTTTTTTTTTGGTGCATCTAACATGTTTTAACAAATACACAGGTAATACACGTAACACGGTTTGATCCCAATGGGGTTTCTGTTTAATTTAAAACTTTACACACTCAAGAAACGTCATCATCTATCTTAATGCAAAAGATTTAACTATGAGTTTCTAATCGAGGGATGACTAGAAAATGGATAACTCTGTAGTGATAAACGATACCTTTTTTGGGTTCATTTTAGAAATGTACATATAAAATAATAATTTAGTGGATCTATTCATATGTGAGTGTGTATCTATTCATATTTGATGACTCTCTTTCTATTCAAAAATTTCACTAAAGAATTTTAACAATTGATATCAGGATGTTTATTATGGTTTTATAAATTTTTTTTTTCTTTGCTATTTATTGTCTACGCATCACTGAATTTTCTTAATAATCGAATAAGAAATGTTCTCATCCTTGGACGAAAATAAGGTTTAATGATACGAAATCTGTTCTTTTCTTTTTGGTATTTTGGCGACCATCGTCATAGAGTAAGCGACGTTAAAGATTCAGTAATCATTTTAAGGTTGGTGGGAACTCAAGTGAGATGCCTAAATCTCAAGGATTTTAAAATTGTTATACGGAATGAAGTCATTATACCGGTGGTCATGTAGTTGTAAACAAGACTTCTGGTATATGAATTTAATTTCAAGTGGTGTGATATGTAATGTATAAAACATTTACATTTTGAATTATTAAGAAAACATCCCTTATGTGTGGTGAAGCCCAGTGTGAAAATATTAATGAACGGATGTGTTTTTATGCTTGGTGTGGTGAATTACCATGAATCTTTTTATAAAGAAGCAATGATATTGTCTCTAAGTTTTTAATGTAAAACTGGCGATATTTCAGTGAGGCATACAAGAAAACCGAGATTCCTCAAGTGTATTTAGGGACAAAATAATGGGCAATTCGGCCCCATGTATAAATGGTATGCGCTCTCAGTATTTGATATTCATATAATGTTATAAAAGATGCGTAAATGGATTGTATGTGCCATCGACTCTCCGATATTAAAAACATGAAACGTGTAATCTTGTTTAAATGTCCCATACCGATCGCTTTGGGTATTTAAATCATCACGACGCGATTTTATTTTGTCTTCTTAGTTTTCCACTTTTTATATATCTCGTTACGCAGAATAAAAGAGTAATGGCAATGGTAATGTACGGTAAGAACTGTAAAGAATAATGAACAAGTTCAAGTAAACTGAATGGAAATGAGAAGGATGGCTGGATGTGAGAGTTGAACGCAATATGGTTATTATTCCTTTTACAATATTTTGATTATACATTGTTGGGGTATATCTGTTGTTATTGTGGCCTTCAAGAGCAGCTCTTTCTTTCTCTATCACACTGTGGACCAACATGATAATGTGATGGGGGAGCACATACGGTCAACATAATTTTTTTTTTGTTTTTCATTTAAATCGATTGTTTGGTAACCATTTTTTAGGATAATTGTATAAAGTATTGAAGTAAACAGATAATTTTTACTTTATTTTCTCATTGAACAGATTGTTCTTATTATTCAGCACAGTCTATTATTGTCAATAATGAATATCGGGTGTTTTTTAACACATTTAAATATGAAGAAACTGAAAGAGATTGAATCTTGGTTGCATAGTACAGCGATGCATTATTCCAATATATTTATTTGAAATCATATGTGAATACGAATGGATTGGTAATTTATTCAAGAGTATAGTTAGACTTCTATTTATGCATACGTTTTATGTATGTTAGTTACCTACCTAAAGTTTAACCAATAGTCTGGAGTTCTATGGTGTTTATCCATAAATAAATCGAAATGTTTGATTATTTTCTTTCATCTTATTGTATATCACTGGTTGTTTTAATATGTTTGGTCTGTTGTAGTTTCATTGATGGTTTTGGTTGATCCACACAGTATTAAATACAGTGGATGATAGATTCCTTTGGTTTTGTTTGTTTTATTTCTATTCGATGAGATTTACTAACAGCATAACAGATGAGACATCCAACACTTGGTTAGACATTCCATCCATATGACAGGATCAGATTCCCATATTCATCTGATTGAATTGCGTTTAATTTTAATTTTGAATTTCTATGCTCCAGTGTGCTGTTGTTCCTTTTTTATTATTTCGGTCAATGGATTCCATCTTTTTTCTCCTTTTTTCATACACAATTTCTGTATGTTTCTTTATAAACAATTTGCACAGTGGATTTTATTTCTTGTTATTGTTGAAGTTGATTGCAGCAGGTCTTTAATAATATTCTTTTGAATTGGTCTTTTTATAAAAAAAAAAGCAGAAAATTTCTTCAAGTTCCATTATGAGTTGTTGTTGTGTTATATAAGACGCAACCATACACTTGATCCAAAAATTGTATGCCCTAAGCTAAAAAAGGATGATGATGGGTTCAAGTATATATTATTCAGTTTTGTGTTGTTATGGTCTTCTTGTATTACAATGATTTACATTTCACAGTTTTTTTTTCTTTTTTACTTACTTATTTCGTTGGTGGATAAGGAAAAAATAAAAAATAGAATTAAAAGTAAGAACAAAAAAAAAAAAACACTGAACGACCGATTGAGAAAGAAGCACAAACGGCGTCTTCTTAAATTTCTTGGAATTTGGATCTCGGGAGTCTTACAATACATAACTTTATTTTTTTTTTCCTTCATTTCTGTATAAACATATTTATGTTGTTTGAAGATAGCGAGCTTTTTAATAATGGAAAATAATGTTTTGTAATATTTAAAGGATGGCAAATCTAATATAACAGAGTGAAAGGAAGAATTAAAAGAACTACAGATATCTGAATTCATATGTGAAATGCAATCACAAGTGGATTTTAATTTCTAGTTGGTCGCGTTTTTAACCTTTGGGATATGTGTAAAAGCGATTTTAGTTGGTCTGGTTTAGAGGATTGAGTAAGTGAACCTTCTTGTCTCTGAATCTGTCTGGGGGCCTACCATGCCATGTGTGGAAACGTGATGCCAATATGGGGAAAATTACGAAAAGAAATTGTCTGTGTGATAAATTCAATGCACGCGATTTTTATTTTTTTTTTTATTTGGTTTGATATTTAAATAGTGTACAAGGTTTATGTGCACATCTTCAAATGATAATTTGTTTGGAATCTCTTTTTTGTTCTTTTATGATTTTCATATAAAACGAGTTTTCTTTTTTTTCTCTTGCTGTAGTTTGATTCCGTCTTTTTATAATCCCAGAAAACTTAGGATGTAAAGTGGCGTAATTATGAATTTTAAAATTGCTTTCATCTACCGTAATTGAACATTTTAATCTGTTCATAAGAAGTCATTTTGAATTAGAGTTTTTTTTTGTCTTTTTAAGGATTCATTGGTAAATTGTGCAATTTTACTCACCTAATTCTTCTAGTGTCGGTTTTATTTGTTATATGAATCGTAACTGAATTGCATTTTTAATAGACAGTAATTGTTGAAGTGACAATGACACCAAAAATGAATATGATAATAATTTCGTAAGATTCAAATGAGGAGTGTATCATATTTTATGATGTTTCCAAACGATTTAATGTTCCTTTTAAGTGTCATATTGGGTTGATTCAATATAAGAAGGTAGAATGATTACTGATTACTATCGTATGCCGGGGTACATTGGAGTCAAGATCATTGAGATGCGTTCATGTTAATAAAAAAAAGTTTCTCTATTTTATTTTGAATTTTCTTAATTAATGGTTTCCTCTATTGTGTGTATGAATGCCTGTTTAGCAAGATACCATAAACATTTCTGTATCTCTTTTCATTTGTTTTTGTACTGTTTTTATGGTATAAATATATATTTTGCTGTAATTTTTATGTGTGTCATATGCTTCTGCTTTGTTGCTCTAAATCCCCCCTAATATTAATGATGAAAGATTTAGTTAACTAGAATCCATTTGTGGGAACCAACATTTATTGTTTTAAATGTAAATTCTTTTACCATATGAAGTGTGACGGTTGTATGTTGTAATGGTTGACAGTGTAATGAAGGTAAATTGAAATTAACAATATTAGATTATAAATTATCTCGTTTGTTATAAGGAAAAGATTCTGATAAAAGCTTAAAAATTGAAATAGATTGATTATACAATGGACTGTTCTCTAATGCAGTTTGTTGTTCTTTTCTTAATGTAAGATGTTTCATTGGAACGGTTTAACAGAAAAGTTAGGGACAGATGCAAAGAGAGGGAGTCCAGCGTAATTAAGATAAAAAGAGATAATGAAATTATAAATTTATGACAAGTTAATTGGAACAAAACACGATTAAAGTTCATTAAATACTTACAGTTCCTGTATGTGTATAGCCATTGGTTTATTGTATTTGTTAGCCAATTGAGAATTACCGGTGGTGATAATGTAAATCCTTAAACCGTAAACCGTCAATTGAGCCTTACATACAATAGTTTAACTTATATGAATTGGTATTTTTTTTTTATTTTATTCGTGAATGTTACAACGTTTATAATTATTACAGCACCTCACCAGGTGGTTTTTTTTTAATGTTCACGGCGTATGATGGCATTCGGTGTAATTTTGGTGTGTGCGCGCGCTGGTTTTTTTTTTTTTAGTTTTCGATATCACCTTTACTTTATCAAATGACTTTGGTATGGTTTTTCCACTGTGGTGTTGTAGGGTAACTAACAGTCAGATACATATAATATTGAAAATTAACGCAATAACGAAAATAACGTATTTTAATTTATAGTGCAATTTCATTTATTTTTTTATTATGTATCGGTATGTTTATGTGTACTTGATTGACATTATGTTGTATCACTGTAAAGAATTTAGTTTTATAAAGAACCGGCATACTGTTTTTTACTTCCAATCCATTGGAATAAAAATGTTCTGTTGACTTCTGGAAATTGTTGGAGAGGCAGATGATAGAAAATAGAAAGAGCGTGTTTATGAAAGTTTCATTCTCTGTTGATTACGTAACTGTGAAGGCATTTGAATTTCCTTAGAATAACTAATAGACCTTAATTTTGTAACTGATGAACCAAATGACGCTAAGACGAATCGAGTTCCTTATAATAATTATTCTTTAATTTATGTACGATTAGAGTTGGTTGAAAGATGTTGTCGATTGTTAAAGATGCACAAGGTGGTTGTCCATCCGTTTCATGTTTATTATAATTTGGCCGCATCAATGTAGCGCACATGTCGTAAGAAAAGTATAGAGAATTCATTAAGATTAACCCCGTAGTGAAGTTCATTGACATGTTGTCCTAGGCTCTGGCTGGTGATCCTCTTCCGTTCATTGGGTTTTGAATATTTAATTATAATGATGGGATCTGGTTACCTTCTTTCATATGAATTAGATTGTATAGAGACGGAAAAAAAGGACACAAGCCATTCTGGTTTTTCTCCTCAACTCCACTACGGTTGTCTATTGTTCTATTTCAATTCCCTTGCTCTCTACAGGATCGGATCTTGTTTTTTTTTTATAGTTTACATTCGATCCAATGAAAGGTTTTCCATTATTTATTGGACCGTTCTGCTCCTTGTGTGTACGTAATTTGTATCAAATTTACAATTTTTTGATCTGAAATTTATTAAAAAAAGGGATCACAATACTCAACTAAAACGACATTATGTAGAAGTATTTTCTCTCTCTATGTTCTTTTGTTATAATTACTAGAGAAACTGAAGTTACATATGCGTTCCATTCAATACGATTAACTTCAATTGTTAAATAAATGGTGTGGTTCACATCTGTCGGTTAATTTAAAATGAAATATTAAATGTAACAACAACAACAGCAAAACACTCACAGAATACCATTGGATTAATACTGCAAATGAGAATAAAAAAAAAAGTATTTGTTCGTTGAAATTATAAAATGTAAAATAATGAGCCTATAATGTGGTCTAACGTGTTTCCTTGTACAGTTTATTATACTTTAAGTATTCGGATGGAATAAAAATGCAGTTTTAAATTGTTTCTATTGGTATATATGATTGAAGTGGCTGGGACAGTGCAAAAGCCTCGAGGATTTTTAAAAATGCACATTACATAAATTTTTAACTAGTTTTCAATTAAATGGATGTACTTATGAGAGATATGGTGAATCTCAGTCTCTTTAAGAATTAAGAATGAATTTTTGTCCAGAGAAGTCCACTGAATTCAAACGAAGGGATTTCCTCACAAATGAATAAAAAGAAGATCTCAAATTTAAAATTCTTTTGATATGAGAGTAATAAAAGACACGATGTGATGGAATGCTGAATTGAGGGATCAATTGCATATCAATCTCGTTTCTACATAGTTGATGGGATTTATAACAAAAAATAATTGTAATTTCAATTGCATTTTATTATTTTGTATAGCCACTAGTACATTTATTAGATTATAATTATGCTGGTATGAATTGGTGTATCTTGGTTGTCGTTTTTTTTTTGTGTGTCTGGCACTTGGCAAGGATGAAAATCACACAGTCTTTTTAAAAAACCTGAGAAAAGAGAAAGAATGAGATTTATGCTCATGTATATCGTCTCAGTGTTTTGTTATGTTCCCCATTTTACGCGGTGGCCATGGAATTTTTGTTGGTTTTTAAATATAAAACTGCAAGGAATAAAAAAAAAAAGATGCATAGAAAGATGAAACGAGTTCTTCTTTACCAATCTTTTTTAAATTTTCTACCAACTGATTCGCTCTGCTATTGGTATTTTCATTTGATTTTGGTGTTTAAAAAAAAAAAAAGGAATTGAACATTTTGTGCAATGAAAAGATTCATTGCAAATTGAAATTCCATATTATTTTATTCATACATAAATGAATTGTGTTTTTTTATCTGGATTGCATGAGCCTGGAAAAGAATTGCACAAAAACAACGAAGAGAAATAGACGTTATTGTTTAATTTATTTATTTTGTACTGTATTTATTACAGTAAAACTTGGCAATGAAATGTGAATATTGTTTAGTTGAGTCTTTTAAATATTGTTCAGTGGTGGAGATGTAATGAATGTTATTGGATACCTTTTTGCAGTATGGGGAGAATTTTAATTCCACATAGTCAAACGGTGTTAGTTTTTCTCGGTGGTTAACGTTGTAAAAAGTGTCATTGATTGATATCAGAATAAAAACTACGACGATAATCAAATGATGAATCTCAAATTGTTCATCTTTAATTTGATTCCATTTATCATAACTGGATGACATGAATGATTTTGGGGCATTGAAAAAGGGTTGCTATTTGACCTAAGATTTTGAATGATAAATAATGTCTTTAACTTGCTGATCAATTACTTTGACATGGGCTAAAAGTCTTGGACAGAATATTGATCTATTATTACGAATACTGAATTTAAATGAATCAGTTTTATTGAGAATTATTCAAATCCTGAGAATCATAAATTCGAATGGAACATAGTTAAGCAAATCCATGGATTTTGTCTATGCAAATAAAATATGGCAACTGCAATGCTGCAATTGTTAAATGACTAGACAACAGACCGGAATATATAAAATGCAGTTAGTAAATAAAACGGTATTAGAGTTGTGTTAACCGTTTAGTGTGTTATTCATGCGTTCATTCACAATCCCCCTTTTAATTCCAGTTTTATATTTGGCGACCTGATTATCGGTACAACCCAAAAATAGTATCCCATCCAAAAAAAAAATCCAATGTGATTGAATGGAATTAAGTTTATAACTAACATGGCAATTGTTGATTGGACATGAACGAAAATCGAACAATGAAAATAAAACTGGGAAATGAGTTTGTATGTAAAACTGCAATTGTGGAACAGGATCTCTCAGTCAGGGGTTACATTGTTTGATGCATTTAGGCAATTGTATTGATCACAGCTACATGTGATCATCAAAAGTCTATGGATTAATGTATCGAATTGGAATCCCTTTTATTAAAATTTATGGCAAAAACATAGAATGTTAGAAAGAGAAAATGAAACTCGTATTTCCTTCTTATCTCATAAATAATGGTTCTCCTATAATTTCGATGAAGAGATTTTCAGCAATATTTCGGGGTTGTTCAGCAATGGTAGTGTAGCCGAGGTTGTCGAAACTGCATTTTTTCCACTGAGTGGCATCAGTAAACTGCTTTTTTTTTTAAATCAGAATGAGATGCAGTTCTATTGAATCTGATTTAGATTGTATTGTAAGGCAAGAAAAAGAAGAATATACGGTATAAGAGGCCCGGTTTCTTCTTTAACACAAACTAATGGCATTTAACTATCCCCCATACCTTTGCGTATTTACTTTTGTATGGGATTGTTGATTTGTGCTTGTGAATACAACACAAACGTTTTTATTCATAATTTATGTTTTGCAGTCAAAAAGGAATTTTGATACGTAATAGAAGGACAGTTTTATAAGGTCTCTGTTATGTTAAGCAACGCGTTTTGTATATAAACGAATTTTTTTTTTGTTAAGGGTTGTTTATAGATTTGATAGAGAAAATAAAGTTTAAGTTTATTCTCATTCGGTGAACGGTTACATCGGTTTGAGACGTTAAACACTACAGTTTTGTTTGTTTCTGTATCATATAAATGTATAGTATTTCAGTAGATTCTACCCTTGTAACGGTTTTACTTATAAGGCTGTAACACTTAGTTTGGCCAGTATTATATCAGCATCTTATTTGCTATAGTGATGTGTGATTTTAAATTCTTTTGGCCTGATATTTGTTGGGTTATTTGAATCAAAATTTGACTGATCTTTTTATTTTTTTGGCTGTGATCGTTAATCACAATACCAATGGCCAAAAAAAGAAGAAATTCGTGATCCTTTTTTCCAATATGATGAGATTGATATGGTGCTCTGGTTTTTCATCGGGACCCATTTAAACACTGTAGGCTTTTTAAAATAGCTGATAAGTTTTATTAGGATTTTATCACAAGTTCTAGGTATTCACATACAACGACAAATGTATTAATGAATTTCAAACAATTTCTATATTTTCAGATATTCTGGCCAGTGTTACAGTGACGCACAAGAAACACAACAATCAACATAACCACTGAAGAAATAAAATAAAATCAAAACGAGATTTTGCAGTTCTTTTTTTTTTTTAATTAACAACAAGAGAAGCAAATAGTGTGTGTTTTAGTGGTTCAATATTTTTTTATTAATTATTAGAAAATATCGAAGAAAATCAATTGGTGCTAATAGATATTGTTTTTCTTTCACAAAAAATACCAACCAACTACGTTATTAATTTTATATTATTATTATTATTTTTCCAAATATTGAACATAATTATAAGCTACACACAATTATTATTATTATTATTTTTTTACAATTTAACCGGCCGGTGTGTTGTTTAGCGTATAAGAACATTTTATTGGAAATATTGAAATTATTTCTGTTATACTTGGATCCAAGTAAATACCAAGCAGAAGTTAAGAAACTGAATTAATAACGTAACGTCAACTCAAATCTAAGTCAAAGCTCTATAACAATCGTTTATAAAAAGGATTAAAGTTAATAAACACAATTGAGTGTTTGTTCAGCCGTTATCAAAAAAAAAGTCTTGGATACGATATATAGAAGGAATTAAGAAAAGCCACACATAGCGTTTATGTTGTGAAAGAAAAGATACCAGTGAGATTAAAATGTCCCGTTTCATGACCACATCAACACCAACAACACAATCACATAAGCAACAAAGTGGTAAATTTATGTTGGCGTCTGAACAAAATGAAGATTCATCTATGGATAATATGAAACGTACACGGCATAGTACATCAGTGGCAAATAAAGAATATCAGCAGCAACAAAATAATAATAATTTAAGTGGAAAATCATATTTTGGTGGAAAGAATGGTAATGATTGTAAAACAATGAATACGTCCGTACGCAATAACTCAAATAGTACAAAGCAATTGAAAACAATTAATGGTAAAGCAGGTACGATGTTAAATAAATCAATTGATATAAAATCACCGGGTCTGTATAATACATCAACCCCAAAATTGAGTGCCCATTTATTGGATCATCGTTATGGTGCAACACCAGAGCCACCAACACATTTTTCTACACCAAAAAGTAATAATGTACCGAGAACGATGCCAACGTCCGGTAGTCAACGTTTAACAAACTATTATGTAAGTGTTTTCTAAATGATGAATTTGTTTTTAATTTATTGACTAATTGATTCAATTTTTTTTGTTTTGGTTCCATTTGAATATATAGCCAAAAAAGAGAAGAATTCAAAGTTCACCATACGGTTCACCAACGCCAGCCAAGCAGGCTAAAACAAATGTATCAACGAAAGCATCAACAAGTAGTACAAAAAAGAAATATAGTGATGGTTCAAGGTAAATTTATTGAATATCAAATTAATTCATTAATTTTTCATATATAAATCGATGCTAACAGTAGATTGTGTGGTAGATTTTATCATATTGACTAATTATTTGTATTGATTTCAGGTCAGAAACATCGTTGGGCAAATTAACAAAGAAATTTGTTGAATTGATTAATGAATCACCGGATGGTACTGTGGATCTAAATAATGCTTCAAAACAATTAAATGTACAAAAACGTCGAATCTATGATATAACAAATGTGCTGGAAGGTATCGGTTTGGTACAAAAGGAGCATAAAAATAATATAAAATGGAAGCCAGAACATCGTTTGCCTGATACAAATGAGGCGACTCGTAAAGTGAATCAAGAACGTATTCGTTTATTGCAAAAGGAGAATTACTTGACTCATTTACTTGATCAAGTAAAAGAAGTAATATCAAATCATATTGCTGACAGTCAATACGCTTATATAACGCAACAAGATATTAGGGGTACCGAAAAGTTGCATGATCAAACTGTGATGATAGTGAAGGCGCCACCAGGAGCTGTTTTAACGGTACGTGTTCATCAAGTTCTTAAGTTGTTTTTTATTACTATAGAAGTTTATTAATTGAATATTTTCTATACTTAATTGACATTGGATAGCTGCCGGAGTCGACAAACTTTCGTGAATTACATATTAATTCTACAAATGGAGAAATTGATGTTAACATGTGTCAGGAAACAACGCCTACCAATTCGCCAATTACACCGCCTAAAGCAGATCCACTATTTGAGGGATTCCATCAGTCGCCGACGTTCCAAGAGGTGTCACGTCACTGGAAACAGCCAGATGAACCCATTGGTGAGTTTCCACTATCCGAATCATCCAATATTCGTTAATTTCATCAATCTGATTATTCTAATTCTAATAGGTGCAACAACTGCACGTAACTTGGGTGCAGAGATGGACTCTTTAATGATGGGTCAATCACAAACAGCAATCGATTCAATTTTAGACATTTCAAGGAGTTCGCAAATTGGATATCAGTCAATGAAATCGGAGGGCGATGTATCAAATCTAATGGAGATGTATAAACGGGAACCAACGGATGTGAAGGAGGAACCAAATGAGCTTGAATTGCCATCAGAGAATCAATATTTTTCGGATATGTATCCATTATGGAAGAGTCCTGCAGTGGCTCCAGTTGGAGTACAAGATACTCGTAATGCGTTGATAAACGCATTGGAGACAAGTCCACAGACACAATGTAACCTTATGTCGTCTTTACAAGGTGAGCTTACGTTTTGTTATAATTTTGTTAATTCTATTTCATAATATCGCTTTTCTATTCAATTGGATGTCATCTGATCGGGAATTCTGATTTTGTGATACGTTTACAACTATAAAATCGCATCACAGTCTGAGTTCTTGCTCAGTGAGATCTCTGAGCATTTACAAAATTTTAAAAGGAATAATCAAATATTTTTTTGGAATTCATTCATCACTATAATATCATAATGTTAATTAAACAATGTAAATTTTTAAACTTTCATCTGTTTGAAGAATCAATGTCACGTTCTGCTTTAAATGGGTGAAAGATGAGTTCTCAATTGTTTACTAATTAATATAGATGTTAATTATTAATACATTAATAATACGTTTAATGCTTTTGGCTTTTACCAATTTAATATGAATAAAAATTTCGTATGTGATTGTGGTTTTATGTTATTTGGTATATCCAATAAATGTTATTAACTTTAACTGACTAATTGGCTTTAATGCGATGGAAAATTAAAATAAAATTTTTGGTGCCTAAAATACAAAAAAAAAAAAAAAAAAAAAAAAAAAATAAACAAATGGAATGAATTAATAATTCTTTCTGGTACTGAACTCTTGTGGGTCTGCATTTTGTTGTTTTGAAATGTGTAGCACCATGAGATTCAGCTCTAGCATGAAATTAATATTGTATAAGATACATTAATGCTACTGTATGTGGATGGTGTTAATTGTGATAAATAACAATTTGGTGTGTGATATTAAATCATTAATATATAATTTAAGTCATCTTATTTATAAATTCTTTTTAAAATTGTAATTAATATCATTGAGATTGTGATACTAATACATTTGTTTTTTCTTTTATATATTTCTGTTTGACATTGTTTTTAGATTCACCTCAAGGATATTGTAATAATTCATTTTTGGCATTACAACCACCGGATTACATTTATGATTTCTGTTTATCGGACAGTGAGGGTGTATGCAATCTCTTTGATTTAGACATCTTATAGATACGAACACTATCTGGACTGACAACGAACCGAATCAATATGAAATGTATTGTTACGTTTAATATTAAAGTCATCATCTACAGTTGATATGGAGGAGATTTCTATTAAAAAAAAAATAAAAATTTTGCAAATATATAAATTTAAATGATTAAAATAATGATGTCATATAATGATAATGCAAGAAAATAAGTAAAGAAATACCTAATTAATTATTATAAATCAATTATCAATTTATTATTATTTGATGATTGAATTTGTATGTAAGCAAAAATGGAATATTAAATAATATTTAACAGAATAAAAAATGTATTGCTGGATGTTTGCTGAAATCAAGAGGCAAATGTAACGAACATTTTATATGGATACGATTGGGACACACACAACAGAGAGAGACTATAATAACAATTTTTTTTTTTTTAATTAATTTTATTCCATTTATAATTCAACTAAAAGTAGCAGCAAAGTTATAATGCTAATAATCAGTTGTGTAAAAGGGATTTAATTAGGCTAATTATAAATGAAAAGAAAAAGTACGTGCAACAATAATAAATATATTGTAATATATATTTGTTATAAATATCTAAATAATTTTTTTTCCTTCTTAATTTATTAAATTAAATAATTTCGATTTAAATAAGAAAAATTTCTAAATTAATATAATTGTAAAATGAAAAGCAAAGACATGAAAAATTTAACACAAAAAATAAGGGAATCAATTGCTAGAGAAACAAAGTGTAAAGAGAAAACAATTGAGTTTGTTTATTATTAGTTAATCTTATTTCGTTTTTGATAATTCTGCAATTAATTGAATGTAAAATCAATTTGGAAGACTAAATTATTATTATTTTTCTTACTAACCATGTTTTTTGGATGTAACTGATGAATTATCAATGTATGGATAATGTGTAAACAGGGTAAACCACAAATAAATGAGAACATAGATTAAGTAAAAGTAATAATTTCTTAGTTCTGTTTATTATTTTTGTTTTATTCGTTAAGAAATGAATGAAAGTTTTTTTTTTTGTTTCATCAATTTTCCTTTTCTTTAACGGTTACAAGAATATTGGGAAATGATATTTTGAAGGAAATTACAATAAAAAAACAAGTAAAGAAATATAAAGAAAGTCTGTTAATAAGTTTAAGTGAATAACTAGTTATTTACACAGACGAAATTACAATTAATTCTTATATATATTACCAATAATCCTATTAAAATGTGTAATTTATTCATGGCAAAGACTTAATTCCTAATGAGTTCCATTAAATACTATCAGTTTAAGAATATCCAGTGAGTTTAATGTTATCAAATTGATGAATAATAAAACATAGAAAAACCATGTAACTATAGATAAACAGCCTTGGTGTACTTTTATATAAAATACTTGAGGTGAGATATAAGATTGTATAAAATAATTAATATCGAATTATAAAGGAAATCAAAATGAGAAACACAATTTACTGTATAAAAACATATTTTTCATTTAACAAGAAATAAATTAATTCAATTCTATTGAATATATTAGTCCAAAAAAGAATGAAGTGAAATATTAAATTTTTTATTTTATTAAATTAATAAACGAAAAAGAATATCGTATAAAGAAAAGAACACTCTGACAACTAAATTGCATATAATTGAACGATAAGGAGATGACGGTTGATTAAAAGTGACGATAAATGCAAAGAATAATAAGAGATGATATAATTCATGGTGCCTGTTCAATAAGAGTTTAATATATAAAGTAAAATTAATTAATCAATAAGTGGATTCAATGAAAAGATATAGTTGATATTCTTTTTGTACATTTTAAATAGAATTATCTAAGGAATACTGTAATATGTGTATTATGACAGTGCCACAAGTAAATCACACAAAGTTATTGGTGATCCATTCATATCCTAGAAGACAAAAACCACGATCCTCTCAGTTTTTTTTTCATTTCCAATGTAATAGATCAAACACACAAATAAAATTTGATTGTTCCCAGAATAATGCATTGCAATAGATCCTTGTTCGCCAATCTCATAAGTAGTACACCAAAATAACCAAAAAAGTGCAATAGAACCTAAAAATTCTTATTACCACCCTTTGTTTTCATTCAACTGTTTCTGTTTTTTTTTATCACATACAAATCAAATGATTTCCACTAGTGTTTCTTACCTAATTAGTCGTCTACTTAAAGAAAAAAAAAATCACATTCAGGTTATTAGAGTTACGAAATAAATGCAATTGTTTTCCATTGAATAACATTTTACTATAAAAATGCGAATCATAGGATTAAATAATACAATTGAAAACAATTACGATGATACATATATAACAAATCAACAGTGAGGATTTAAGAAATAATAAAAGTTAAAAAAAAAAAAACAATGTGAAAAAATCAATATGAGATAAAATAAATGATAATTTAAAATGAAAAACTAAAAATAGTAAAGAAACTTTACATAAATTGTAAGTGCATAATTTTACACACCATAAATGATTAGATAATAATAAAACTTTAATAATAACTTTTTTAAAGGAATAACATTGCTTCAATTTGCGCAAGCAAAAGAAAATAAAAAAAATAAGAAAATGAAAATTTAATCAGTAATTAGATGTTGTAGAATTATTATTTTCCCAATTATGGGAAGTTTATTATAATTTTCATCAGTTTTCTCAGTTTTTTTTTTCAATTTGGAATTTTGTTGGGAATGGTAAATTGATAATAATGAATGCAAAATAATATTGTGCAAAACGAATGATAATTTAATGAATGATTCAGGGATATTCTTCTGATTTAATGAATCGTTGCTAATTGAGTTACAGTTATTAAATGGAAAAGAAAAAAAAAAAAGCGAAAGAAAAAATAAGAAGTTATTAAAATTATTGATGAAATTAGAAGATACTTTGATTTAATAAGAAGTTAATGTGAATATTATAATGGAATTTATTAATTTTTGCAATTGGATTAGAGTTAAGTGATTAGATGGCGGATAGAGTGAAAAGAAGGTGGGTTTTCTTTCACAATATTTATAGATGATAATCAACAATATTGTCTTATTAAGAATATTAATTTCATGATAAGTTCAGTCTGTATATAATGAATTGAATAAAGATTATTCAAAAATTTGTTTGATTTAAACATACGTCGTATTGTAACGGATTTTATTGGACGTTTGTAGCGTATTTGCATCTTTGGATTTTACAGAAATGATGAAGGTAAATGAATCTCGAATTTTCTATTAAGAAGGCTTGACATTTTGGGGTTTTCATGATGAAATTGTTCGATCAAAAGCAGTCCTTTGAATCTTTCGGTTTGAATGTGCTATTTGATTCGACAAAGCATGGTCCGGGAGACTCCTATTTGCTATCGTCGGGTTGAAGTCTTGGCCAAGGCGACACTATGCAGACATTGTTTTTTGTGGCAAACCAAACCAAAAATTTAAATGGTGAGGAGCCTGTAACTCAATGTATTCATTCATGTAATATTATTAATTTGATGATAAATTATTTCATTAGCAATATAAGTTGATTCAATGCTGTCTCTTTATAAGTGTGGTCCTATTGATGCTTCTTTCTTTATTTTGATTACAACCAGTCACTGGGTTGTCCTATTGATTCAGTCAATTGACAGTTCTGAAGTTGTTAAACACACGAAGAAAATGCGGCATCTGTCTGGCACATCTGACAGCGTCTGATTCTAAACAAGAGAAAAATATAAATTTCCGAGTTTCAGATAGATGCGATGAGATTCGCGTAAAGCAAATTCCTTCTTCAATCTTGTAAATATCAATTTGTACAGTTAGTTATTAAAGTTAATTAAAATCGAATTCAAATTAACCAATACGGAGTGTTAAAGTTCAGTATTCAAAAGCCGTATTTCTAATTGAATTTCTTTCTGAAAAAATCGTGTTCGCGTACCACCAAGCTAAACAAAAAAAAAAAAGAGGTTTTTTCTGCATCTCCTTGCGAGCAAACAGTTTGTGAACACAATCTTGCAAAGAGACCGACAATTTCTAACAAAACTAACAAATCATAAAACCCGTGGTAGTTGATACTGCGGCCAGTACAGATTAAATCTGTAAAAATAACATTTTTTAATAATTTCCAAGCAAAAAAAACAAGAAAAAAAAATTAAAATTACGATCTCAAAGTGTCTGTTCGTGTTACAAAAAACAGGCAGCTTACTTTTTCCTAGTTACTCAGTAACGAGACAAAAAGAAAACCGAAAAGGAAGTGTACGCCAAAGTGTAGTGTTAAATTTGCCGTCTCGGTGGTACTCTCAGTGTCCCAGGAAAGTGATAAAGGTGTGATATTGGGAAGGGACAAGACAGGGCTGAAGTTAAAGTACAATTCGTTTTTCCGTTCCTCAATTACAGTGTGAAGCCTTTCAAATCGGCTACCAATCTTTTGTGTCTTTTTTTCTTTCCATTTAATTACAAGTTTATTTCGGTAATACCATTAAAAAAATAATTATTTTACTTAGAGTACAGTGTACAGTGTCTGTGTATTTGTTGTGTGAATTAAAACAACCGAAAAAGGGGAATTAAAAAATAAAAAAAAAAAAAGAAATAATTAAAAAGTCTCAATAAGTGTATTACTTTTGCGGCAGAAATTTACTGCAAAAAAAGTAAAAAGAAGTGTAACAAAAAGAGAAGTTTTTTTTTTTTTGTACCAACAATACCAAATTTTGATAAATAACACAAAACGCGCAGCTCCTGCAAAAGAGCTCCACATCCCGGATTAAGCGACACACTAGGAAAGCATACACGGTGTGTTAATTTCTCGTTTTCGGCATTCTCTCCCATTATAAAATTGGAGGTAATTTTACTTTATTTCTTTTTTGTGTTTGGTGTTTGTCTTACTTGTTGTATAAATTTTAATGATTTAGTATCACAAAAGTGTCTTTCTGATTCGATGTGTTCTCGTTCTGTGGCTTCAACATTCAAAGTTAAGGTGATTCAAGTTTCTTTTTTTTGTGCCTCTCATTGATTCATACCAACAAATAAAATTCACTTTTGTCGGCTTGCAAATTGGCCGAGTGTGACAACTTGTGTAAGTGCGTTGTGTGGCCACAAAGAAAATGGCCAGAATTTTCCCAAAAGGGAATGGAAATCACCTTATTAATTTTTGGTAGCAAAAATGTGAAGTTAAATGTAATTCTCCAAGTAACTGGAATTTTGTTTAGATGCGGCCCCAACCGAGAAGAGATACAGAGAGTTCTTCCATGCCGATTCCGACTACAATTCAATGAATTGGTGTATGGGGTCCACTCTCACAGTCCCTGAAAATATAGCCAAACAAAACAAGAGAGAACAAAAGCGAAATTAAACGGATATCGAAGTGTATTTTAATGCGGTTCAATTCTTTATTTGTGTACATTTATTTATTATTTTGGATTTTTATTTTTTTTATTTTTGTTTCAAAACCAAATCACACCGAAGAGAAAATGTAAATGTCTCGTATTGTCGTTTGAAAACATACACTGGAACAGTTACAATGTGTCTGTTTCGTTTGTGAGAATCCCAGAAAGCAAAAGAATATCACGTTGTTCGATAGTTCTGGATTGCGTTGCGTTTCGTTTCAAATTTGGTGGCAAAGTATTGAATGTGAATTGCACATATTTGCGTATAATATAATGTGCGGGTGACACCGGCCACCAGTCAGCAGCCATCCCGACATATTAAACTGGTAAACTTTGTCAGTTATACACGGCCATACAAAGTAGAAGAAGAACTCGTATGCAGCTGTTTCATTTTGGGGTATCCAATTCCTGACGGATACTAACAATGGTAGATGGTGGCGCGGTTACAAAAGAGATGATGCTGTTGTTATTGAAGCTTTGAGGCAACATTGTCCTCATTGCTCTGCTATTTTGGTTTGAATTTGTTATATAAACTTGCCAACTACATATAGTTATCGTTGACAAAGTACGTTGCTCCAAAAGTGGGTAGAAACGGTTTTTTATTCCTTTATGTATGAAAAAATCTCCCCAATATGAGATGATGTTTTGTATGAGAGAAAAACACCAAAACGAAAAACTGTTATGAAATGATATGAGAGCTGTTTTCGGTGTATGGAAAATGGTGTAGAGTCGAGGAATATTGCCGCATTATTGTGGAGTTTGCCATGTTTTCCTCAGTTATAGTTTTTGTTTTATTTTAATTTTTTCTTGTGTATAGTTATTTGGGAAAACGTTTTGTGCCATGGCGCGCGGAGCATGTGAGAATATACTCTCCGGTAAATGCGTTAAATGTAGAAAAAAAAAAGAATGAGTATCCTGAAGGCGATGCATGAAATGCAGTATCAGTGAACTAAAAACGATATATTTGCTGGCAAATATGCGGTGAATTGGTACCAAACATACAAGCGGTGAAGACTCGCCATATACCAGAATAAAAAGAGACTTGAAAGATATTGCTAAAGAGGAAAAAAAAAGAACATGAAATTTACTATACATGAATTGAGAACAAAGAGACCTGAAATTGAAGGACTGAAGTACTGGAGGTAGACACTCGACAGTTGTGTGTTTGGGGAATGAAATTAAAGGCACAAAAACCAAGAACTATAGTTTAGTTGTTGTTTTTATTCTTTTCTGTTTTACTACTGAATGTAATGGTTTTGGTGAAGAAGGTACTTACCAGCTAATATCATTGCGTTATAATCAACTAAATAGAATGTACAGACGTACAAGGTTTAGTTTAAAATGAAACAAAAAAATATGAGAAACACAAAATTATGCTGATTTTTTACGGTATTTACCGAGTCCAATGAGCATAATTTAAAATGAGCAAAAAAGAAAAAAAAAACGAAAGAATTGTTTCAAATAGAAGCATACAATGGTTCAGTGTATTTTAAATGTTTTTTTTTTCTTAATGTTGCGGTGTCTCATTGGAATTGTGTGGTGCATATTATACTGGATGAAATAAAAGATATTGAATTTAAAGAGTCCCGGATAAAATAAGTGCAATGGAATATAAGTAAATGTATATGTAATGAAGAAACCAGCTATTGAGATCAAGACCAGATTGGGCTGATTTAATAATGATCGAATGAAGCAATATTTAATAAAAATAAAGAAAATATAAAACAAAAACTTAAATTAAAACTGAGAAGAATTTAATGGCGAATATTGGATATGCGATGCTGGAGTATTGTATTGCGAGAGAATATTCATAAAGATAATAAGAAAAGAAAAGTGAAGACTAAATGCCCATGAATATCAGTGATATGGTGGTGGTTTTGGAATAAATTCACTCATTTCATGTTTTGTTTTTTTGTATTAATGTGGTTTAATGGTAATTCAAAATAATTTGGCGTGTGCAGAATTACAGATGAAAGACCTCTTTTTACCAATGGTTAACAGTTTAAGAATTATTCTCTGCATGATTTTATGTTCTCTACGAGGTTATTATCAGTAATCTTGATCGAATTTAACGACAATTTATGGAATAAAAAAACACAACAAAAGAGATCTTCATATGTAATCAATGAAATTGAAGGAATCTTTATTGCTTTTGGTCGTAATTCGGTTTTGGTAGATTGGAAAATATCACAAATAATAATGAATTTTACCTGTAGTTCTATACAAGAGAACTGAAATGATAAACGAATATTACAGCTGAGGTACCGGCTTAGTTCTGATGTTGATGGCTGTTGGTTATGGAAAACATAAAAGGAAAATATTCTTTATCAGGGATCCAATGTTGTCATGAAAATTATGAAATTCAATTGACATGCTATGAATCGTAAAGGAAACTAATGTAAGGCCTCCCTGGGTCTTTGAGTTGTATGTCTGGATTGGTGTGTGTATGCGAGTGTATGTTGATGTCTGCTCAAAAGACACACGGTTTTCTGTTTCAATGTCACAACTACCGGTTATGGATTACATTTTTAGTTTTATTAATACTGCGGAATTGACTCTTGGTTGGATATTGAAAATACTGAAAAGGATTCAATGTACGGTTCGAAGCCAATCATCTTTTAAAATTCCGTTAACTTTTCTTTTGATATTAAATCGCTTCCGGAATAATGACTGCAATGAAAATCAATTGAGGCAAAGGAAAAAAAAAATTGAAGTTTTATTTGTTATTTTGTTTTTTATATGTACGATTGGATGTTTCCAATGATTTTATTGTTCATTCAGCAGTAAGCTACTTAAAATGCAGAATCTACTATGCAAGCATTTGATTTTATTGTTTGCCGCCGTCTGGTCGTTTATTACTCACCACTTCACTGTTGTTTTCGATTTCAATTGTAACTGCCTTAATTCTGTATCGTTGGTTGTTTGGCTGCTATCACGATGAGTTTTCTATGCCGTTGGTTTTTTTTACCTTTACAAGAACTTACCGTTTTGAGTACATTCGAATGATGTTATGATTTATATTTATTAATATTCGATAGAAATTGAATTAGAATTGAATGTTTAGTAGAAGGATAATGCTAATTTTTCTGTTTTTCTATTTTAGGTATTTGCCGATAAAATAGAGGTTGAAGAACAAAAAATACTGATTGAGAGAATAAACAAGGAAGAAATAATACCAGTAGTGGTTAATATCCAATTTGGTGTACATAAAAAACAGTGAAATTATGAAATTGGAAGAACCAGGCGGCCGTGGACCACCAGCTCGTTCACAGGACGATGCAACGGTTGGTTATGGATTTCAACGTATTCCACCGGAGGCTGAATTTTCACAATTTACTCAAAAACAACAACGTTGGGCCTCCGGTGATGACACCATAATTGATGTAAGTTTATTTTTGGGATATAGAAAAAGAATAATTTTCCTTTTAGGTCTGGCATCAATAACAATTTTTGTTGCTAAAAGTTATTGTTAGCAATTTTGTTTTTCTATTTATTTTGGTTTATCAGTTTTCTTGAAGATTTTCTACGGGATATGGATGGTTTATCTGGTTAGATAACATCTTCGAATAATATTTGTTGTTATTCCGTAACAATAATTCTAATCATGAAATTCTATGAAATGTTCACAACTAATTTACTTAAAATATCAAAAATGTTACCATCTAAACAACAAAACTTTCTGGCCTATTCGATGGAGAGAGTTATTATTATTGATTTTCTTTTTATTCGTTACTGGTGTGTATGGTAAGTTACTTTTCCCAGTACATGGCTGAGCATATGAAAATGTGTTTCGATTTTCCATGCGGTAACGAAACTCTAATGGTTTTGACTATATTTGCTATTGTCAGGTTTATTTATTCTCATGTACATTTAGATTTTGTTTTTTTGGTATTTTTGGGGTAACAGCCGATTCAAATGAGATCGGTAACAGTTTGTGTACAGTTACGGCAATTGAGTAAGAGGAGAGATTTTCCATGTTGTGCGACCCTGAAAGTTCTAGACATAGTAAACTGACTATGATTACACATCATAAAATTTCATGTATCATGTTGGTTTCATATATTTTGTTTCTACCGGTCAGGTGGGAGGACAATTATATGAATGTGCTTTTATTGAAAGACTTGGAATGTGGTAATGGTGGTGGTTTTTTGGGTCGTTCTCGAACAAAAACACTAAAAATGAAAATTATATTTTTGTTTTATTCAATTTAACCGATGATTGTACGAAATTTTAACTCAAAATTGATTATTAATTCCGGCAATTATTGGAAAGGGACGTTATTGGATAGACTTTTGAGTGAATTTCTGAATATCCATAAACTAATTTGCTTTATGGAAATGATTTGAAAATTGGACGTTTGATATGTTGTGCCGCATATGCTATCGGAAATTAAATTGTCCAACTGTGTTATGAGACTTCAATGTAAACTGATTAGTACCAAAATTGAGAATTAATTTTTGCTACAATTTAATAGAATTTGATATGATTTACTATAATTTTAACTAATTATTTGTTGTTTGTTTTTTTTTCTATTTAAGAATCAAGATAAATGGAAGTATAATTCAACATTAAATTCATCAAGTGGACATGGTGGATTAGGTGGTATTGGTGTTGTTGGAAGTGGACTCGGTGGATTAATGCCGAATACATCAAAAACACCACAACTATTGAGCCATCATTTAAATCATCATCCATCTCAAATGCCGAACCATATAAATCCACAAAATCATATGAATCAAACAGTGTTAAATCATGGATTGAATAATTCAACGGCATTACCATTGCAAATGACAATGGGACCACAGCCCAGTATCTATGATCATATGCATCCAAATGGTGTTGGTATACCAAAACAGTCTGGTGATCAGCAACAACAACAACAGCAGCCCGTCGTCTATTTGGGGAATCAACAACATTTGGGAATGGTACCGCAGAGTCAATATTTGAATGCACGTAATGCAGCGGTGAGTACAGAATCATAATCATAATATTCCGTTTTTTTTTATCTTTATGTATGTTTCGACGTTATTCTACAACTCGATTGTGTTTTAATTGTTTTATGTTTCAAAGAAAAAAAAATAAAAACAATTCGGTTGTGTTAATCCTCTGAACCATGAAACATAGAGAGTGAAATAAAGAGAGAGAGATTGGAACATTAACTACTCTACATTGTCGTATAAGGGAAGGGTGGTAAAATAATCAATAAATTAATTGATATCAATATGAGATTTAAATTGAATCATTTGAATTCTTTTACTGTGGATTCTGAACGATGGGAACAGTGGTACACTTTAGTCTATATGACTGTCCAATTGATTTGATTGAAATAAAATTTAAAACCATTTTTAATTTAATAATTTTGTTGAATTGCACATTGGTATGTGACCATCTGCTCTTCACACTAATTATGTGCGTGTTTAATATCGATCTCGTGTAAATAATGTGACTGGCAGTTACCGTAGATGTAGCGAGAATACAATTGTATTAATACATAATTTAGTTATGGCCGGGGGTAAATTCAGTTGAATTGAAACGTAATGTAATACCGGTATCTGTTTGTGCTATAATAAGTAGTTTGATATACTTAATTTGAATGATGTGTCGTCTCTAAGAACAGTTGAGCGTAACGTTTCAATTGTGACTATGTTTGAATATCGACGAATCTCTATGTTTGAAGTGAGGAAAACGGATAAATTTATCCTTATGGATTATGTAGTGTTTTGGGCTTCAAACGGATAGAACTAACACCTGTCACTACTGTAAGAACGTAAACGATTTGGTATAAGATGATGGAAGAAAAACCATGCTGAGTTGATGGAATGGTATTAATCGATAATCCCCCTGGTTTTTGGATTCGATGGGGGGATGTTGGATTTTTATCAATTTTCACAAAGTGGTTCAAGTGGAGACCTCGATTCAAAAGATATTGCCAATATAATGCGATAAAAATATGTTTTTCTTATGGGGTAGATGCAAAAAAGAAAGAAGACGAAATATTTTATCTCGATTTATTGAAATTACTATTTTACGCGTGCTGACTTTTAGCACTTGTGTTACCCCAGTCGACTGATGATTCATATTGGCTCGGGTTTTGTTATTAGGCAAAATATTCAATGTCTTTTTGGGCGTTTGGGTAATATTTGGAAATCTAGCAAATGTAATAATTTAAGTAAATAATATTTTATTTATGCAATGATGTTGGGGGGGGGGTAATGTTGGAGCTGATAGTTGAATGTAAGGGTTCAGTCTTTTGGGTTCGGGAGAGATAATGGAATGACTTGGATGACTTTTGGGGTCGGTGTGTCTCGTCAATTTGCGATTGGTGGGAATGATAATGAATTTCACAATTTTATGGGTGAACATCATTTAGTTTCATTGGTGTATCTCTTATTATTTCGATGTCAAATTTAATGAGTATTTAATTGAATAATTTTTGTGTCTACGTCTTAAATCGCACATTCCAGATTTGTTCTGCATTAATGCACAATATTTTATGTTATGCTGTATTTTTTTTTTTCATAAAAATCAAACGATCATTTGGTGTACACTTGCATACAATTTAATGTTATTTATTTCTTTTAATATTCATTCCTTTTATTATAATTTTTTTTTTTTTTTCAACGAAAAAATAAAAATTATTTTCATTATAAGCTGTTGCATACAGTAATGGAAGAAACTTAACCGATTTAATTCAATTTGATTAAAACAAATTTTTTTTTTATTATGATGTCTTCATATTAAATTCATTAGAATAAAAATGAATTTTTATTTCTTCAAAATGTAGGGATTCATTTTATGTTTTTATGACTGAAGATTGTATTATAATGTTTTACTTTGCGAATTTTTTTTTGTTACAAATCAACGGTGATTTATTGTTGCTTATACTTTTCGATAATAATTTGTTGTATTGAGTTTTTTTTGTTTTATAAAATAACAGTGGAAGCAATGTGAAAATGATGGAAAAGAGCTTTTTTTATTATCTTTGTTTCAATATGTTTGTTACTTGAGGGATGGAAATTATGGAATATTTTGTATATGGAACACGCGTTTTATTTTATTATTGAGTTTACTTATGGCCTCCTGTGTGTGCCAGTGGATGAAACGTGATCCAAATGATGTGGATGCTTTTCTATTTTACTTTGGATTGTGTGTGACATAATTTTCAATTTTAATGTTTTTGTACAATGGTTTTGTTATTGCCATATACACTTCATTTAACATGATGCTCTCAAGGTGAGTGGAATATGCTGAAATGAAAGTTTTAGACACAATTGAGATATGGGGATGGGATTTAAGGAGATACATGAAACAGTTGAAGTAACTTTGTAATGCAAATACAGAGAGTTTTAGACGATCTCTTTGGGAGTTAGTAGATTACTTTATATTTTGATTCATTTGGAATACCATCGCGAGATGAAAATGAATAATGATTTATTGTTTGACATTGAATTTTTTAGTAAAATTTTTGAATCGAATTCATTTATATGAATTGAATCAGTTGTTGGCATGTGATAATGAAGAGGTTTTCATGTCGTTAGTAAGAATTGGCACTAGAAGTGATTAATATTCTTTATTTGAGAGTCATGATAGGATTTTTTATTCAAATGTACGTGATACTTGACTGTTACACCTTGAAGGAGAAGTGACTAAATTGCAATTATCAGTTGGGATCCGAAATTGATCCCTTAACGAGGGCTGTGACATTTAACGAACATAATTTGGTTTTGATTTCTTTTCAAGTTCCAAAGAAGAATAAACTTTTCAATTTTATTTAATTCAGCTAAGATGTTTGCTATTTGCCATGAGAGAAACGTATAAATTTTGAATAATTCATTTTCGCATTTAAAATTTTCATGCGATTATTAAGCGTATTAGATGCGTATTTTATTGTTAATTAGATGTCATGAATTATATCTTCGTATATTGGCAGAACCTTTATTGTGTATGTTTGTATTATTAAATATTAATAAGGTCATCATACGATGTTTATTGTTGGGATTCGCACGCTAATTCTGTTTAAGGTTTATTAATGGGGTGTTTAATGTTCTTTCAGATAAGAATGTTTGGTTTTTTTGTATTCTGTAATTGGCTGGAGAAAATGTGTCGTTTTCTCAAGGTTTTAAAAAATTAATTCAACTTGATTCTAATCCACTAGAGATTTATATGATCAATACACCCGATTAATTGATATGGACTGGAGAAAAGAATTGAACATCATATTAGCCAGTTCGATAATAAATTGTTCCCAGTTGGGGATGTATCATTTTCACAAAAGTATTGAATGAATTGGAATGTACATAGTTTCAATTTTAGTAATGAATATAAGAATACAATTCTAATACAGAAAAAAAAAGTTTGAAAAACAAAAGTTTAATACACTGAATGGTAGAGAGAAAAGAACTCCATTACCTCGTAAATAATGATTTTATGTAAAAATTGCTTTTTATATCTTGTGTATACAACGGCAATGGATTTTATTTAAAACTTTTTTTTTTTTTATTTTCGATTTGAGTTCTTTTGAAAGAGAATCTCTTTTTATTGTATTATTTCTGTGTTTTTTGCTGTTAGTTGAATCAGAAAATGTCTGTTTTCGTTAGAGTTTATGTTGAAGGTGTTCAATTGTATAGAATAAGCATAAAACCAATTAAAGCTTCGTTCGTTCATTTTAATTTTTTTTTTCTTTTTTTTTTTGTTGCTAAACTTTAATGATGAAGAGAGTGTGCGTTTCAGCTGAATAATAACAAGATCATTCTTATTCAATGATAAAGTTTTATAAAAATTTTTTTTATTCTAAACATCGATTTAAACTCTTCGCGAAATTGATGGTACAAAAAAAAAGAGAAGAATCGATAAAATATAAGAAAATACACGAGTAAAGAACTGGTTAGTAATAATTCGCAATAATGATCTGTGATTTTGAGAGCATCCACCTTGAATTTGCATTGATTGGTAGTTTTTAAAAACTTCAACTGTGATTTTAACAGAAACTTCTTTTGTTTTTCTTTTTGGTCCAAAAATAACTATCAATGATGATGAAAAATTAAATCAAATGAATGAATATTCAGTATTAATTATGACTGCCTCAATGCAACAGATTAAATTCAATTGTAATTTTTGTGTAATTAAATGTAAATTTAATATTTTTATTTTGTTATAAATGCAATTAACGTTAATTTGCAATTGATCAAACCATTGAAATCAATGGACTTTATTTTCAAAAGCAATTCTCCCCATTTTCTTGTGTTTGTAATCTGTTGTTTTTGGTTGTTAATTAAAATAATGCGAGTTTTGTTGTTGTTGTTGTTAAAATAAATTTTTATGTACTGAATTATACCAATACACATTAATAATTTCCGGGAGGGATTTGATGTTATCGGTTGATTAAAAATTGCGTATTGAATCTATATATTTTCTATATAATAATGATTGACTCTCTGTTTCTTTTTATTGTTTAATTTGGCGTACATTTGCCATACGGTTATTGTAAAAATATCTAAATAATTATAATAATATTCGTTATTTATTCTTTATAAATAGCAGGCAAAAAAAAAAATTAAAATAAAATAAAATCAACCATGTGCTTTAAGTGTATGGTTTATGTATAATTCTACAAACATAAAACATTAATTAAATTGAATGAATATAATTATGTAAAATTATTCATTCCCGTTGAACCTAAGGTATTGAAGTTTTGATATGCTGAAAATCATTTCTATGTCATGATTAAAACGCGTACCATGTAATTCAAATAGAAAAATTGGAAATAAAAGTTAAACATAATTTACGCATTGACGAATATTGAACATTGTACTGAAGAAATTCTTCATGGCATACAAGAATTCTTGTTATCTTTTTGAAAAAAAAAAATTAAAGGATGTTATTAATTTAGAACAAGAAATTAATTACTTTCACTCGGTAGGGAAAACGAATCGTTTTGTTCTTTGATGTGTACAGAAATTCCACGGTTTTAAGAGAGTCGACATTGTTGTCTGAAGCCAAATCATAAAATAGTCACATAAATTCACGTTCGATTTATCTCTTAGTGATTTTGTCGCTGTTGACATGGGATAGAAAGAACAGTAGAAAGACAACGACTTTAGTGTTGTGTACCTAAACCGCGAAGAAGTTCGTTAAACATTTTGGAATATATCGGGGATAAAACATAACTCCATATGGTTGTTAAGTATGTTTTATATTGTATTGAGTATGTGTATGTGACTTTCGATTATGATGCCATATGAGGTCTTTGATTCCTCCTATTGAATACAAATCGATTCAGGCAAAACGGTGTGGCCGGTTCTTTTTATATGATTGTTCTGTTAATCAAACAGCTAAGGACTGTTGATTTCTATGTTCTGGTTCTTCTTGTTGCTGGTTACCTCTTCAAATGTTTGGATTCTCTGGGATATTTTAGCCTAAGTCTGGTTGACTGACTTTATGCTGTTTTAATTTCATATGGTCTCGTGGTAAAAACACCGAAGTTATCTGGATTGGTCGCGGAAACCACTTTTGATTGTATTCAACTACATTACAACTACTGTATTGGATTATATAGTGAATGAGTTCAACAGTATGAGGTAGAGATAGACTTGAGAATTAAGAAAGGCAATAATGTTGGTTACGTTGGTTCAGTGGTGGAGTACATTTTGATAGTCGTCGGGTCCAATATGAGCAAGATACTATTATTATTATGAATGTAATACCATACACGGCATATGATTTTGAATCGTAACATAACAACGAGTTGTTTCCTCTCCTCGCCCCTTTGGTTATTAAATTGGAAACAGAATTTATTTATGTGTTTTGGTTTTTTTGTATATGTTTTTCCTGTGTTATGTTACCTTTTAACAAATGTGTTGTCTCTGTGTATGGATCACGGGAATATTATAGTCTATGGAGGAATGAATTGGATGTGGTTCGTCAGTCAGCCGGTGAAATCTGGACGAGAGAAGTGTTTTAAAATAAAGAATTAACGTACACAGTTTGTTTTATATTTGATATTCTGTTTTGAATAAAATAAAATTTGTTGTTTGGAAGAAACAACGCGTATTGGAAAAGAATTAAATTTTTGAATTTTGTGTTTAAAGAATCTGAATCAGCAGTTTATTAAGATCAGTTGGATACAATAGATTGGATAGGAATCCTCTTGGCATTGAAAGGATATTTGGATGGTTGTTTAATGAAAAGCGAACCAGTTTGTTTCTTAATATTTGATCCTGAATGTGTGATGATTCCATCATTATTACATATTGTGTTAGTGTTATATTGAATTCATAAGTGTTTTGTTGCGTTGATTTCGAAGAATCTAATCAAACGGTATGAGACGATAATTTATTTCTAAACCGAATACATATTTTCTTAAAGAAAAAAGTAAAACAACAAAGTGTAAATATTGTAAATTGTATTTAAATAATTAAATTGGAATATAACAAGGAAAACAAGAAATTGAATTTGTTATTAGTGTATTATTAAATCACAGTGAATTGATATTTCTGTTTAAACCAGAAAGAGAGAAAAAGAAAAGAAGTTTTTAATTTATTAGAGAGAATTTACATTGGATAATTTTACTTGAATTTTATGGAGAAGTTTCTTTTAGAAGTTTTTATTATAAGAAGAGTTGATAGAATATTCCAATTTTGGAATACAAGACACTCAATAAGAGATAACAAAGAATAGTCTCCTAATATTTTAAAAGTGTTCTGTTTTAAAGATTACAACGAGCCAATAAATATTCATATTTTGTTTTATTTTTATTTAAAGTTCCTTGGTGTATATTGAAATAAAGAAAATAAATTATTAAGAGAATTTAAATTGAATTTTGGCGTTTATTCAGAATAATCACAGTGGAATAAATAAAAAAAGAAACGCGAAGGAGTGAAATTTTCAATTGTTTTGAAATAAAGAAAATTCAGTTTTATATTAATTGGTGTGAAATTAAAAGAAAAGCCGTCAAACTGTCGACCATTGGAATGAAATATTTGCCTGAGTTTGGATACTCACCTGATGTTGGCGATCTTGTGGCATCATCCGACATAATGGTGTGTTACTGTTAATGTGTTTTCTTCCATATCTAATTACTTTATAAATATAAATCGAATACGATTAATTTACTCTAAAGTTCTAAATCTCTTGATAATGGAAGTAAATGTCAAAGTTTAGAATTCAAATTGATTAGTTTTGAGATTAAGTTCTATCATCTCGATCATTTTCTCAGGTTTCGTTATATTGGATATTTTGTATTTCGATTTAAGTGTGTTCAATGTTTCAATTGATGAATTTATCGTGGTCAATTGGTGAAATACAATTTAATGTTATTTGGCTTAAAACTGAAAAAGTTTCTTACTTTGTTTGGAAGGAAAATTGAAAAGGAAGGAGATGTTTTTGAAAGTTATCTCTTCTACGAGTATGTGTATGGATGAAACTGAATACTTTGATGAATTATATGTTGTTATGGTTGAAGAAGAATGAAATGGGATTTATGGCATAAAGGAGGGAGTTGGTCAATTTTTCATTTTTGCGAATGTGATGTATGGCAACCAAGTAGAAAGAATCCCCAATCTTTATCTATTCAATCTGTGATTTTCCATTTGTAACTCAAGTGTAAAATGAAAAGAAAATTCATTACAATGAAGAGATTTTGAGTATTCATATGTTTAGGTTTCAAATATGTGTATTAAATCGCATTTAATATGTTGCCATGTAGTATAGAGTTCAGAATAAAATTGAATGAACTGCAATCCTATTGCCAAATGGTACATTTAAATCAATTCTCTATGGGTCCCTTATATGGTTTGTTTTCACTTTGATTTTGAATGGAGTGGAAATTGTTGTTTCTTTCGTTGTAGAAAAGAATCAAGAAGAAATGAAGAATTATTTTTAGCCAAAAATGGAAATTTTTGTTTAGCGCTGTTGTTTCCCTTCGGTTTTTCTTCTGTTTCATACGTAAGATTGGTTTTTCTATTCTTTTTTCTGTTTTTCATTGAATTTTATTTTCCGTTAAACGTTGAAGGGAATTGTTTTTTGTTGCTTGGTGGATTTTTCATTGATTTGCTGCTATCATTCCGTTCAGATTATTGTTTGTTTTTCTTTAAATCATTTTACGTTTTTCTTCTGGTTTCAATATTTCTTCAATCTCTCATATTGAGTCTTTGGAATCACACCGGGATTTTCATCAAACGTATTCTCCCTTAAACACATCAAACGGATTTTCCAAGAATTTTTCATTCTTTTCACGGTGATTTGAAAAATCATTTCACACCATTATCTTCTAAAGTAGTAACACTGCTGTTATAGAAAGTAAACTGTGTTTTATTCTTAGCTTATTCCAATACACAGCCAATGACGTTGTGTTGGATAAGTGTCGTTCAAGAATTGTGCCTTCTTATTCAATACTTTATGTAATGTTGCCTATAAATATTATGGTTGATATCTGTTTGGTTGTTGGTCTAATATTACAACATACGTTTATGTTGTTGGTCTATTTAAGAAGAAATAAGGAACGCGAAGACCTCGCGCATCGTTTTTCAATAATAATTTCTGATTTGAAAAGTTTTATCTTTGTGTAACCGCTACGGTATAACAAAATTAAAGAAAATACAGCTAAAACTGGCGTCTTGTTTAAATAGAAGAAAGAAAAATGATTGTAATGCCATCGTCTTCTACTTATAACATTAAATATGGTGAAAATTATTATGGAATAATTTTGTATTTAATAGAATATTGGATATGTGTTGAGCCATGTACTTTATATGAAAACGCGGAATTTACCTTTTTTAACGTAAAGAATTAGAAAGAACGCTCTGGTTAATTCTGGCTTCAATATTCTAGAAGTTCGTCAATGTTGTTCTTTATTGTATATGCTTTTTGAAATTATCTGAGTGTGTATAATGTTCTACTATAGACTTTATTAAATGAACGTAGAATAAATGAGCATCAACATTGTGATGGTTATGTGAAAAATATAAAGTTTTCGATTAGAAAATGGTTTCTTCTGGAAAATGATTTAAAAATTTAAAGTTTATTATCCTTGTGTTGTTGCCCTTCAGTCGTTGATCTTATATTCGTAAATGGCAAAATGCATCAGCATAGGAAAAATATTACTTTTGCACAATTTTTCATTAAACAAGAATTGTATTTTATCTATTAGCCACAGAATGTGTAGAATAAAATCAATAATATTGAATAAGAGACGGCATATTGCTTTTATTTATAATTTTAATCGTATACGCTAGATGTTAATAAAACTGGTCTTGTCTTCAAATAACTTTAGCTATTGCGATAAAACTTAATGTAACAATTTTATAGAGAGCAGAAGAAGAGGTGGATTCATTGAAAATTCATTGTCAATAACTGATGTTCAATTATCGTTTTGGTATTTTTCGATTTACCTTATTATTCAGTAAATCCATCAAGGGATGTAAAACATTGAAACAAATGGAATAATATTTCGACAAGAAACGATGTTCTTTAATACTTTTTGTTTGTCTACAAGATCAAGTTTTATGTTATGTTCTTATAACGAAGACTCTGTAATGTTTATCCAAAACGAAAGAGAAATTAATCTGAAGCCGATGATGGCATAAAGAAAAATGATGATACATCTTGTTGAACATAAATTAGAAATGGATTTATGGTAGTCTATTAGAGTAGCTAGATATTCTTGATTCATAATGAATTATGGTTATACTTTGATGCTATGGAAAATTCATATTGATAAAGCGAAAGTTTTTCTTTTTCTTTTTTATTTGATTTTCTTTGTTATGGATGAATTTTCTAACAGTTAATGTAATCAAATACTGAAAATTGTTTATTTCCTGCTATGATTACTAATTAATATTTCAATTTTGGTTACCGGTTCGTTTGCGCATTGACTGATAATAAAATTTTGTAGAAGAATTTTAACGTTGATGAATATGTGTGTGTGTGTGTGGTATGAAAATATTGTGGCTGTTTCAAAACGTTTTTCGATTAAATTACAACCAGAAACAAGAGAATTGTATTATATGAAATGTGAATTACCTCGTTTTGGATTTTAAATGGGGGTAATTTACTGTCGCACTATGATTATTTTAAAATACATGTTGTTAGACATATTAATTGTAACTAAATTGAATGCAAGTTACAATATAGAATTCCCATTTGAATAACTGAAAATGGTACTATGGCTGTTGGATTCTGAACTCACCACCAGATGATGAATGATGGTAGAATATGTAATTTAACTGAATAAAATATCCGATTTTGTGTCTAACATGAATGTTTTATTAGATGATATTTCAAACTGAATGAGAGATGTAGTAGTCATTTGATTCAAATAAATGTATACGAAAGTCTTTTGGTGGTGAATAATGGACTAATGAATATGTTTAATGGTTCTATCAACTAACTAACACAATTTTAATGTTAACTGATGACTGATGACTACCCATTGGCATCAGTGATTCCTTGTTGTCTACACAATGATTTTTAACAAAGAAAACTTTTGGTTTTTTCTTTTTAATAAAAAATAAATTTTCTTTAAACACTCTAGACGGTATAATGAATTGAGAGTAAATACTGAATAGTCTGGTCCCGTATGCGTCAATATACAAATGGAAATAGAATGAAAAAGGAACAGGTTTTAATTTCCATACGAATGAAGAAAAAAAGAATCTCTAACTACATTGGTATTTCTGATTATATTTTCTATAGATGAAAAATTTCAAAATGAAATCTAAAACAAACGTTAATAATTTACATATTGAAATGCAATTGAATATAAGATTCAACCCTACACGAGACTAATTTGAGTCCATTGTTAAAGGGCTTCCTTATTCTGTCACAATGGGATTATTGTGTGTTGAAGCTTTAGCCATTGGTATCGTGACTGGGTGCTTTTCGTTTTTTATTTGAAATTCTGTCTTGATTTCGTTGCTGTTTTTATTATTATTTTCTCTTTCCAACCATTCACTTGCCATTAATTCAAATGTTACCTGTTTGTATGAAAAGCATTAGAGTCCAAGACTTGTAGAGTGGATTGTGACTGATGAACTTAACAATTCACTTGTTCCTGTTCGCTAAAAAATGAGAATATTTTTGCGATATCGTTTTTGTTTTTTTTTTTTTTCATTTTAAAAGTGATGATGAACCAGAAATATATATTTTTTTTATAAATGAAATAGCAAATTAAAATCCGTCTTTCAAAAATTATTAAGATTCTTGTGGTATAATGATAGCGTTAATGACGCGATCGACCTTGACTTAACTAAAAATGGGGAGTATTCGGTAAAAAGCCAAAAACCTCATTTCAAAGTCTTTGAAAACAGAGAACAATTGAAACATTTGCGTCTATATTTCGTCTATAAAAGACTGAGTAAGTAATAATTAAAGTGAGAAATATAAAAAAATAAATAAAATTAAAACGAAATCATTCACTTGCCATGTGTCTCGTAGTGTGTACTAAAATCAACGTGTTTTCATTTGTAGTCCAACATTACGATGAGATACATTTGGTTTTGTATTTGGTATTAAACGTAATTTTGTTTCTTTTTTTTTTGCAAATAAAATCCAATTACTCGTTTCTGAGTAATTCATGTATATCCAAATGAATTTAAAAGCCTACGTGAATTCGGTTGTTGAACAGCCGAATGAATTAAAATTTCTTTTTGAACGTGTAAAACGCACTTGAGCTACATTATTTACTAGTGTTTCATAATGATTACTAAATACTGCTAAAATGAACATATAATTCATTTCAATGATATTAAACTAAATGGGAGATATAAAAAATAAAAACTAAAAACAAAACAAAACTAGGAGAATTATGTAGTAAAAATACACTAGCGAAATATCTCATTAAAGATTTAGATTTCATTTATGTTGTTATTATTGTACACATAAAACTCTGGTCAATTGCGCTTATTTCCGTACAAAATAAATTCAATTATATCAATTTATCGCAGTTGTGGTTCGGAATTGACGGTTGGGATTCTTTTATTTTAACCAATTCTGGTATAAATGAGTACTGTCGGGTTAATATGATTTTCAACTGGAATATGGTTCCCATTGTATATGTTTGTAAATGAAATTTTCTGCTGTAGATCATATAAGTCATTTAATAATTGACGATGATTTCTATCGAAACTTGTAGTAAAGAAACCTCGAGAGATAATGGAGAAGAACGGAATCATAAAAGTGAAATAAATAATAATGGAACTGAGATTCATCTTAATTTCGTTATAAATCAAATTTAAACGTTTTGTGTTCTATCATCAACTATGCAATTCAATTCAAGATTATGTGAACAATTTTCTTTCAGTTGTACTATTTTATTAATACGAAAAAAAAAATTCCGATTGGCAAAGGCGAATGAATTGAGTGTCTAAGATTAGCCACTATGAATGCGTGAACTTTAAAAATTTTAATGCGAATTTATAGGGTGTGTAATGTGGAGTTAAGAACCATTTAAATATGGTCTACTATGCAAGGCTTAGATTATTTGATATTATGTTGTACTTTAGAAGTGAATAATGTGTGAATACATAACTTAAAATAATCCACTTAATCTTGAACTTGATATCGCGTATATTTGGACGCAGACCTCGAACTTAATGTAACGCCACAATTCAATGGGTTTTATAATATTAATAAAATGAAAAAATTCATCATTATAGCCATAATGAATAATGAGAAATAGTACATTAGAGTATTTATGGACGGTATGTAAATAGAATACATAGTTTAAATGCAGTCACGGTTGAATTCTTAAGAAATATGTAACGCGAATGCGACTGAACAATCCCCAACTATGTATTCGTTAATAAATATACAAAAATTGTTGTATCTTAATATTTAAATGAAATGCTTGATGAGAACAAACAAATTCATTTAAAAGTCATATGAGTCGTTTTGTATGGTTCCAATGAATGTTTTCAAGAAAACCGGTGAATATTGTTGTGTCTTTTAACTGTATTTTGGTGTTTGTTAATATCAAGAGTATTGAGTCAACTTTTCTTATATGAAAAGAAACGAAAAGTGAGAAATTTTTATTTAAATTTAAAGTGATGCAATTCAAATGTCGGTTGCACTGAATCACATAATAAACTCTGTCTGAGTAAACAAGAAAATTCTTCGTTTGTAATTGATAATCATTTATAATATGGAAGTATCAGTTCACCGTAGCATTGATAATGACAATGGAGGACTACCACGATGATAATCCATTTAATTTTTATTAATTTAATTTGAGGGAAAATTAAAATATTTATTAAGATCTACTATGTATCCCCAGTTGTATCTATTAACACCCCGGGTATTTAGCGTCTGTGTTGAAAAAAAAGAAACTATGAAATTTATGTGTTTATGAAAGCGCGTTAATTTAACCGTCTTATTATTGCTTGAATGTAAAACCGCATCATATTTTATACACCTTGACCTACACCAATTTACGTCTCACACTCTATTGACTTAAACAAATGAAAATTATATAGAAATATATAACGTCAGTAGAGACAACCCGGGCTGAGGTAACACATTAAAATTGAGAATAAACGTAAAAGATTAGCTTGTTCCCCGCCCGGATTGTGGAACTAAGACGATGAAAGTTTTACGAAGTGAAAGAAAAAAGTCGTATAGAGCGTTTCATTGCAGTTTATATGAACATAAAAACTCATACATCAAGACACTAAGAATTTCGTTATTATTCTGTCTTTATTTTTTTATTTTTTTTTATTAAAAATTTTGTTTGTTGTTTTCGTTTAGAATTAAAAATGAATTGCTTTGGGTCTTTTAATAGTGAAGTGGTTTCTTATATACAATTTTTCGTTTTATTTATTTTGATTATTTGTGAGACGTTTTGGGTTGTGTGACGCGACTTCAATGAATCTTCTTCAATAGGGGAAATTGTCTGGGTAATAAATAATCGGTTTAAATTCTTAAAAGAACGTCTTTATATTTGTTAAATGGGGATTCGATAATTGAAGTTAATTATAATTGAATTTTTAGTATTCAATGGATTCTACCTATCGTTGTTTAGAGATACTTTCACAAGGATTCCTTTTTAAAACGTGGATCACTTACCCCGTGTATTATTGAGTATTCATTGATTTTGTATAAGATGAAACAGAATTATATTGCGCATATAATTAAAAACTGAGCTTAAATCACTCTATTGTCTGGCCAAAGACCTGCCAGTTGAGTGATTTCAAGAGAGTGTGACGTAAGATGAACATGTTCCGTATTCCATATGTTTTCTAATTCATTGATGGGATTAGTTATTGGAACTAAATTGAAATAAATTCATGATTGAGAATTTTTTATTCAGAAAGTTTCAAATGCAATGAGATTTAAATTTTTATTGTGTCCATTTCAAAGTCACATTGGGTGTGTTTGTAATCGATTCAAATATGGTCAAAAGGATTGAATTTATTTTATTGATTTTCACCTGACGTGTGTTTATCAGTGTTGTTTTTAAAATACAATAACAAAAAAATTGAAAATAACTAATTTCTTTATTGAATGTGTCTCATATATTGAAAACAGAAGACTTTCTCATTAAATCTAATGATTATCGGATGGTTGTTGGTGGCAACATTGAAAAACTTATTGATCAATCAGTCCTTGGAGGCGGAAGAGTAATGTACTTCTATTGTGTGTTTTTTTTCGGTAAATTCATGTACATACACAAGAGCTTAGCAAAAATAATTGAATACATAATTTAATTATGAGACGATGATATCAAATGAAAATTGATTACAAAATTTTATCAGTGTGTTTTAGATATAAATGACAATAGGAATATTGTTTCACTCTGGTACTACTCCATACTTCATACTTATGGTTCAAGTTTTTCTTGTTATTTCTTTTATTAAATTGCGATCGAAATTTTAATTGGATTAATATTGGTATTTGAATTTATTGATTTTTTTTTTCATTGTAATATGATACATTGGTATCATTTGTAATAAGCAATAGTATGGATAATAAAAATTAAAAAAAAATGTTTCTTTCGATGTCAGCTAAAAAATATTAAATTACTCTATTATTGGTATATGAAAATTTTGATTGTTTTCCGTTTTGAATTTTATTGATAACATTTTAGTTCACCGAAATTTTATAATTTTGCATACACGGATATAAATTAAAGGGCCATATTCTATGCAAATTGTTACATAATTGACAGTTCAATTGTCATGGTATGTTTTGTGTTATAAGAAAATCACTTGAATTTATGTACAGCTGCATTGGAAATAGAAAAGCGTGTCTGCTAACTTTGTTCGGATTCGTTTTTAATAAGACGATTAGAATTTTAATGGAAAATTTGAAACAAAGAAAATGAAAAATCAATATGTAACTTATCCAGATTTAATTGACGTTGGGTGAAAATCAAAACACAAAAATTATGGAAATAACAAAAACTCTTTACACGTGTTCGACTAATAAACTGCGATTCATTTATTCTATCTTTTCTTCTTTTACTTGATATTTTACTGTGGAAATTATCGATGTATGATAATCATAATTTTCGATATGATATGGTTTTCTATTCTTATTTTATTCTACATATTGATTGCTGGGTTATTTTTGTTGATATGAAGTAATGTACAATGTGTTATGACCATTTAGGTGGTTTTGATCTTTTCATAATTTATCTATTTTTATTACAATTTTATTTATCATTATTCTGTTGTATTCAATATAAATGGATTGAATGAATTGTTTTGTATACACAAATACCATGATTGAATTTAAGTCGCATATTAATTGAGACATACACCGGCATTATTTGTAATAACATTGAATCAAATGAACTCTTTGGTAATTGGTATTGGATGAAAGTTCACCAATTCTTAACGATTTTGGTTATACAACGTCAATTGTGTTTGGTATAATTGAAAATGAATTTCATTTAATTCGTTACAATTTTTTCGTTTTTTTTTTATCAGTTGAGGCTATGGAAACTGTTACTTTTATTATTTTTATAATGTTTATTAGCATTTAAAGAAAAACATTGAAAAGTTTGTTATTTCTTTACTTGTATTATGAAAACAAAAATGAAATTATTATAAATAATTGTTATCGCGCTGCACCTTTTTTTTTTTGTATTTAATTCTTTTGGGGGTCTGGTTAATAAGGTGACAGTCGTTGAGTTTTGAAACTTACCTATATGTTAGGGTACCAGTTGTTATTTTAAATCGTATGTGTTTGTGTATTTAGTGAGTTAAAGGTGTTCGTTCATTTAGTTATAATTTATTATATGATGGTTGTTCATGTCACATTTTCATACTGTAGGTGGAAGTGACCGTGTTGTTCCGCAAAAAGGAAAAAAAAAATAATAAAACGCTAGAGGAAACTAATAAGAACTTAACTTGTTTACTTGTTCTTTTCATTCAATTTAGTTTTGTCATGAGAGTTAATGAATTAAATTTAATGTGTAATCACTAGATGTGTATATAATGTTGTATTTGCCCACCCAATATGAATTGAAATTGGCAACCAGTTTAATTGAAGGTGGGCTTTTTTGGATTGTGCCATTGAATGTTATCACATATTGGCGCTGTCATAATAGTAACACTGATATTAAGGGAAAAATTAATATGATTAAATCTAACATGCTTTTCAATTTTAGTTATAAATCATAGTGTGTTGTTTGAATACAATCAATTCCATTATAGTATAGAAAATAACTTGATGCAAAACAAACATTGCCTTGCTCTTTACTGTGCACCGGGTGCAGTATAATATGGAACAACTTGGAGTTGAATGAATTCAAACGATACGAAATAATTATGGGACTTAGTTTCTTCACTTAACTCCCGCATATTGAGAGAGGCACATTAAATACAGAGTGTGTTTTATGAATGGTTTCGATACTTCATACTTACTATATGGAATTGCATGATACTCTGTTTAAGAATAGAATAATGAGCTAATTGCATTCACTTTTATATTGTCTGTTTTGTTATTTTTTTTTTTATTTTTGAGTTCAATAGTTCACTTTGGTGTATTTAGTGATATCGGTATTACGTTTTGTTTTTGCCTTTAGAATAATATAACAAACAATGTGTGGTAACAATATGGCAAAGTATTTGTTGCTCTTCGGTATATTTGGTGGAATGAAATGAAAAATCGGAACATAAACTCATGGGGGTTATGAAATATTTAATATTTGTGGAATCTATACACGGGTGGGGTGTCATTGGATCGATAGTTCTGGTTTCCTTACTCGGTCTTCATTTTACTAAGGTACAATATTTTTGTGTGCAAAAAAAGTAAATAAAATGATTGGAAGCAATCATAGTTTGGTTGACAACAAGATAATATTTATTCAATGTTGCATCTCAGCATGTTATTTATGTCGTCAAGTTATGATGATGTTCAAGCATAACAGATAAAAAAACTTCATTATTAATACGAATAACTGGGGGGATAAAGAGTGAAAACTGATTGTGAAAGATTACTATAGCATTTAATCATAATTTATATCGCATAAAAGTCTATTAAAACGCAGGAAGTTTAATGAAGTTTCACTGTTTGATTATAAAAATTTAGTTCAAACTGACAGATTTGGGTGTAACTTTAGTGTTACGTTATGTATGTGATACTATTTTCATTTACAAGTCAACTCAAATTGCCTTTGGCACTAATAAATGGTCATTGCACTCGGATATAGAACAATGTTGTAGTGTTGACTGGCTCTATTTATAGGGAAACACTTTTATAAAAATGTCTCAGGTAAAACTATTAGATGAAAACAAATTTTTTTATCAGTTTTGCAATAATGTCTTTGACGATACAAAAACCGGAAAACACATTTTGTTATAAGTTTTGTATGTCAATTGCTGATAAAGATAACCTCTGGGCGAAATTTATTGGAAAGACTTGAATAGATTTTAGAGTGAAAGAGAGATGGTTTACATTAACTTTGTTTTTTTTTTTTGCTTTCAAATAAGAAAATCGATTTTCATTTCATTTTAATGCAAACGATTTCAACACACAATACAAAAGGTTTTGATCTAAATACCGTTGAGATGAAGGTGCAATTTACACCTGTTTATTAAATATTGTTATGTTATAACCTGGGAAGAGTGGAAAAAATACGCCCTTAAATTGAAAGCTTATCATGTTATTCATTGATGCAGTTTGGCTTCATTCTGAACTGAATACGAAAGGTGGAATGTCACTTTTCAGAACACGAAAGAAACATTGCACAGCAAAAGTGTGAAACACAAAGGTGGCAATAGTTGTTTTGCAAATAAATGAAATGGGGAACAAAATAAAAAAAAAATCGAAACCTGTCCATGCGAACAAGTTAACAAGAAGTACTTGGGTATATGAAACAAATGAAACTAAACAATAAAGAAAATATACGCGTTTTGTTTTTATTTCTTTTTGCATAAAAGATCGCAACCAGCTAAAACTTCAAGAATCATTATGAAACTAAGAATAAATAAATAAAAAAAAAACATTCCATAAGGTTCATTGATTCACCCAATCGAAATATGATTCTTAGCTGGACACCATAACAAAGGTGTAGTGTTCTTCAGGTAATCTTCAGTTATTCCGTCTTCAGCTATCGTTTCATTGTGCTTAAATATCTATTCGATTCACGGGTACTCTATTTGCCATTCGATTCGTGTAATTTTACTAGAATTACATAGTGTATAGTATCTACGGTTAATTCAAAGCACCAGAAATAATAACATTTGTGAAGCTTTTATTCTTTTGTTCAATAAAAGAAGTCATAAGACAAGTCGAGAAGAAATCGTAAATTGGAGTAGATAATCTTTTTTGTGATTGTGTATATGCGAATTGTTCGTGAATTTTTATATTTAGCTGGTGGGGAGTTCAAGTAAACAATGTTGTAATTCATAGTTGCCAATAAATTTGTTATTAATTCTTGCGCTCTGGTAGCTTTTGAATAAAATAGATTTTCTGATGGTGAAATAGACATTGAACTTCATGGTTCAGCATAACACATTAATTGATTCGTGATTCTAAGAAGATGATTGTACCATTTTGTAAGCCGGGTGATGAGATTGTATTCGCCAATTATAATTATCTTAATGCCTGTGTGCTTGGTTAAAATGAATTTTGTAGCTGGTGTTACTGTTGGTCTGAATAATAAAACGTTCACTTTCTGGTATGCGGTAGAATGTAAAAGATCGTAAAGTTTATGTATTTATCGGTGTCTTGGTCACCGTTTCACTGTCATTGCTGTATACGATGTTGTCTTCATGTCATAATCAGATGGAATATCATTCCTGATTATCTTAATGGGAATTGAAATTATTCTGTGTTCTTCGTTGTTTTCGCTGTATTTTTTATGACTGAGACACGGTTAACAAGAAAATGAATTTTGTTGATCAAAAATTTAGAGTTTTGAAGCCAATTTTTGGTGTTCTATGTTGAGGTTGACTGGTTACACTGGCCGTTTGTAGATGTTCTTTTATAAAAAGTGAATTTCTTTCATTATTTACTTGTGAAATTTATATAAATTGAAGATAAACACTGAATCAGAACAAAAGTTTACGAAATTGAAAGCAAAAAAAAAAGTAAGGAAAAAAATTAAATTTTAATGAAGAAGAGATGAAGAAAAATATAAAGGAATTAAAGAACTAATGAGTATAATGATGAGCTTTAGCCAACTGGACGGTTTCTTTTTAGTCAGTTGGTTCTTATTAAATTTTATTCTGAATGGATGGTGGTAAAAAAAAAAATCAGCAAAGTTTTCGTGTCATTGAACGACATTTGTTTTATTATTTATTTTTCTTTTTTATTCGCTATATACAACTGTGTCTGTTGATGAAAGAGTAAATCTACATTACCTGGATTGGTATTACCTTGCGCGATGTTACGTTTTAATTTACATTTTATATTTTCATGTTCTAAATACGGGTTTTTATTTTTATTCTGTACTGTATTCAACCATTTGGGGTATATGAACGCGGAATCAACCATTTAAATATTTTTTTTTTTTTGTGTGAAATCATATCTCTTGTAATTCATCGTGTTACATGAATTATATATTTATTAGTGGTGAAATAGCAATTAAATTATTATGTGTTTTTTCGCCTGTTTGTTAAAATTAGCAAGTGGAAAATGAAGAGACAACCAAAATATGAAATAGAATGAACCTATTTCCCTATGCGAATGAAGAGTAAAGGTATAAAAATGATACCATTTGAATTCACAATGAATAGAATCCACTTTGCATAATGTTATGATGGGGAATGGTGAAGAAGAGATTCTTCTCCTATCTATTCTCCCGTAAAAGAGGAACGTAAACACAATCGTTTTTGCTTCAAGGAATTATAAATAATTCAATACAATTCTACTGTTATTAATGTTTTTTTTTTATTACGGAATTATAATTTTTATTTGTGGATGTTATAGAATTGTTGGTTACAATTTTATTTATGAATGTTCTATGTAACTAACGATGAGATTATCATCAACTGAATGAGATTGAAGAATTTCAGTAGTTTCCAATTACATACATGAACGCAGTTTTATCCTCTCTGGTTACATGGATCTTTGTTTTTACGATTTTTTAATTTTATTTAATGGTTGGAGTATTGTGATGTTTGTAAATCCACAATGATGATGAAGGGGATTTTAACTCGTCTACACTATTGGTTCTAATTGAATCACACATTTCTCTCTCGCTGTCATTATGTTGCAATGAGTTTTATGGTTTTTATTTTACAGAGATTATTTATTTTGTGGAAGTAACTAATTTATTAAATTGATTCTTATTTCTCAATTTTTTTTTCTAGATCACCACATCAGCAGCCAAAAAATTATGGGATAAAGGGACTGATATGAAATCAAGTGATCCATTTCATTCGTCCAATGATTCGACGGTATGGCGTAATCCCACTTGGTCGAATCAGAATGATACAATTTTGCCACCACCAAGAGGACATTTTCGAATGCCGTCAAATGATAACCATCAAACAACTAACATGGGAATATTGAGGTGTGTAAAGTTATTTTGAATTTGTAATTGACTTTTATAATTGATTGAGTCATTGGTTCATTTTAGTCCACGCGATGCATCTGGTCTTGGCGTTAAGATGGTTGAATATGTATTGGGTGGTTCACCAACGAATAAAGAAAGCCCTTTGTCTGGTCTCGATCAACGTATTAGAGCCCTTAAATTTGAAGACAACGATAAGGTAAATGATATATACGTTATCCTCTTTTAAGTGGTATTCTATTAACATTTGATTCATTTAATACATTTTAGTCCAACGATGATAATGAGAAAACAAACTCACCATTTGATACAAATGGCATAAATAAGAAGGAAGACGGTGTTACATCCTCTAATGGTGTTTCAGTCAATGGAATTGATGACGATAAAGGCTTCAAGTATGTGGAAAATTAATTAATTGCAATCACTAATTAGTAATTAGTAAGTGAGACTCTAGAATACACACTCTAGAATGTTGTTAGTCATGGCATTAGAATTCCGGAAGTTATTTGTGCGCATCTCTCGCACTGTTGGATATTCATTTTGGCCGAAAGCAAAACAACAAAAAAAAAACAAAAAGCTTCGTTTTTCGGTATCCAAACTAATCATCAAAAAGTTTGTTTAATATTATTCAAAGTGGCTTTGCTAGAGGGGATCATTTACCTCTAATTTTTAGCATAGTTTAATAACACTTTTTTCTGCAGACCTTGAAATAAAAAGCAGCACACACAACACTCTTGTGTTACGTGATATTACAGATTGGTTGCAAAAAAATCAACACAAACTACATAAAAAAAGTAAAATGAATTAAAACAACAATATTATGTGATATGGAATAATAAAACCAGTTTCACATCTACAGGTTGTGGTATTCGGATGGAATTGTAGTGAAAGAGATTCAATATTGTTGTTGTATACGTAACCGGTGTCTATGCTCCGGTATTACATTGACTGATGATGAAATTCACTCATCCAAGACTTTAAGTGGCTTTTTTTAAATGTAAATTTATTTGCTTGTGTAATACTAAGAAAAAGAGAGGTAAAGAGTGACGGTGATATTAGAGCTTATTAATTTTACAAATATCACAGACAGAAATTATGTAGATAATGTCATTGCCATTCTAGAGTGTGTTAACGTCGACCTAACCAGCTGGTTTTATGTGGACCAGTTCAGAGATTAGCGTTAGTTCGTTTTATACAAAACTGAAAGTATTGTCGTGCCTTTATTTACCTTTTTGGTTTTGTTACGAAAGCCAAGATGACTCTCTTTATTAACAATTTGATCGGAAACATTTTAATTTTGCTAATCAATTATCACACAATGTCAAAATTTGATTGTTTGAGAGGACAAAAGTTTAGTTCCAAAAGTTTGAAGAAACTTTTGCAACTGAGCGATCACAGCGCCGGCGGTTTCATGTTAAAACTTGTCTCCGTTCAATTTGTTCTAGAACTTTTTTTTGTTGTTGACATTTTTAGTTTAGTCTCAAATTTAGAAGTGATAAGTGGTGTGATTTTGTTTTGTGATAAATTTTTAAAATTTAATTTTGTTTTTAACAGTCGTACTCCCGGTTCAAGACAACCATCACCGGCTGAAGAGCATAACTTGACACGTCCAAATAATTTATTGGACCAGCAACAGCATGTATTCCATCAACAAAATTTCCAACAAATGTTGGGAAGCGGCGTGGATCACCAAAATGGAGGTCCACCGTTGGGATCATACCATCCTGGGTTGATGAATCAATTACAAGGTCAAGTTATGAATGGTGGGATGCATCCTTCTCAAGTAAGTAGATATCTGTGAATAAGATTTTTCATTTGATAAATGGTATCAAGTTCAACCGGTGAATGGTATGGTCTAATGATTTCTTGTATTTTGTATTTTTAGGAAAATGCGTTTATGTTCCAAGGTGGAATGCTGAATCAGCAACAAGGACCGAATCAAGTAGATTCATCATCCAGTTTACTACAGCCGCCACAAAATTATGATGTTCAGGTGAGTCTTTCAATATTTTTGTTTGGCTTTACCAATTTCTTGCGGACATGAACCCGCACTATCCATTAAATGGACAAGCAATCGGATACTATCGATTTTATACTGAATATTTAATAATACACGTACGAAAATCAAAGAATTAAATTGAGATATTGTTTTATGTACTGAGAAATGTAACTGGGATACATCTGTGTATCAGAGGGTTAGAGAGCAGCAGCTATGGGTCTGCAATGTAATGTGACTGTGAATATATTGAATTGAATTGAAACTAAGGGCATTGAATGAAAGTCACGTTTTTTTATGTCGGAGGGTGTGTGATTGGTACAATCATTGGGGGGATGGAAAGTAAAAGATGTAAAAAATCGTTGCCACATTTTTCTCTTAATGGCTAATGGTGTACTACAGTGACGTTAACTATCAGATTACATTTGTAGTGATTTTTTGGTGAAATAGCAAATCTATGAAAAGTAGAATTGTATGTTTTTACATTGTCGTCATCATTTTGATGGCATAACATTGGAGTTGGAATAGCAGCAGCAGCAGTATGAACAGTCTTGAGTAGTTTTAGCAATACCATAGACTGATGGGTTATACTAACATATTGGATAGAAAAGAAGAATCATAAATGTCTTTAAAGTGGCTGATAATGTTTTGTGGATATTTATTTCACGGAAACTGATCAAATTGCTATTTCCCATCAAGAAATGGTGTGGAGTGGCGGATGGTGATGGACTTTAGATTATTGGCCTATTGAATTTCTTCTTTGGTCGTCTTGGTATTGTTTAACAAGTGTCATTTATTCGACAATTAAGTGTGACTTCATTGGGTCATAAACGGATGCGCTTAGCATGAATTACTTATTTTTTTTTATGAATGTTAGGTTACTTGTAATATAATGTGTTTTTGGCCCATTTTAAATTTAAACACAGTGTTATGCTGTTGTTTTATTTTCTATCTAAATTTAAACGAATATTGAGTTGTTATTGAAGTATTTCGTTGTAAAATACGAGATATTTCTATTTCTATTCTACGCATTTTGTTGTATTGATTGAGAAATTGAAGAATTTGAGGAGCTTCTTTTATACGGTGTCTTGTTGTAAATGAAAGAAAATGTTCAAGTCAAGTGTACTTGTTTAGAAATCGACACTACCCAACGTATTATTGTTGCGATTCTTTATTTATCCATTGAAAGTAATGTTCTATTTTTCAATCATTGTTGATTCGATTCAACATTATTAATCTAATTTTGTAGAGCCCCAAAACATATTTGTAGAAAATACGATTCTTCTTAAACCGTTGAAATAATAAATGTGAGAATCAACTACTCGAGTTACTTTAACTTGTTTTTATTGTTTGAGTAATTTGTGGTGAATTCAATGAAATTAAAAAAAAGTAATCGTCTCTCATGTATAGATATAGGAGAGGAACTGGCGCTTTTGTTGTTGTTGTATGAATTCAGGGAAGACATTCAGAGGAATTTACATTCGATTGATTGTTATTTATTACCTTCTGGGTGTAAGATCCTAGTACCTGGTGGAATTAAAAATAAATGTTTAACCAACGTAAATTGTATTTTTGGTGGGTGAGGGTGGGAAAACAATTGAACGGCTAATAGTAAATAACGGCTCCTTTCTTCTTCTCTTGTGTGAAGACTGATTGAAAGAGGAAGCAATTGGCAATTGGCTCATGAATTTCATCATTTTGGTATGTTTTGTGTTCTTGGGGAGTCCGTCAAAAACATAAAATTTTCAAGACTTCTGTTCTCATATCGTGAATTTTGGTGTGTTCCAATAAATGGGAGAAATAATAAGTTTACCTATTATCCTGCGGAAATGGAATAGAAAATCGTACAGGGAATTTTTGATTGTTTACCAAGTTTTTAGTTTTTGGCTGTATAAAAGCGGGGAAACTATTATGTGGAATTAAAACAATAAAATGAACGAAAACTTTTCTACTTCCCTAATTAGCTGTGGAGGTTTATTTTCAATTGTTCTAGATCATTTATTTTCCAAGTTGAATTTTTAATCAGTGCACAAGGTTGCATTTAAGTTATGTACTTACTTTTATAATTGTTATCATAGTGGTTGGAAGTAGAATTTATTATTCGTAATACGTGGAATGCATTATATGTTTAGGAATTTTTTGATGTCTTGGTTAACTGGTTTAATGTTTTTGACTACTGGATTATCTGGATTTTAATATCTATAGCTTGTTAAGAGCTAAATAGAACGATGTTAATTAGTAAAATTTATAATATTCCATTGATAAGAAATGAATCTAATTATAATTTTTTTGTTAATTAATTTCAAAAGTGCACTATTGAGGTAAAGTAGGAATTGTGATTATGGCAATTAAAATAGTTCGCCAGAAAAACGAAGAATCATCGATTTATATGTTTATTCAAAGTATTTAATGATCATTTTAGGACATCTTAGGCGGTTGATGATGTTATTAATATTAACGATTTAACATGTGGAGATGATAATGGAAGACAAACAGAATTTTGCTAATACAAATGAAAATTTATAATGCAAAATTGGATTGTGTATGAATAAGAGAAACGATATTATCATGTGAAATGATATTCACATTGCAAATTGCACGTGAAATTGATGTGTGCAAAATAAATTCAGTATTGATTGAATTTGCAATTCTAAAATGATTCCAGAAGAATATAATAAGAAGATAAATGAATTTTATAGAAGATACATGAATCATATTTCTCTATTTAAAATATTGTCGTCTTTTGAGATTTAAAACAATAACAATTTGAATTGAATATGAGTTATACTACAATGGTAATAATAACCGATTGGTTGCATTGTTTTCTAAAAGACTAAGGTAACAAAAATGCCAAGTTTCGAGTTGAGGATATTCGTCAACAATATTGATTGCATTTGGATACAGAAAATGATTTGCTGGGGTAGATCTTATGAACGATTGTATTGTCTGTTGATAAAAGAGGCTTGGACTGAGGGTCGATTGAAGAAAAGATGTGTCTTCTGGTGTCATGCATTACATTTGATGAGAATAATATGAGTTATGTTGTGTATCTGGGTCGATCGTAAACAATGCATAAAAGTACATGTACATGGAATGTATTTTTTTTCTCTACGAACGATTTACTATTTTTAGTTTTATTAACCGAAAAAGAAACAAACTATATAATGTGATGGAAAGAGAGATGAATTTAATTTAAAAGTTTATTTAGTTTAATCTGATACAATGTGCAAAAAGCATGAGCGTATCATCTAGTTTGTTTTTAGCCAATTAACCTTTAAGACGGAACAAACTCGTTTTATTTTAGATGATGGGCCTGTGTTACATTGAGATGCATTTACTTTAAGATGATGATTTATATTGTGCGATGGGTTTTAGGTTGAGGTTTTTTGGATGAGGGGCTTATAATTTATGGTGTAAAACTTTTATCACGCGACATTTATGATTCATACCGGTGTTTTGTTTGTATTCTTTACCATTTAAATTAATTGTCCATTAATTAAACCGATTATAAGTAATGGTATTTTAAGTTAATTTCCATTTAGATTCACCGCTTAGAGAATTAGCTATAATGTGAATTTGTATGAAGGACAAATACGGTTATTTGTTTGATTATAATCTTATGGTATGATGGGCTTGTAGTGGGTGTGAGATAGAGTCAATTGCTTTGTTTTTGTATGTTAGTTTTCTACATGAAATTCATTGTCAAGGCTGTTGATATTGAATGTATCTCTTGTCGGTTTTTGATATTTCTGGTTTGCGTGCAAACAGAATTTTAAAAGGAAAGAAATAAACTATTTTTTGTATGATCTCGGATGATGATGGGTTGACGTAAACAATGAAAACAGCCAAGTGATTAGTAAATGATAAGAATAGTTTACTACGGGTTGATTGAAGGTGGAAAATCTTTTTGTTTTTTAAGGAATTTAAAATTTTATTATAAACAACATGATTTCGTTTAACTTGTTTCTTTGGATTTGATCAATATTTATTTTGTTATCTTTGAACGGTATTTATTATAACAAGAAAGGAAAATTATACATTTTGTTGGGAAGTTTTAAGAGTAAGTCTCTGAATAAGATGCAATAGATTGCTATTGATTGGAAGAGTATTGGATGAACTAATAGAGTTGATGCAATGCATTGTAATTTTCACGTGAATTGGCTAACTATTCTGTTCAAATTATTCATGATATATTTTCTTTCTTAAGTTTTAAAACCTTGAGGAATAGTATGAATTCAACTACTGAGAAGATTTACATAGTAAAGCTTTAGAATGATTATACGATCTCTATGAATTGGTTATTCATATTCTATATTATGTACAGAAGGCATAGTTTTTAATAATAAAAAGTTAAATTGAATTTCTTTCTTTGTTTTTCTCTGTATTTTCCTAAAGAGAAAAGTAACGAATAATAATTTTTGTATGGATAGTTTGAAGAAATCCAGTTGTTACTAAAACAAACTTTATGCGGATTAATTTTTAAATTCTTTGAATGGACTCTATCCCTTGGATCAGGTGAAACAGAATCGTGTATTATTACCCCGATGGTAATTTTCTTTACCGGCATTGGATAGCACCTCGTTTTTTATTTTATGTGAAATCTGGTTGTACAATAGTTTATGTTTAAGTTGGTATTCAGATATGATGAATGGGAAATGGTTTATGAATAAATTATATAAGATTCATCTGTTTTCTCCTAGTTACGATGTGATGGTGTGGGGGAAGGTTATGATATTCTATTTGAAAATGGTGTAAAACATAATTTTTCATTGAACAAATCTATATGGCCATTAGTGTCATGTATCCAATTGGGACATTTATATTTTATTATTTATGCAACATAAACCATATGTATAATATTTAGTGTTGGAGGTGAAGATGAAAAGAAGATCCATATATTCTATTTCACATTCACTGTTATAGTTGATGGAAAGAATATGATGTTGTATTATTATGTTACTATGGAAATATGCTCACGGGAAATGAGATTTATGGTACATCAAACATACATAGAGTTAGATAACTAAGGAGATTCGTAACTATAGTTTCTTCTTTTCTTTTTTTTTGGCAAAATTCTTCAGTTTAGTTTTGTATGAAATATTAAAGTTTTTGTTTCATTAAAATGTCGTCGATCAGGTGCAACGTGAATGTAAGTGAATATACCCAATACTGTGTGAATAAAATGAATTATATGATTGGTATGGTAAGACAGAGGTGGGATGCATTAAATGAGAATAATAAGATTTATTAACCACAATGATGGTCTAATTTTAGTGGTTATTTAGTCATTTTTCTTTTATTTAAAAGACCAGTTTCGGATGTAACACATAATTATTTTATGTTTCTGATTGCCACGGGGGACATGAGAATATGATAAATTGTTATTATGTTTAGGGGGCTTAGAATGAGATAAAGTCATTGAGCCCAAAAGGACTTTAGTGGTATGTGTAATTGTTAATGGAATTCCTAAGAATAATTATTGAAGATTCAGTTAATTTTATCAAATTTTATTGGCCATTTAATTTGGTTTGTGAAGATAAAAGAAATGGTAAAATAATCGTAAGATAGTTAATATAAATGTTTAAAACACATGAAGATAAAATTATTCACTATTGATAAATAGTTTATCTTATCATGGTTCAAGTATATTACAATATTAAAGTAGAATGAGATCAATTGCATATAAACCGGAACTTTCATTAGATGTAAATATGAAAATAATGTCTTTTATTCATTTAGAATATAAAAGCGTAAAAGAGATTTTTTTCTATGCACTTCTTTATATCAAGTTTTATTCCATAAATGAATAAGAAAAGAAGAAAAAATTATACCGTGCCAAGAGATTATTTTAAAGTTCATGATGAGAACTGCTTAATTTAATTTATTATTCTGATGGTCTTTGTAATAAAGTTTCTTGGTTTTTCTTTATTTTTTTTTTCTTAAGGAATTTCGTTCACTTTATAATGGTTTATTTTATCGTATTTGTGTGTGTATATTTGAAATAAAATCTCTTGTAAGAGGAAATGCGTTTTTTTTTTTGTGTGCCAAAATGAACTTAATCAGACACTCTCTATTGGATGAGATGCAAAAAGAGAGATACTCTGAAAAACGAGACATAAAATTGACTAAGAATGAAAGGCGTGTTAGTTTTTAAATTCTTTTTTTGGTATTCTTTTTAACTTTGCAAATTTTTATATTGAGTGTGTGGGTGAATTTTGTACGAATAAACGATAAAATAAGGAATTGATCCTATTATGATAATAATTTAATGCATTATCTTTTGGTTTAATGTTCAATAATAATCTTTTGAATCATTTGGTTTATATGAGATAAATAGTAATGGATAGAGATGATATCGTTTAATAAATATGTCATATGAATTACATAAATAATATTTTTTTTTTTAATATAAATGGGTGATGATAATAGAACAATGTGTTTTGGTTGTTGTATCATATGACCTAAATTGTAATGATTTGGAGGATCGAATAAAAATGTAATTGGATGATGAGGGGGTAATACGTTAATCCATTTGGTCGAGGAGTAGAGAGTGAAGTAAATATTTGGGGGCGTAAAATAACTTCGATGATTATTGTTTTGGAATTATACCAAACATGAAATGATTTTTTTGTTTTAATGTTTATTATGTTTCATATATTTATTAACCAATTTATAATCAAATGAAATAGTTTTTTTTTTTTTTTTATGAAAATGAACTGTAATTATTTATTCATATGTGAAATATTGTTCATTATTTTTGGATGGAATTAGAAAATAGAAAAAAAAACTACTATTGAAAACATGCGATAAAATGAACACCCACAGAGTTTTATTATTTTGATTCCTGGCAATTGCATATGAGATTCATTGAATTTATGTTTCTATTGGTGGCTGGGAAAATAAAAGGGATATTATAATCATTTAATTTAATGTTACAACTGATAGGGAAAATGAGAGGATAACTGACACAGATTAAATGTAATTCTGTGTAGAGTTTGATGCAATTAAAAAAGTTTCAAAAATTATGTTGTAATGAATTTGAATTGGCATAATTTCAGTCAAATGGTTTAAATGGACTTGTTTAGTTTGATGTCAATCCAAATTTATTAACTAAATTTTCTACAATTTGATTCAATGTATTTTGGTAGTTTGGACAATTTGTGATGCTGTCAATTTATTATTTTATGTTTGATGTTGCGTGTTTAATTGAGTGTTAGAGTAATAGTACGAGAAGATATTGAATTAGTAAAATTTAACTAGTGTTTGTTGCAGTATTGATATGTTGGTTGTATAGTGTCATCGTTATCGTTTAACGGAAAATGTTGAATTTGGAATGAAGATTCTGTTGTTGTTGGTATTCTTGTCATTGACAATTTGTATAATGCTCCTTGTGAGGATTGGGTACAACCACCTCATGATTTGAGTGCCACTAGAGAAATGTCATCAGCCACAGTAGCTGTAGTTGTATCTGTTTTAAAGTCAACATATGCAACAATCAAGTACTTGATCTACATAATTTATTATCTTCGTTGTTTACAATTGATTAGAATGTGACCAATGATTGGTGTTATCATACACTTTATGGTGAAGGGATAAGAGAGTGTATAACTGTATAATATCAAATGCTGAGGGTTAAATAGATAAATCTCAATGTTTAGAAGAATAATTTTGTTTATAATTCAATGGCATATTGTGTTGCATTGTTTGCAAACATATCAGGGATATTGTGGTTCAATAATAAGAAAATATGGTAAATTACGTTTATGTGAAAATATGCAAGTTCTCATCATGAGATTAGATGTTATACTGCAATGGAATTCTTAATATCGTTGAACTTTGGGTGTTGAGATCTTGCTGTAAACATTAAGTTAATTTTCTTAACGTTTAATTTTCTCAATTTCAATTTCATTTCCGATTCAATCGTATTGCTGTTGTTGTTTGTATGCATTGAAACTTCCTATTTCTGTATTCTATGTGATGGCCTCATCTCGAAGCTAAATGGCAGCATGTTATACATATATCGACACATTGGTACCTACTGTATGAGGGAATAATATAAAATCGATAGAGTTATATTGATAATAATTCCATTATATACGTGTGTTGCGGTTTTTCTGTTGTTACGAAAATATGAAACTCATTCTCTGTTACGTTATGGGGTTTGATATGCTCATTAGATATCAAATTATAATGATGTGTTAACCGATAAACCACAAAATATGTTATTGGTCAATTAATGAGATTGAAAAACAGAATGAAATAAAATCGGGTAACTCACGATGAACAAATGATTTTGTAACATTTACACTTATTGATGATGAGATCGTAAAGGCAATCATAATGTTATTTAGTTAAATTCTATGAATCAAATTATATCTAATTGAACATAATAACTTAATTGATATAACCGTTTAGTAAATTTTTTTTTGATTAATCGATTTTCCATGTACCCACATTAATATCAATTTAATGTGGAGGAATTTGATTATTTTGTGATATGTATATCAAGTTTTTGTTTAGTTGTACATAGAATTTGATAACAATGTTCGATAAAGTACAATGACATTTCAAACGAAATTTAAGAGCCTGGAATATATGAATTTTAATTTAATGAATATCGGAGGTTTTGTAGTAATGAATTCAATACAAAATGTAATTAAATGAAAATATCTATGATTTCTCTTAATAATTATTCTTGGAATGAAAGATGTTTGAAAATTGTTCTTTTTCTAAGAATTTTAATACTCACGTCAACAGCATAACTGAAAGAGAGCTTTTATGCTCGAAAGCTCTGGCCCATATCATGGTCGAATGCCAATGAACGATATGTTGCACACGCATACACACCAGTACTAAGAAAATCGAGGAAAACCGGCGAGAGAGAGAGAGAGAATTCGGTTCTGTTGATCAGCTGGAGCGATTCCGATTTATAAAATCCGGTATCTTGTTGGCTGCTTTATGGGTTTACCGAAGAGAAAAATTGTTCGCTTGCGCGATTTGGCGTCGCGGTTCGTTTATGACCAATTGGTTGATTCAATACAAATGGATATTTTAGTCTTCGACTTGCCGTTGTACGTGTTGTTTAAGCCCGCGTTTAAACTATTTGGATACGAATTTTTTGAGCAAATAAAACGGTGGATTATTATTATACTGGAACTGAATAGAAAAAAAGAGTATTTGAATGCAAAATAAATGAGAAAATTATGTGTTTTTGAGGATATATGATTGATATTGTTATAAATCTGTGGTTATCAGTTGTGTAATTAAATATTTGGGGAAAGCATTAAAGCTGTTGGCTTTTTTTCTCTCGCTGTTGAATTTTGGAATGTAACGAGAGTTTTAATGTGAATTGGAAAAGAAAAATTGATTGTGAAAGGATGTTAATATCGAATGTGTTTCATTTAAAAACAAGTGAAATAAAGTATTTATAAATTATATGAAAGTGAATTGAAAATAAAGCAAAAAAGAAATAAGAGCATAAAGGGATAAATTAAGAAGAAAGTTGTTTCAAGAGTTAAAAGAAAAGAAATAAGTGAAGAAAAACATATATAGAAATTTGTAAGTTTCGTGAAAGTTATATTTCTTATTCGTTTTTTCTCACATTCTTGGCATTTTGTTGGAATAAGAATGAAAATGGGTATAGAGGAAAAACGGAAAAGGAAAATTCTATGAAACAAGAAACCGTACATGTGGAGTACCATATCAGGGATTGCACTAAACATAAGTCTGGGATTTAGAGGAAAACTCTGTAATGAGAAGTTTTTTTTTATTCGTTTCTTTAAGTTCAAGTAAAACGGCTAAGGAAATATTTCAAATATTTTCTTCATTTCTGGTTGCTTTCCGTATGAAGTTCTTTTTTTTCGTTTTTTATTTAATTTTTGGGCAACACAAAATTTGTTTAGTTTTTTATTTACTTGATAAGCCAAAGTTTGCTATTTTAGTGGTGAACTGTAAAAAACGGAAAATTAAAAGGAACATAGAAGTGGTTTGTAAGAAGAGTAGCAAAGAAAGAAAAAATATGAAATCAAACGGAAGTTTTTAATTAAAATTATGATGATATGAAATCAACATGAGGGCCAAGTTTATATCGAAATGCAAATGAAAACTAAAAAATAAAAATAAAAATACTGAGACGGGATTTTAAAATGTGATTCTTTTATCAAGTATTTTGTTGAGAACAAGTGGTTTTGTCATTAACTGTTCTGGAATGGAAGTTATAGTTATTTATATATTTTGACTTCTGGTGTCACGAACTTTATCCGTGTAAAAGATATTTTTGTTAAGTAAATTATGTGGGGTAGAAATTCATTAGTAATTCCAATGAATTGGAAACAATTGTAACCGATGAAAGTTATCACCTGAAATAATAAAAAGGAAATTGGATAGAAGTTGTGGATGGAACACACAACAAATGAATTGTTGATTAACCATGATGAGATGTGATGATACTTTATTAACGAATAACATTAAGTGTTTTACTTGAATTTTGTTTGAGGAGAAACAAACATTTTCTCTGTTCAATATATTGAGAGATAATTTCTCATTAATTTTGTCTATGAATCATGAACTAATTTTACTTAATAAGAGTAATAAGAATCTTCTGATGAAGGAAGTTTTATTTACGATTTAGCGATCGAATTTGAATTGCATAACATTTAAGTGTATAAGACAATAGAATAGGAAAACAGAATGTGGGAAAACCAATTATAATTCTATTGGCTTCTATCAACGTTCTTAAGTTGAACATAAAGAACAATATTGAATTCAATGACGTGAATTGATTTTCCTTTTATACATTCCAATAATTTTCTTTTCGTTTTTATTTTCTTTTTCACTCCATTTTTGGCTTTAGTCCCTTTGTATGTAACTTGAAATTGTGGAATCATAAAAGTTTGAGTGCCAGTTGTGATGAAGAACTTAATTCATTGGTATTGAATTGATTATGCTTTGTTGGCATAAAAATCCTTTTCTATGCTTCTTCTTTTTTTATGTGTGTGTGGTAAATTGATAGAGGAGTTTTATTCACACTCATTGATAATGAGAATGGCCTATGATATTAAAGAATTCTACTTTTATCATGAAATTGCTCGTTTAACTTTATTTTTATAAAGAAGAAGGAAATATGATTGAAATTAGAATATAAAAGGCACGTCATTTGAAAAGACATTGTAGTAGATTGTTAATGGAATAAGAAAAGAAATCACGAAATTAAGGAAAAGAATTAAAATGAGTTTCATTTAATTACAAAATATCAATGAGAATAATGAGACTAAAAAGGAATCCGGATGGCTTCTGTATTGTAAATCTGAGGTGGCCTGCCCAAAAAAAAAAAGAAGAAGAATCATCAAGAACAGAAGACTTGGGAAGAGTAGGGCATAATAACTTTTATTTTGTGCGGTTTAATGTTTTGACGTAATCAGTGTGTATGTAATATTGATTGCTTTTGCGGTTTTTTGGTAGAATTTCTTCTTTTGGTACGCACACTTTTCCTTGTTCCTTTTGATATTTATGAGTGCATGAATCAGGGAAAAAAATAAATAATTTTTCATGGAAATTGAATGAATAAAAAAAGCCAACGAAATGATTAAAGTTAAATTATTGCCTATAGGAAACCGTTGTATTCTAATGCAAATCAAGGAAAGCCTTTCGTATAATTGAATGATTACAAATTAATGGGAAGTTTGATATAAAATGGTCAATGATTTTCAGTGAATTTTATTTTTTATTTCGTCATTTTTCCTGAATTTAATGTTTCTATGGTTTTAACTGATTTCTCTCTTTCTGTACCAGAAGTAAAATTAAAATCTATAAATTTTCCTGTTTGACACATATTCATTTGAATAATTTGATTATAATCGCTATAAGTGGTACGTACACAGCCAGGGATTCAATGTGTGTGGTATTAAATTATTAATTATGTATTTGGGGGATGGAAATTAAAGAGCCGGAACCGAATTTTAAACGGATTTTAATGTATTTCGGATAAAACAAACAAATTTTTTACACCAAGTATTTTCCACGATATTCTTTATGTGAAAAGCATATAAAAATGATATCCTGTACGGATAAAATGTTGGTGTATGCATGTGGAAAATCCTGTTTCACATAAAATCCTTGTTTCGGTGTGTGCTTTTTTTATTTTTGGTCGGTTGAATAAAAGCTGCATTTTAATATCAAACATTTGAACATGTTCTCTCTATGCAAACATATTTCTTTTATATTTCATCAGGCCACTCAATGTTATAGATTCATTTCTTCAGGTTTTTTTTTCTTTTTATTGTATCCATGGTATCAGTACATTGGCTGTCGTTATAATGTGGGGACATAATAAACCTTATTTTTGTATATTTTATGAGGCATAAGTGCCTATATCAAATTGATATTTTGTGAACATAATCTTTATTGTGATAAAATTTTAATATTGTGAATGTTAAACATAAAGTTTACATAGTTGTTGGGTATTACAATTGTGTTTTTTTTTTTAAGTTTGGGATGTAAAATGTATTTTTTTTATGTTCATTGGATAGATGATGCGTTTCTTACTTAATGTTATTGAAGGCAATATATACCACAGTTATTGGTGATGACAATACAACACTTTCGATGTCGATGGTTTTGTATGTGATTTTCAGACACATGATACCTTTTTGGTTTGTTGCTTGAATATTGCTGATTCCATCATCCATTTATGTGGTACCATTCATGAGAAAAAGTCGTGCTCTCTTTGAGATGAAGTAAAATGGAAAAAGAAGAGAATCACCCGTTTAAGAAGTTGAACATTTAAACCCATTATGGGTGATATGGAGCAATAACAAACGGTTTTTTTGTGTATTTCTTACCTTTTCGTATTCAACATTCAACAAGAGTTTATATATTTCTTTTAAATATGATGTATGAACATTTTTAGTGTGATATTTATGATGATGATGATGATACATACACTTGAGTAAAACGTTTCCATAATGAGATATCTAAAAATTGTAGAGAGAAAAAAGTTTATTTAAAAGAAATGAATGGTTTTCATTCATGTAGTTTATGTGGAACATTGTGTCACTGACGTAATGAAAGTAATTGAATTGAAATTTTCATAATAATTTAAGAGAAATTGATGAACAGTTTTCTTTAAAGTGTAGATTAGGGACAATGTCACAGTACACATTATTATCATTCTTCCTTAGAGTATGAACAGAGGAGTGTTGTTCATCGTGGGCCAACCATAGTGTCAAAGAGCACTTTGTATAGTTCATGTGTTCAGTTGTTGGTACGACAATAAATTCATTTAAATTTCAAGTATATTCTCGATGATATGTAGTCTGTTTAAAGCACATAAATTACAAAATAAATGTAGAACCAAAAACACCTTGTTTTGCATTTTATACATTATGAAGTGGAGAAGTTTGTTACTCTGTCCATAATATTGTATGGCAAAACCGCTAAATATATTCTACAATGCGATTCGTAAAGATACACGGTGTGTTGTTGTACGTACAATTGCTTAATGTATGCACTGTGAATTTCTTATGAAAATATTTACAATCGTTATGTAAAATAATCTACGTTTATTTAGAAGTAGACGATATAATAAGAATAAGAAACGAAAATTTCCATAAGAATAAGAAAATGTGAATTTCGTCTTCCAAATGGGTGTATTATTTGAATGTACTAAGTACGAAGCGTGTGATGTTGTTATCTTTATATGCATATTAGCGTGTAATGATTATTATGCCAGTTCAATATGAAAAAGAAACAGGAATGAACCTCACATCCTTGGATATTTATGATTATTATTGAGAGGGATATCACACATCACTGTGTGCCATACATTCAGTTAGTTAAGTCCATTATCATTAAATACTTGACTCTTTTGGTACTGATAATAATGTGCATTTTAAATGTGATTCATATATTTTATGAGACGAATTTATTTTAATGGTACAGACGCATATTTTTACATAAAAAATAAAGTTTTAATCTTTTGTTCAGTTTGATTTGCCTTTAAAAAATTCATAAACTTTGATATTGAAGTAAGAAGTGTTATGTGGGGAAATCCAGTGATAAGAAATGTGATTTGATAAATATTAATGACAGAAATCAGACCTATAGATATAGATTCTATTCTAATTGATTGTATTTCGTTGGAGTTTATTCCATAGTTATCACCGAACATATAGAGCTAAGGTGATAAAATGTCATTTTCAAGAAATAATCTGATTCGCATATCACATGAAACTTCCTTTTGATTATGATAATGGGTGTTTTAGGTTCCGTTTAGTTAGCAAGTATATCGTATAATTTAACTACTTATTGTCACACTACTTAAATTAAATTGAAAATAACAAAAAACTATTAACAAGGCGTTCATATATGGAAATATTGAAATTCATAATCATTTTTCTACATTATACAACGGAAAAGTGTTTGGAAAGAATGACAACAAATCTACTATACAATAAACTGAGTGATAGAAATAAAATTCAGTACACAACATAATGATAGTATTGTGACAGAGTTTAGTTGTTGTTGTTGTTATTTTTTATCGTAAATGAGGAACGTTAGTTTTTATTTTTCTATTTAGTTGTTGTGATAACATGAAATGAATTGAAAATAATCATATTTGAATGAAGGGAAAACACAGTATGTTGCTATATGCAACGGAATGTATACAATGTTGTGTTGTTAATGTTGTAATAATTTCATATTTAATATTGATGTTTGTGTACATGACTAAGTGTATGACGTTTTATTATAATTTTAATGGCGCAAAAGAAAACTTGTTCTTTCTATGTGCCTAGATGGTAACATATAAGAAAGTGTGACAATATTGTTATTTGCCTATTTGAAATTGGATTTAGGTTTTTATATGTTACAATATGATAACAATTATACGAAAACCGGCAGCAATTTAATTAATTCAAATTAAACATTGATGACTTGTACAATATCGCAATGAATGGCAAGCAATGATATTCAGTTTAAGCTGTTATTTGTCCAAGTAAAACGGAAATTGACTGTTGTTAATTCTTTTCGGGTGAATATGAAGAAGTTGAAGCTACAAGAAAATGAATTGGATACTTAAACCTACGACCATTGAATTTAAATTTTGGTTCTTTGGCTGATTTTCTTTAAGACAAAACGATTGGCGTTCTAATGCATTCCTAAAATGCTCATTGTTTTTTTCTTGCTATTCTATTTAACATTCTGGTTGTTTAAGTAACCAACACCAGTTTGGTACTTATTCATTGTGCGTTGAATTTTTATTTAACGACAATCCAATTATACATTGTTGTATTTTCGTATTTTTTTTGGTTTTGTTTATTATTAATCAGCTTAAGTGGGTTTTATCAGACGTAATATGGGTGACGAACCGAATATTGTAAGACCGAAGCAACAGAATAAAAGAGATTATGTTGAGAATGGTGAGTGGATAAGGGAAGAAATTTATGTAATTCCGAATGATATTATGGTTGAGCTAGAGAGAGTGATTCTAAGCTGAATTGAATGTACCCTGTTTTATGTCGTTTATGATGAATTGAATCTACGGGTGCCCATAGACATATTAATGATGGGCTGTAGAATATTAAATGTATGAAATGTGAATAAAGAAGCGCACCCATTCACCCAAATAATAATAAAAATTATGTTCCAGAAGTCTCTGATTATTGTTGTTTAGTCGAAATTGGAAATCAATAAAACTGAAAGTAATTTACGTTGAATTGAAGTGGTGGCTTGACCATCTTCTAAGTTAAATTTCTACTATTGGGGTCTGTGTGTCACTTTTTTCAAGTTTGTTAGTTCTAATCAAATTGGATGATGGAGTGGCAAGGACACGAATGATTCACACGTTTTAGTTAAATGTGCCTGATCATCGTCACAATGAGATGAGATTCCATGAAAATTATTTTAATTTTCATGTCAAACTCAAGATGAATAATCCTGAGTAGGTGCGAGAGTCATTGGACACCGCGCGACGAAATACATTAAAATTGATTTTCCTTCATTCACATCTTCTAGGATTTTGGTACCGTTAAGTAATGAGGTGTGAGCATATGGCACGTGTGCACTGTTTTGTTGCTGTTGTTCTTTTATAATGTAATTAACGCCAATGAAACTGATATGCGTGTGGTCAATCGATAATACGTTTGTATGATTTTTATTTAACATTTTATTCGGTTGTTCTCATTTTATTATGGCTCCGAGAAGAAAAAGCAGAAAAAAATACACAACAATACTGGTATCAAGTTCAAATTCATTCATTCAACTGTTGGGGTTGATTTAATCACGAAAACCGTTCAACATCCAATACAATGTCACGAAAAGCGAGAGCAATGAAGACGAAATTTCATGTTATGTGAGTGTTAGAGAGGGCCACAAGCCATGGCCAATGTCAACGTAGTAAAAGATGAATTGAAATTGCGTTTAGTTATATTTCGGGAGAAAGTAAGCACAACGACATTGTACAGTAACAGAAAAATAGAAAAGGAAAAGTTCTTCAATGAGGAAAGTTTCAATTTTTTTTTCCTATTTTTCACGAATGTGGTTGATGTCGTGTTCAACACGTTTCAATTGTTTGAAGAGATTTAATTATTAATCTTGTACGTTGAGTGAAATGTAAAAGTGTTTTGTAGACCCCCCAATGGATGGGGTAACAAATGGGCGAGAACGGTTACCTTCTAGTGAACTGTTCAAATGTATAATTGATCACTTATTAATTGATTCAGTTTTTGATCACCGAAAAGGTGAAATTTTTGTTTTTTTTTTATAAAATAACATTCAATGTTACATTTAAGTTATAAATAAAATTTTCATTTGTATGCTAATTAATGTTATTTTACGGTGTAACAATTCGGGTAACAAGAATTTAACTTTTATCCATGTTCGTATAGGAAGCATCATAAAATTATTCATTTTATGTTTATGTTGGATGATTAGAGTTTAAAAAGTATTTGATAGAATGATAGGATTCATTGGAGGAAAAATGTAAATTTTCTTTCAATTGATTTCCCGTTTTTCTTCCTTTTGTATTTTTTCCAACAAAAATTTTAATCTCCGATCCATTTCATCATTTAAAATCGTTCAATGGTTGAATGTTGGTGGGGATTTATTTTGTGCTTTGTAAAGATTTCGGGGTAGCTGACATAGAAGAATGTTTTGGTCGCAAAGACGATACTATGATACCCCAGAATTTCATTTGTTTTATATTAAATTGAAGACAGATTGACTGGTCTGATGTGTTGGGTAGTCAGTTGTTGTATTTTGTATACCCCATCATTTTATGATCGGCATAGAACCATAAACATAATCAATTATACATTAACATTAGACCTTTTTTCGTTCGTTATTGATTTCTCATCAATTTTTATACGGTGTGTAACCAATACCGGTGGGGTCTTATGACGAGTGTAACCAATTTTATTTGATTCGGTTCGGTTCTGTTCTGTACTGTGTGTTTGTCTCTTTATTCTCAATCAATTTTTTTGTTGTTGTTTATTGCGATACCGTTGATTTGAAATTAAAGTACCTTGATGAAAATCAATCGTCGATTTTGTTGATGGAAGACCAGAGAAGGGTATTTTTAAGGTGATTGAGTATTTGGAAATTGATGATGAATATAAGGAATGATGTACTATTTTATGTTCAATACGTTCAGTTTGATTTTGGCCGTATAAGAGATGTAATAACGTGCAGACGTAAAGAGCTCAACAAATATTAAGAAGATGGTAAGAATGCGAATGAAATGCATTTTGAATTTTAAAATATGAATTTCGCGTTTAATGTCAAAATGATAAAGGAAACTCTTTTGCGAATAGAATAGACAATTCATTCGGTATAACTCATAGTTTAATATTACAGAGGAAAAAAAAGTACTGAATATAAATTTGATTACCATCATATTGAATAGAAAAGTGGAATAACAAAATGATCGAAAGATGAGAGTTCGTCGTCTATCTTATTATTTTCTTTCCGTTTTTGGATTCTTTAACTGTTCTCTTGAACATTGAGGTTTCTTCAAATATTCAAAATCAAATTGTATAGAATCACGTACACAAGTAGATATCAATAATGTTCTAAGCATTTTCACGTTCAATTTATTCGGATAATTTTATAGAAGAAATTTAGCCAATCGAGTAAGAAATACGATAAATATATGAATCGAAGAAGAAGGTAATCAGTTAGTTGTGTACTCCTGATGGGAGGACGGGAATAAACGATCAAACCAAAAGATATTTGATCACAATATAAATATCAATATAAACAACAAGAGGTTCATTTGTGTTGTCTTCACCCATTGTTATTTCCTATGAACCATTTAAGAGCTAAAAGTGCAACAGAGTTAAGATTTTAACCATGAGGGAGCACGAATATAAAATTGATTGAAGACGTAGATGTGTAACATAAGGAATAAAGTCCCTTGTTCAAGGGTTTCTGAAAGAAGTAAAACGTAAATTTTGGGTGGAGTATCTACTTAAATAATGTGTTACCACCCATTATTTAACAGCAAAAGTGCATAAGAGGTGTATAAAAGTGTATAATGCAAATATAAACAACACAATCATCTGAAAACAATAAAATTTACACATTTCACAAACGATTTTGTTTGGACTATAAAAATCCTTGAAGCAATTACATATTTCTTTCTTTATCGTTAGTCTTTCATAGTTTCATTTCGATATAAGAAATGAGACAGTGAAATGAAATGTAAAAATATTGCATTTTTGATAAGAGAACATTTTCATTTTGGTGTGTGTAGTGTTTCACTTGAAGCAATAAAGAAGTCCTTTCATTTATTTTCTTCGTGCTGGTTTCATATTGTATTTTCCCGTAAAGTATGAATGATATCGTGAAACATAAATTTCAATTCCAAAAGATTCAAGAAAAAAAAAAACGAAGAAAAAAGCTTTTGGATAGCATGAAACGATGAATTTATGGAGTTTCATCGTCACGTTTCTTTTTTTTTTTTTTGTGAACCGTAGAAATGGCCTGCGGAATAAGAAACAAAATTGTTAAAGTTATCCTCCTTAAGAATGGAATCTTTTTTTAGGTTTTGTTGATATCAAAAACTCTCAGTGTCCAGCAGTTCATGTTTTTTATGCTCTTTTCATTTTTTTGGCTTGAGCAAACACAACAAGAATGTGTAACTAAGAGTACAAAAAAAATTGAACAGAATTTACCTAAGTAAAAAAATTGTTAGTTGCAATTATTCAAAGGTTCTTAAAGTATTCAAGGCGTAAAGTAATTTAATGTTTCTAGTCCGAAAACAAAAAAAAAATTATGAAAAAGAAAATAAAGTATACGTGTTGATTGCATATACATAGAGACAGAAGTTCTTACGGTTCGGTAACTTCTTGGTAATTCTTACCATTTACTACTACTCGATGGTTAGTGCCTTCATTAGCATGTATACAACATCAATTGTGTTTGTAAAAATGTCTTAAGCGAATGTTTTTTATTAAAAAATTTATTTTTTTTTTCTTATTTTTATAACTCTTTTTTGTACTAATTAATCGACCGTACCGAATACTTTAATTTTAGTTCACGTATTTTGTTTATTCTCATTTATGGGAGTAAGTGCTGTTCTGTTTTTGTATATAAATCGAAAAGTTTTAAGCATTAAGAACAGCAGTGATTTCCACCTTACGTGAATTGCACCCGTTGGTGACCTCTTGTAAATTTTCTTTTGGTTTTTTTTTTTATTTTAAAACGGTGGCGAACAGGTTGTTGTTCCCTATTTTTTAATATTGGATATAATAAATGTTATAATGAATGCAATTTACTGCTCTTCTCAACATATTGTGAATATTATTCGTTGGTATAAAAGAATTAAAAGAAGAGAATGTTTTTATTGAAGTAAGGAAGCAAAAGGGAAATATTAATTAAGAGTAGAATCAACAATTTTTTTTCTTTTGGTATCCAATCAATGTGTGGATGTTTTTTTTTTTCTTATTTTAAATTTTCAATTAAAATCATGTTGCGTAAAGCTGGTTGCAAGGTAAAAATTATTAAAATAAGAAACGTATCAATGGAATAGATGGAGTTAACGTTCTGTTTTATTCCTCATAATAAATTATGAAATTTGTTTTCTGTCTTCTCCTTTGAGACATTTTAAATAGAATTAATTCTTGTTGGATAAACGCCTAAGAATTTTATTAAACTTGATTCAGTTTCAATATGAAATGGTGTTGATATCTTTGCATTGTACCTGTTGTTGTGTTTATTAAATGTTGCAATCACATTATAATGAGAATTCTATAAAATTTTATATTTATTCCATTGTTATACAGTGTTTAAGATGGAATTGAATCAAATATTTTTTTAAAACTTAATCGGGTAATAAAAGCATGTTGGGCATAGCAATTTAACTGAAATGACGAAGCTTTATGGAATCTTCTTAGTGGCTTTATAGCAAAAAATATTTAATTTAATTTCATCGTTTAAGGTTGAATTGTTACTGATTTGATACGATGTATAAGATGAAATATTTCGAAATAAAAGTATTAACCATCATAGACGGTTTAACTAATAATAATACTTGAAATGGTCATATTGTAAAGTATGATGATGGCTTATGTAGTATTCTTATGTACACAGGTAGATAAAGGCGTTGAAAGAGTTATAATGTATAACGTATTGAATCAAATTCTATTCGTTGTTTTAATATTATGGTAAAATAGTTCAATGAACTGGTCGGCTCTTATGTATTTTATTCTATACATTGGATTCGTTGTTGTGTTTATCCAATTTGAGTTTAGAAATGTATGGGAAGAAGAAAAAAAAGCTTCATTTTATAGAATTAACATGAAATTGGTTTACTTCTATCTCCACGGTATTGTATTTTGTTATAATTCACGAATGGAAAAAGTCGAATCTGTATATTTTCATTATAAAAATGAGATGTGTGATAGAAGAGAAGAAAGGAATGAATGTTGATGCCCCCATATTAAGTTAGAATGAAAAGCCTATCGGCTGTTTCTTCTAGTTTTAACTTATCCACATATTTTCATGGAATTGAGGTAAAATTCTTTCACATTTCTTAAGAACGGAATGTGTTCTTAATATGGTTCAACATTTCATAGATTGTATAAAATCATCTAATACGTAACTTCATATTTAATTTCATTATGAATCTAACGCATTATTATATTCTTTTACATCGATGAAGTTCCGTGTCTTCTTCATGAATTTTCTTTCAATAAATGAGGAAATTCATTATTCTTGAGTTCATTATACACAATGTATGTTTTCATTGCTGGGCTCCACTAACAAGAGTGGAAATAGTTGAAGAACGTTGTTCACTAGTGAATGGTGAACCATTTGGCAAGCAGAGATAGTAAATTTATTTGAATTGAAAATACGTGCAAATGAGACACTTGAATGAGGAAATTTAGGCTGCATAACTACATACCAATACCGTATAATCAGAATAGTTTCGTATCTTTATGTTCTTCTTGTCTACCGTAACATTGAAGTCTTCTTTGAACTTTTACAAGATTCCAAATAAATCGTTATTTTCGCGGCTAGTAAAACAGATTTTATGCGGAGGGGTTTATAGTGGAATAAACTTCTGAATTTTAAAAGAAAGAGTAACGAAAGAAGAAATGAATAACGTTTACATATCAAAGTATTTTAAACTAAAGCAACACACGGTGATTTACCTGTGTAGTATAATCGGGTGAAGTAATCATCATTGATCACATTTTCACATCTTTTCGTTAAAGTGTTTGATTTTATTATTCAAAAGTTTCAATGACCTTTAAAACCGATCTTTATTGTTGATGGTTCGGATGTTTCTTATGTGTTGTATTACGTAGCCAATTTAATTAAGAATGAGAAGTGAAGAGATTTATTATATGGTGGTGGGTACCTATCAAAGTAACATAACAAAAAAAAAGTCAATGTTTATAAGGCATAAAGACAACTCAAGTGTATGTGGCTTCAATTGCATTATACCAGAGAAGAAGAGTATAAGATAGTAAAAGATATTGTTTTGTTGAGTAATTCCAGTATGACCAGCAAAATAGCAATTAAAGATAGAATTTAATGGTTGGCAACATTTAACAATGTGATACCAGAATGGGGGGGTATATAAGCCAAGATCGAATGAAATTGCAAACCATAAAAGCATAACATGTGGTTATTAAGATTGTAACAAACTGTTTAGTATTAATTAATTATAATTAGATGAGCATTCATCCGCATTGCATTACACTGTTGCTATATGACTAAAATATCATCTCTAATAAAATGTTTATTGAATAACATGAAGAGAGCTGCTTTTCGGGATAAAATTTAATATGCAGAAATAAACCACAAATATCTACTCTTCTTGATATTCATCTGCACTATGGTACATTTATCGTTTATCTAGTGGACCAAGTACTCTCTTCTGTATCAACACAAAATCATCTTAATTGAGCTGAGAATAAATAGTCAATTTCAATCTGAACGGTATATGAGAAGAATTCTGTTCTTATGATTTTAAATAGATTTTGAATTATTCCCAGCTGGTTCTTGTCATCTATTCCGATGATGTGTTTAGTTAGTTTTTATATTGATTCTTCTATGAATCTCTCATGTTGTTGTTTGCTGCCACTTCATTGGCCACTTAATTAAAATTCTTATTCAAAGTCACCGTTTAATATGAAATTTCATTGATGTATCTGCTAAACTAGTCTCATTTCATTTATGAAAAGAAAAATATTGAAATTAATTTCTGCGTGCTACGGTTAAATGTGATTCATCATTAATTTGGCGGTGTGCATTTTCCCATAATTTTTTATTACGTTTGAAACTGTCGTTGATGAGAAGAATTTTTCTTATTTTCTTCTTCTAACTTATTAATTGTTTTCCTCGTGAATTTTCTAAGAAAGAAGATGAGAAAATTGTATGTATTACAAGCGGTGGATTTGATGAGAAAATCGATGATAGCAATTTAGAATAAATTTTTATAAGATGTGAATTCATTTTGATTACGATAGTGTTGAGTTATTCCCATGGTTTTGTATTGAAGGAAGGAAAATGCGTTTATGTTTATGATCCATTTCATTACTTTTGCTACGATTAAGTCGCTAATAGAATTGTTTAAAGTTCAGTTTATGAGTCTTTAGTATTTTTAGATCACAAACGATCATTTCTTCAATCGTCTTTGGTTCCGTTCTGTTAGCACTTGATTCTTGAATGAATATTTTCTTTATATCGTGTAGACAAATAATTAAAATTTCAAATCATTTTCGATGATTTTTTTTTTTAATTTGATGTAGAAATGAAAGATAACCCATTAAATGGTTATTTATGTTATCTATGAAGTTGAAATTGTTGATTGATAAACTCAATTTTAACAGAGTAAATGAGAAATGGAGTTTATTGGCATACGATGTTTATAAACATGTGAAATTAATTAGCGTTTATAATAGGCAATAAATGATTACTTATCAAATATACAATGGCTAGACTATTCGGTTGTAGTAACTCAGTTTTCTCTGTCTATATATCTTCAATTCCATTGAAAATGATTAAGTAAATTGAAATTTTGTTTGAACACCAATTTAATACGATTTTGTTACTGTTTCACATCCCCATATTTGGGGGTAATTTGGACAAACAGAAAACCACAATAACAATGGCGTATAATAAATAGAGAAGAGACCAATTCAATGTATTTTTGGTTCATTTTGGTAATGTTTGTTATTTGGTTTATCGAAAGGACCACCAGAATTCAATTAATTTTCATAACCATTTATGTTGCAAATATCATGAAAATTAATTCTAACGCAGCAGCTTAGTGTTCGTTTGCTTTTACCATTCGAAAAAGAAATACGAAATCAAATTAATGAAACTCAGCAAGTGGTAACACTCGAGGGGTATTACAATGATTATGTTACGTTTATTAGCCAAAAATGATATGAAAGCAACCAGAAAAGTAAAGAAAAATTAAATTCTTTTTTTTTTTTTTCGGGGACCGTTAATCAAGTGTTGATTCATATTTATTGAATTAATTTCTATTCAGGGGAATTTTGATAAAATCCATTCCTTCCAGGCATTTTTAATATTAAGTTTTATCACACACTTTATGTGTTAGTGATGATATTGGCCACTTAAAGCAATCAAACAGTAAAGTCTTAACGTTTCCATGGAAGTTCTTTTTATATTTTTATGGTATAAGATTTCATTTACATTTAAAATTTAAATCAAACAAATACAATTTTATTAGGGTGTGCATTACACTTTGTATTGTGATTTATTTAAATTGTAAGAATTATATTGTGAGGAATGTACAGAAGTAATGGTTGAACAAAAGTGGGTAGCTAACGATATAATTGAGATATAATGGAATAGATTGGATTACTTGACTACCAAGATTATTTGTTTCTTTGTTGGTGACAGATCGTTTGATATGGTACTTCATACATACAGTTGTGTTTATATCCCAATTAAACCAGAAATCATTTGTTTTGGGAGTGTGACATCGGTTTTTTGTTTCATATACTGATTTTTATCATTCCAGATTTAACACGGAAATTTAATATAAAAAAAAGATTCGTTGACAGTTTATATGGTGATTCCAAAAGACATTGTAGTTGATGTGTTTTGTGTTCTGTAAGAAAATAAAAGGGTAGAGAACACCAAATGTTCACGCTATGAAAAAAAAATTATAAATGACATGCTAAAGTAATGAACGAATTTTTAGTGTTTTGCATTGTACCTGACAAGAAACGCATAAATAAGCGTAAGACTTTAGAAGGAGAAATATTTTAATTAAATTATTTTGGAAATTTCAGTGCTTTTTGTTCTCTAAATTTTTGGGTGAATCAAAGAATTTGGAATAATTCAGAGTTTTTGTGTTTGATGACGATAAAGATAGAAATTTGTAATTTAAACAATTTTTGCCTTATTTATGTTGCCTCATTGAATGACGACGATTTTAAGCAACAAATACAGAAACGTTTAAAAGAAGTACAAGTTGTAGAAGTGTCAAGGAAAAATAAATTCCCTCTTTTCTGGTATTGAAAGAAAATGATGAAAATCTGTCATTATATAGTCGGTTGAATTTTAAGTGAGGCGAAACATAAGAATTAAACGGTTTCTTGAAGTTCAAGTTAAAACAAAGAATTCGTAAATTAATTTAAGGGAAATTCAGAATTTCTTTATAATTCAACAAGATACAAAGTGTTAGTTTCGTTCAAAAGTATATTCTTTCGTTGAATGGGACCAGTTCAAATCGCTTGAAGTGTTAGATACGAAAAGTTTTTACCGTTTTTTTCTTTCTGAAATCAAGAGAGCTTTTTCTGTATGCACCTGGCCAAAGATAAATAAGAATAAAAAATTTATTCAGAATCAAACCGAGATTATATGATTCTTAACCAAACGGTGTGTTGTGGTTAAGACAAAAGTTATATTTTCTTGTGGTTTGGTAACGGTAAAATTTCTGGAGAGTGTAAAGAGAAAAAGAAACTCGTTGTATATGTGTACACTATTCGGATAGAGTAAAATAACAAAAAAGAACCGTAAAAACGAAGTTGATTTTATGGTGTGTAGCTTTAGTTTTATTTTTTGGATCCCAAAGACCAGCCAAACTTAAATGTGGCATCACAGTTGGATTTGTGGTTTCGTAGTGAAAAATCACCTGTAACATAAAAGAGAAAGAACAAAATTATTATTTACGGAAAACGAATTCTATTCTCATATGTTTTGTGTCTTTTGGTTGAGCAAGTGAACATAAAAGTTTTCGGTGTGGCAAAGGAGAGATATCATACGTGTACAGCATAACGATAATAATTCCTTTAACAAAAAAAAAAGAGACAAGAAAAGGAAGTCAAAATATCTTGTGAATTATTTGAGAATTCGACAACAAATTCCCTTTTATAATTCCCACCTGGTTATTGAGGGGGTTCAAAATTCTACATCTTACCGTGTGATGTGGTGAATATCGAATTTTCTTTGGGGTTTATGATAGAAGCTATCATAACTTTTATTGTTTTTGGTGCAAAAGTATGTTGATCGGTGTTAAAGTGCAATTGGATTACAAATAATATAAATTAAATTAAAGTATATCCATCGTGTATACATAATTTACCTGATAAAAAGAGTTATTTTCTCTATGTGTCTGATGTTCTACATGAGGGAATACCCTACATATTATATTTAGTTCAAAGGCCATGGTGAAATAGAAGAAAATATAGAATTTATTTTTTGTTTTATGTTTTTACTGAGATATTGATGTTCTGTTAACACAGTTCTTATATTGTATCGATGACAATATTTTCTTGGTTTATTTAACAATAATTTATTAGTTGTTCTCTGTGTTAATATAAGAAATTTATTTGTGGATACCGACACAAAGTGCAATTTAATGTTTAACACGAAATAACAAAACATAATTTATAATGGAAATTGATTTACACTAGATAAGAGAAGCGACAACAAAGAAAAATTCAAATAAAATTTAGTTCAATTGGTAAAGGTGAAAAAATTGATGGCAACATTTTTTGGTTTCTGTTTGGATTTGATAATGTTGACACTGTGATATTTATATTTTGATTATTTTTGGGGTGGTAAATATCAGAGAATATAAGAAATAATTTATTTAACAGAAAAGTGTTTAACTGACAAGCCTAGAAGAAAGCTTGTAAAGAAAAGTCTAAACGATTTATTGTTTAGAAAAAGAATTACTCAGTTTGTGGCCGAAAATAATTAACGTGTGTGGCCAAGGTAGAAGTGTTAATTAATTAAATTATTGGAATAAGAGTTTAGGTGAAAAATAAATTAATAAAAATGGTGGTATTAGAATCACCTGTATTAAATGGCGCTCTATTGGGTGGTCCATATGCCCAAGGAGCACCAGCACTTAAAATGATGTCAAAACGGTATATGGGATTACATCATTGGTTGGGGCCATTGGCTACAACAACCACAACGGCTGCTGCTGCTGCTGCTGCATCTGTTACATCGGCTAAGGAATTTAAGGAACAACTTGTAAGTTTCTAACTTATTTTTGTTTTTTTTTTTTTCATTTTGGATCGAATTGAATTGATTTATACCCGAAGACGAAGCACTTGGTTCAATGAAGTTATAAACGAATTTAATTCAGATAAATTGTTTTATTCGTAGTGGGTTTCGGAGACGCACAAAACAAACGGTTTGTCTTGTGCGAGATAGAAAGACAATGATGTTTCTCTCTCGGGAAAATCCAACCGAGACAAATTCAATTTTCTATCCAATAAATTTTCTACTTGTGACCGACGAAATAAATCTGATTTTTATAAGGAATAGAAGGGGGGAGTTTTAGCAATCTTATTAAAATATACAGCTTTTGGGTTCTAGACATCTAGATTCTTACTTCGAGTACAGCTTCGTTGATTATTATGCGTTTTATATTGCCTAAGAAATCATCTGCTTAAGTTCATTGACGGTTTATGTGGAATGAATCAGAGTAACAGATAGATGGAAATACTGGAAACATAAATACCACATTAAATTGATTTGATTTCGTAATCCATCCGGTTTTAGTGTGATATTCTTTCAATTAGAATTTTATTCATTTAATATGCAACTGAATGCAATTGAGGTCGTACAAAAGAGTGGGGGACATGATGGCCAATATCACATAATTCTTTGATTCTGAAGAAAATATTGCTGTATTGCTGTATGAAAGATAATATTTTTATTGGTTTCCTTTAAATATGAAAATTATTTCTTAATCAAATCTTCCGTTATTCGGTTTTTTTACTTGATAAATGTTTCTTCTTTAATTGATGAGGGAATATAAATTGCTGGAGATGCTAGCTAAAAAGAGAATCAAATAATCCATTTTGTTTAAGTCTCTGTTGAACATTTTTAATGATTTGATTAAATTTGTGTTTCTACAATCTCTAACTAATGTGATTCTTACTGTGCCTTGGGTCCATTTTAAGATGAAATTTTTTATTTCTTTTACGTTTTTCCGTTTTTAGAAATGGCGTTGAATGAGAAAAACATTTCGAACTCAACTGATTTGACGTTATAATATTCCATATATTCTCTGTACTGATGATGCTTTGTATGATCAGTGTTAATGTTGTTTATATAAAAATGTTATGTTTTGTTATTTTCAATAGTAATTTTGTAATTTAATTTTTGTTATTTTCCATTGAAATTAAAGATTTTCTTATTATGGATGAGATTTTTTGTACATTATACAGTATCTATAAATGGCCAATGTTTGGGGTATCCATTACAGAAATATATTTCGGTCAACGTAATAAAAGAATAAAACAACATTTAATTATATTGAGTCTGTTGTACAGAGAGATAAACACAAAGTTATGCAGTTGTCCATACTGTATTTGGTTTTTTATTTAATGGCAACTGATTCAATACGTAAAGGATCATATACTTTGTTGTTCTGTGACCGTTGAATTAAAGATCATAAAAGTATAAAATTTTAAGAGTTTGTTGCTTTATCTGTTTTTGTATTCGCGAAAAACAAAACAATGAAAGGTCGATGTCTCAATTGTTCAGCATTATGAGTCTTGTGGATGAGACACAAGTCAGTGAGAATTACTTAATGTAAAAGAAGAGAATTTAAAAAAAAAAAGTTAATTGTCTTATATGGTAATATTCAATTTAAAGAATTTAAACAATAAAATGAAATTACTTCTTTTTCCGTTACATTGGAGTGTGTTGTATGAATGTGGCCGAGTAGAGTACATCGCCCTCAGTTAATGCTAAATGCTAGCCATACAGAACAATAATAATAATAATATTCCTCTTTAGTATTCAAATAAAGAAATGTTAAAGAATATTATTAAGATATCATAATTCTAATAGGAGATAGAATGGGATATAGGGCTTTCAATGGGAAGATATTATTAAGACGAATACTAGAGATAAGATATCGAATAGATAATAAGAAGATTTTTCACGATTTAAAAAAAAGTTGTAATTTAATATAAATGGGGAGATCTTGGAGTTTTCTATTTGAATGTTTATGAAATTACGTTATAATTTATCTATGCGGTCTCACACAATTTCAATTATTATGTTGCGGTTGATGGAGTACACGATTGAAAAATTGAATCATTTATGGTTGAACCTTGACTATTATAGAAAATTTGTTTCTTCTTTTTTATTCTTTATTATCTTGATTAAATCCGTTGTATTTTCATTCAGATTCAGATTGAGTCTCTCTTTTTTTCTGAGTATCATCATCTGGAATGATGTTGAAATTATAATTTAGAGATGAGAGTAAACGAGATATGAAAAATGATAAACTTAAAATGATATGTTATGAACTAGAAGTTGTTTTATTAGTCAATTTATGGTATTCATTTGATATGAATTTAGTTTACTTGCTTTGCTCTCTTATAATTTCACAAATTCATTTGAATCTATGAATGAACTAAATGAATGTTCTGTTTTCTGTTGTTGATGTGTTACAATTGTAGAAACTGAATTTTTGTTAAATTGAAAATCATAACAATTAGATTTTCTAATTTAAGATTTATTTAACTTTTCTTTATATTTTGCGGTTTTATCAAGTTTAATTTCTATCATTTCTTATTTTTATACTTGGTATTCATGTTATTGTTGTACCAAATAAAAAGTATGGGTTTTTGTTGTTAAGTTATAATGGAGTAGAGTGAAACTATACTTATCATTCAATGGCAGTGATTTCTTATACATAAGAGAACTTATTTCTCTTGTTGGCAAATTCCAGTAGTCGAAATTGTTTTGTATTTTCTTCTAACAAAAATCACTGTGTTTGATTCAAATTGATTTGTTGATGGTAAATTTCACTTGAGAAGATGATTTCTATGGAGTTTTTATATTTATATTATGGCCACTTGGTTTTAAGAGAGATGGGTACAAAAAAAAAAGAAAAACTGTGAAGGATTCAAACAAATAATTCAAGTGCTTATGGCTGTCAGAAGATTCTGTTTTCGAGAAGATGATGAAATTGTAACTGAATTGGATACGAATGGTAGCGTCCAATAATGTATGGCAAGCAATTATGAATTGGTGGATAGTTGAGGCTAGAAGTTCTTTTATGATTTCATTTTTTTTGCTGTTCTTTTACACTGTGTATACGATGAGGATGAGATCATCCTATTTAATTAATCTATCACAGAGCAAATGTCCATTATTCATTTTGTGGTTATAATCGCTCTATATTTTACATTTTGTTCTTTTTTTTTGCGATAAAAGTTAAGTCATGAAGATGATATGTTTTACATAACTGCGCTATGTTTTGTTTGGGTTCATTATAACAGTAAGAATAAGAACTGGATGGGTAAAAATGTGGTTACTGTGATTAATGAAGTTTTCATTTTGAAATAAAACTTTAATCTGACCATACGAACTTTACATAAAAGAAGACATGACTGTAGCTGTTGATTATTAGTCAAAGTGTAATGGACAAGAAAAGTAAAATGTTGATAGAACAGAGAAGAGGGAGATATCTGTTACATATTTGAGATGATGATGATCGTTTGCCATACGGATACTATTTGTAATAAAAATCAAAGATATTTCTGAGGTCGAGGACGTTGATTGAATTTTAAATGGCCTCTGGTTGTTTTGGTATAATAAAATAAATGGGCAGTTGGATCCCTAAACTGTAATTAAATTCCTTTTAAAGAAATTACATAAAATAATAGTGAAGTTATATTATTTGTTGTTGAGTAATATGTCATCATCATCACACCTGTAAATTACAGGTTTTTGCATGAGGAACGTCTCTGTTTAGTTTTATGTTTTTAGGATAATTAATGTGTCTCTCTGTAATTTAGATTAATGTTTAATTTAATGGTTAGTTGATCCTTTCTTTGATATTAAAGAATATTTTATATCGAATTAAATGAGAAAATCTCATAGTCAATGTGGAGTAGTGAAGATAAATTTCTTTATTTTTAAAAATACGACTTATTGGCAATTATAATAAATTTATTACAATGCTGAAGATAAGAAAATAATAGTAAAAATCCATTACGTTTAAAATGGATATAATCCTTAATGTGCTAAAGTTGTTAATGTAATAAATTTACATTGAAATTTACTTAGCATTTGGCAAATAAATGAAATTTGATCTTATTGCTGTCTTCATGTGAACAGAGGAATTGGATTTCAATGTGCGTGCGTGTTGTTGATTTTATTCATCTTTTTTCTTTCATATTGATACAGAGTCGTTTATTATAAGGAAATGCAAATGAAGTAAATCACAAGAGGATTCAGTTGAACATTAAACCAAAATATATTTAATTTATATCGTCTTATTTTCATGTTGAAAGAAATGAGCAAAAATAAAAGATAAAGCCGCAAAGAGAAACATCATTGTAATGTTGGATTGAGTTTATTGCTTGTAAGTATTGTTTTGTGTCTTGGCGACAAAGAACTTATGGTACTGATGCAGTTTTATGAACTTAAAAGCTAAACTGGACGGAAATACGGTTCAAACGCAGCAAATTTTGGTAACAAAATTTATGTTTATGGATCTTGATATGATATTTTTCTTATTATCTGTTTCTGTTGGCAATCATTGAGACTTTCTGTTGCTACTGAATTAGATGAGAAATGGTTATGGTTTGGATTTGTATTAGTTATGTTTGGATGAAGGAAAACTTGATGATAATTTTCCAAGAAAATTCAAATCAATTGAATAAGGAAATTCAATACTAAAAATAACTCTTTAGATGGAAATACGTCAATGGGTAACTTTTCGTTGTTATTCTTAGTTTTGACCTAAAATTGATTTGGGTTTGGTATTTTGCCTTCTAAGGTGTTGTACACTTGTTCGTATTGATTAAATCTTTCATATGTTGGTTGCTGTTTTTATTATTTATTTGTCTTTCTCATGGCATTTATTTAATATTTCGTAATTTATCACAGATGTATGGATATTTATGATGCATTTTATCGTATAATTTAACTCTGTCTCGCTGGGTTGTTTGGTACTATCGAAAATAAAATGCAGCCACTGGGTTATGAATGCGTATGTTCATCAATTGTGTTGTTGTAGTTAAACTGCTTGCGATTCTTGAAACTGGAATTCATTTTATATTAAAAATAAAAAGTCGTAACTATATCATACAGAGGCAAGCATCAGTTACAGTTCATTGGAATTTATGAAAATGATGAGTTTTGAATATATTGTCTGTTCAATAAATATAAAGAGAGGAATAGTAATTTTTTCCAACATGTGAATAATGTATCCATCGCACTTATTTCTCTCTCTTTGATTGTGTTTTGTTTAAATTTATGTGGAAAAATTCATTGAATTGTGAAACATGAAACAGTAATTTTGAGTTCATTTTTTTGTTATGTTTAAATAAAAACGGTATGGTGCTGATGATTATTTGGCGTTTGTGATGATTGAAAACTCATTAAACTAAAGGGGGGAAAAAAAAACTTCTAAATGGAGGTTTTATTTTTTATCACACCTGAATGGATCACATCAAAGCAATATACTTCTTCTTTATTAAGTGCAAACTGAACTACTTTTATTTTTATGTTTATTCATTCAAAATTTATGTGAATTGAATGCAATTGATTGAATTGTGCAATTAACTGTATGATCTTAATCGGATATAAAAACAATGCATTATGATTTTTGTTTAGCTGCGCCACATTTACCAATTTAACCATTTTTCTTATGATGCGCTTTAGTATAAAGAGAAAATTTATAGATGGAATAAATCTTTCAATAGTTCTTTATTGGATCCGAATGTTTATTCTTTAAATAAATTGAATTTCGAATTCAGATTGATTTTATCTCTTTCGTTTACCGAATTAAATTAAGTGAATTTAACCAATTGTTTGAATATGTACCGTATTAAACTAAAATCTATTCCTCATATTTTTCTTTAATTTTTTTTTAATTGTTTTGCTGGTTTTTAATTATAAAACGTAAAACCCTTTTTATTTCACAATCATTTTCAATAATAAAAAAAAAGTAAAAGAAAACATGACGGTAAATGAAATTGCATGGTTATTTAAATATGGAGATTTTGTTTGTTTCAAATTAAATGAATCGAATGTTATTTTAAAATTAAAAACGTTCCAATTGGTACAACGGTAACAAGATGTGGCATAAATGGAAGTGTTGGGTTTTATTTTTTTTTATTTTGAATAAAACTGTTGGTTTATCAAAAGGATTTAATGATTCTGTGGGTATTTACTGTAAATAAATGATAATTTAATTACGATTTTAATTTGGGTGGGACATAATCGGGCAGACACTAAAGAGACACAGTTATATGATGTTATTCTGTAAATCGTAGTGTGTATACCCATATTACAGGTGAAATACCGTTATTTTGTATTTAAATGGTTGACTGATTGAAAGTAGCCAAATTTATGAATAAAAAAATTGTATTGTAACACCAGTGTCTTTTTGGCCCAGGTGAAAGGACCCGTCAGTAACAAAAACAAGAAAATTATGTTGAATTTCATAATTCCCTGATATTGTTGCTGTGTCTGTTGTTTTATTTTGGAAACCAAACGAGAGAGAGAAAGAAATTAATGCCAATTCTTTTTATTTTATTTAATGGTTAATTACATTTTGTTTCATATTAACTGTAATGTGGTACATTGTTTCTGTTGAATTAAATAATGAATTTAATATTTATTCGACACATATTGAACGGATTTTTATATTTTGTACATTTTAGTACAACGGTGCGGCATATATTTTGTTGTATATTAACAGTATCACTTGTTATAGAATAATTAAACAGTTGTGTTTATTATGTGTTCATTATAAAAAAATTTCCATATTGGCACATTATGTGTATCACAATTATATTTTTCTGTGTTTTGTTTTGGGGTGGTTGGTTGTATTGTAAAATCATTCTATTTTGATTACATTCAATTATTTGTATATTGCTCGATTTTATTATTTATCGATTTTGGAAAGGAAAAATGAAAAATATTGAAAAGTAACTGATATGAAATTCAATTTTGTCTTATATCTCATTGGAATATTTATTGTATTTAGTCATATTTATGGTTGAGTTTTGATATAATTTACAATAAATATCATGGATTTTGATGTAGAGAAATATAATTGAATTGTTGATAATCTAATTGAATGTGAGCACAGACATAAAATATTGTTTTAAATTATGTAAAAAAAATTACATATTAAATAAATATGTGGAAAACATATCATAACTTCGACACCTTTCTTTTTTTGCATTCAGACAATTTTGCAATGAATTGCCAACGGAAAGAGAGAAGTAAATTGCAATAAGTGTAATAAAACTTTATCGTTGAACACCTTATGGGCTTCCTGTATTTTTCATTTGTTCATTCATTGGAACTATTTTAGTATCGAATATATACTACTTCGTTATGAACTATGAATGTGAGGGAAATGAATAGCAGAACTAAAATGCGAAAAGTTTATTATAAATCCAATGAGTTGAAAGCAACAAGACATCAAGTTTTTCTCTTAATGAAAACTATTGAATAGAACTTTTAATATGACGTTTTTCGTACTTTCTGTGATAGTTTATGAGACTTGAGTAGAAGCCGCTTATGAAAATGTGTTTCTAAATGGAAAAGTGTGATGATGAGTTTCTTTCGTGTTTGTGTTGAGTGAGGGAAATCCTCTTAAAATATTTTCTTTTTAGTTTTTCCTTTCTATGGGTTGATGTTTTCCACAGGCCCAGAATACTAAGTATTTTGATATGAGACTTTCGATATTTAAAAGATAATTTGAGACACCATTTTTCATGATTTTATTTTAACGATTTTTTCATTCATATTATGATGTACCAACGGTCTTTTTTATTTAAATGTTTAAAAAAAATGAAAAGGACTTTGTTTGGGTATTATTGATAATCGATGTGTTTTCACCCAGTTTGTTTTTTGTATTTAATGTTCAAGTAGTCTTGTCTGCCATCTATCGATGAAATGAAGTTTATGTAGATTGTTGGAAAAACTGAGTGGCATACATGATTGATACAAACTCATTGATGGTTTGCTGTTCAACGAAAACGTTATTATATTCAGAGTTTTTGTCTGTTATTCATTGGATTTTCTGGTCTTGATATTCACTGGTTTTCTATTTGATACCATCGTTGTTATTCTTGTGTGCGTTTACAGTGGCATTTTGAAAGTAATTTGATGTGATGGATTGAAGGCTCTTAGTCTCATCATCATCAACAAATTTTATACCATTGAACGATAAGTGGATGCGCTTGTTCTGGATATTAGAAAAGCTGTATGGTATCCTTAATATGACAAAGAGAAAAAGAGAAAGAATGAAGTGTATTTTCAATAAGAATGAAAATATTTTCTACTGTAAAAGACAATATTGAATCGGTTGGGTTTTCATCGTCATCGGATAGATCTCTCTATCCATTTAACCTCCACTGATTTTCTTTAGTTTTGGATATCAGCTGGGGGTGCAACCACATCATCATCCCCAACTGAGCGGATTGAAGTAAAATCGGTCTTATATTAATGGAAAATGAATGGTTTAATTTAACCCCTATTATATATCAATATTAACAAGTGAAATAAGAAAAAAAAGTGAAAGAAAGACTGATTTATTTGTTTATTCTCCATCATTATTTCTTTACCGTATTGCTTGTTACTCTCTCTGTGATTGTGTATAGTATCCTCTACTCTCTGTTGGATAAATATGGTAGTAAGAGATCCTTTGAATAGAAATGATAGGTGGTGTGTTAGAGGGTTTTTAACGTCATAGTGAATAGCATTTCCTCTAGCAGTCCCGTTACGTTGTTGAATAGTCGACAGTAGCGAAGTTGATTTTGATTATTGGATGAAATGTGTAACGGGTATGAGCCATTGCATAAACCATTTGAGAAATGTTAAGAGCTTTCAATGCCAACGATTTATAACATTCTTTTGAGACATAAATGACACAAATTCCAATTTATCTGCATCATAGCACTTTGTACTCAAATTCAATGTGCTTCTAGTATGAATATTCTTCATTCGGTGTATTGTGTTATGACCCCTTGGCAGCATTCAACGTCCTGGTGTCGTCAACGCTGTGAGATGTGGTACAATCTATTGCCATGTGATTCTTTTAAAAGTGTTAGATCCATTGAATGTCATTTGCTTCTATTTTTTTAATTCATTCATATTGCTATCAAATTATTTATGTTTCCATTAAATGGACTATTGTATAGAGTAATAAGCAGAGGTTAAATTAGCATTTAACCATTTATTTATAGAAACATATTGGGGGGTTGTTAAACCAACGCCTGTTGCAACGGTCTTTCTATCGTACAATGGAATAAAAATGTTGGTGATGAAGAATTATGGTGAAAAGGAAAAGAACTAACGAAAGAAATTGAATTCCTGTCCAAGGAAGTTGTTATGTACCAACATGGATAAGATGAATGGCAATAAAGAAGAAAATAGTGTTGCGCTTACACAGTATGATGCAACTATGGTAAAAGCCAAAAAGTTTTCTACCATCAAAAAGGAAGCAGAAATGTGTGTATGGCTTATGGGGGATATAAAAAACTTTTATCTGCACTGATCCAGTTTCTTCTGTTGAATTTTACAATTTAAAAATGATGAAAATAGAATTTGTAATTCCAGAAGAAAAAAGAGGATTATTTCCTGGTATATAATATGATCTGTAATTTACAATATAATTCAGGTCAAAAGTGGCGTAAAATAACAGAGTGTAATGGGTACAGCAGGTGTTTATTCTTTTACAATATTCGGTGTGTGTAATACACAATGGACTGTGGATGTTTAACAAAACTCACCTGGTGGATGGTTGAGGTTTCATTTGCGAACAAAATTAAATTGAAGTTACTCGACGATGTTTTTGGTTTTTATATTCAGTTGTGTTTTACGGATTTTATTTTGTTGGCCTGAATTGTGGTGTTGGCTTATTAACTAACTGATTAGCTAATCTTGGTGGAGTTCTACTTCAATATGGTGCCGTGATATTGTGAAATCAGAATATTCTCGGTAATTGAATGTATTTCGGGATGACCACATTATATACAATGGGTTGCCCTGGAAATTGGGCCAGTGTATTATTCCATTTCGAATTATGGTATTTCAACAACAGAAGTTGTGTGTTGGAAGTCTATTTCAATATTTGTTTGTTGGTTATTAGTTGGAAATGAAATGGGGAAATGCATCTTTAAATTGAATTCAATTAGTTGTTCTTTTACATCGTTTGCTTTCGTTTAACACTAAACTAAGAGATTTTTATTCTGATTTTCTTGATATTAAGCACAGAGATTGAATAGAAAAGCTTTGTTTGCTTTATCATAATCAGCGATTTGACTATGAAAGTTTTGATTCTTTTACGTTATAGAGAATAGAATATTCATAGTATTTTTAGAATGATATTTATATGCTAAACATGAGGAAATTTAATGTGAATATTTTAATCTTTAACCGGAGTTATGATGGTCTATGCTTCAAAGTATCCATAATGTTACACCGTTTTTGGATACGAAACAAATGACAAGAGTCTAGAGCATTTGAGTCTTAGTTCATTAGTAAAATGCATAAGACTTTGTTTGGGGATTTTTAACTTAAATCTTTTTCCTGCTTAACAAGAAGATATTATGAAATATCCGATTACTGGAATTGAAAATCCTTTGCGCTCAATGAACTCAAGAGTTGATTTCTGTTTTCTTTATTATGCAATTGAAACCATTTCGTTTGCTATTTGATATTCCTATTCTGGATTTCTTATTTGTATCCCATTGAAATAGCAAATATAGAAAAATTGTACGATTGAGGAAATTTCCATAATCAGTTTGTTCTTCAAAAGGTTCTCGGTTCCAATGTTGTTCCATTAAAAACTTTATTCTTACTGCACGGATGAGTACTTAAAGCCAAAGAATTTATATGTAGTTAGAGGTTATTGATTTCGTGACTTTCATTGGTGCCTGTTATTAAGTATTGTGTGACTTCATTTAGTTCAGGTACTTTGAATTAATATTGACTGTAGTATTATTGTGAAATATTGATTAACATTATTATGACTGTTTACCAGTGAGCCACTTAGACCTAGCTGCTTTACTCTCTCTCTCTCTCTCTCTCTAATCAGATACAGTAATTAAATATTATTGAATAAACCCCGGGTGTGTATAACCTAATCGTAATGTAAACACTGTCGATGCAATTATTTGGTAAACAATTTTAATAAACTAATTGCCAATATTGAACGTTTATATAATGTTGGGCTGGGGAATGGGACACATCTTGAACTTAACTGGCTAACGTTGGATGACTGTTTTCGGTATTAACTTCAAGTGCTTATGTCGCACTTATTCTTTATCTGCTTATGTGCACATTTTCTTTTTAAAATCCATTTAATAACAAATTAACTGGTATTCTTGGTGTAATCAAAAGAAAGAAATTCTAAGTATATGACCCGAATAAAGGTAATTAAACCTTTAAAATGATGAAATTAGAAAGAAAACAATTTCAATTAACTTTTTTTATTATGAAGTTTAAAGTTGTAATAAACATTCCACAATTTCACTTGATAAATTATCGATTCAATTTAATGGGATGAATATAAACTGTTTCTCCAGTTATTGACCGTTTGGTGAATATAAGAAACAAAAAATTAGAACCGTTGAGGAAAAGAGTTATTAAGCACCTCTATGTTCTCAATAGACTCTATCGATTCTAATGAAAATACCTGAATTGATCGGAATAATAAATTCATGAGAGTTCAATGTCCAGTCAGTTCCATATATTGGTGAAGAATCGTTGTTTTATTTGAAAATAAAATTCTATTTAGAAACGATTTGAGATACTCTCTTTTATAATTTCACGTTTATTTTACGTTGTTTTTGTTGCTTAACGTGAAAAAGAATTGAAGTTGTGAAAGATCTGAAGTACAACATTAGAGTTTTTCTGTTTCTTTTTTTCTTCTCAATCGAAGCACTTCTAGTTGTACTACCTAATTTATTGGACAAGTTAAACAGCTGGTATAGAGAGAAAAGATAGGTTTTCTTATTGCTATGAATTTATAGTCACGAATATCGTTAGAATTTTTTCTTATTTTTTTTTTTTTTTTTTTTTT
>JXOR01000617.1:255256-329912 GCA_001014335.1 Coboldia fuscipes
TTTTTTTTTTTTTTTTGATATGGTTGGCTTTTCATTTGATCTCATGCACAGTTAGTAATATAAAACATGTTTTTTCTTTTAAACAATTTTATTTTTTATTTGTATTTAATTCAACGAATTCGTTAAAAGAAATGAAAGAAAAAGAAATGGTTCTGTTCTGCTTAAAGTTCTAAGACAGAAGAACGCCATGAGGTATTTTCATAAGCCAAAGAAAAAGCGATATGTGATTGCTCTGAGCCATTTTAGCCATATCAATATCGTGTTGTGGATCAGCCAGAATGATGATCTTTATTTTCTTTGATATTTGCTGTTTTCTCTTTAATAAAATATTGTGTTTTTTGTTTCGGTAACAAAACGTATTGAATCAAATGATGTCAATAAACTCTTGGCCAAGTTCAATTAGATAATATTGATTTAAACATGAAAGACACACATACATACATCTTCTTATAGTGTCATCATGGTTTTCTTGTTTTTATTTTTTTTTTGCTGTGGTTTTGTTGCGTATTTTATTTGTACAATGTTAACAAGATGATAATACTTCTCACGGTGTTTAACATAAAATGACATAAAGACTATAGAAAAACACAAAGTTATAGATGAAAAATTAAAAATACTTTCAAACTTTTGTCTCATCGATTAATTTACATGTTCACAGAAATAATGTTGTTTGTTGATCATATTATTCGATGATAATTATGATGTAATGCTAAGTTAAATGTTATTTCATAATATTATCTCTGTTGGGGATAGAATAGAAAATAATTGTATGAGATGTGCCATTTTGAAATGTGCTCATTGATTGAACAAAACAATCGATTTGCATCTTATTGAAGCATTTTCAGTCGAAGGAAAATGAAACAAAAGCTATGGCCCACATTTTCTTTTGTGACTTGGGTATGGCTCCAATGGTATAGAAGGTCAATGTAATTCAATTATTTCTGTTTTCTTTTTCCCATTGGATTAAAATTTGGAACGGCGTGCGAATATGTTCAATTTGTCCCATTTTTATTTTAATCTGGAATAATAAAAGTTTCAATGTTTTTTAAGAGTTTTTTTTTTACCGTTATGTTGAATGAACTTATACCATGACTTTTAATGCTTTCAAAGCAATACATAAAATGAGATCACATTAAACTGAGTATTATAATAAGAAATAAAAAGAATCTAATATGAAATCTCTCATGAATTTTGCTTTTTGCTTAATTTAATTAGTCACTTGTGGTAATTGAGACTGTGAGAGAATATGAGAATTTAATATGAAATTTAGAACAAATCTTTTGTAAAACAATATCCATTAACAAGATATGGTAACAACAATGAGAGAGATATACATTTGCCTGATGGTGTTCATATTTAGCATTAATGCTAATGCCAAAAATGAAGAAAAAACAAAAAGAATTCTTTTGATCATGTAAATATCGCCTGAAGGCAATAATATTATTCCGTGTGTAATATTTGCTTTTATTGTAAATAAAATTGTGATACTTTTTTGTTTGGTTGTTCTTCGGCACACAAGCGTCTTTAACTTGAGGAAAATCAGCAAGATCAACTTGAGAACAAGAAAAAAAAAAAGAGTTGAATTTAAAGAGACATGGAATGAAACTGACTGAACAGATTTGTTTATAAAACATGCGATTCTTCGTGTATTTTTCGCAATAAAAGTCATAAGAACAACAACGAAAAGTTCTTGGCTTTGTTGAGTATTCGATTCCTCTTGTTTTTTGTTTTTATTCTGGGCCGGGTCAAAGTAACGGTACTGAACCATGCGAATGATAAAACGGTGAAAGAGTGTGGTATTTGTGGCGGAGAAATGTTACATGAGTACAACCAAAGACCACATAAAATTATGTTTAAATAAAAATTCATGACAGGTAATATTATGGCCATTTATCTTTTTGGCATTAAAATTGGGTGTTTGGTTTTTCTCCATTGGCATCGGTTACGCTAAAGAAGGAAGGTGTAGTTTTCATATTAAATAAATATTTTCCTGATTCACTTCTTCTGGTTGTTTTATAGCACGTTCAACATGTGGCAATGTATAAAGGGGTGATCTGATGATGGGTATTCTGTATCATTTTATTACTCCAAAATGTACTATTTGTTTAAATTTATTCAATGTGCTTCACTGTTAAAACTTTTTATAAATAAAACCAATGAAAAATGGTTTTGAAGAAAACTTTAAATTCGTTGCCAAAAATTGTAAGTGATTTTATATAAAATTTATTTAATCTTATTTGAATTTCAATATCCGTTTCTTAATGTTCAAGACATTTATTTTATAACGCGTCGTTTACCTCTTATAAAATTATAATTAGAAGGTATCATTATATTTCTGGGTGGAATTTAATATCGAATTAAATAAACCATTCAGACTATAAGAAATAAAGAAAAAAAGTTGACACCACGTGACAGTATGAGGTGAACAAATTTTAAGAAACATTATAACCGATAAGATCTCATTAAAGCCCAATTCACCTTTCTCTAAATTTTTATTTGTTATTTTACTTTGATTTTTAGTTAATTTTTGATCTCTTCGGTTATCCAATTAAGTTTAAAATAAAGCATTCGTAATGCGTATGACATTTATGAGCCTTTAAGCCAACAAATTTAGTGATTTTATTTCATTTTTTTGCAAAGATTTCGTATTGATCCAATTGGATTATAAAGAAATAAAGAAAAACAAATTGAACGTTTAACAGTTTACCTTTCCAAATTGGTAATTTCCGTTTTTTTTTATCTTTCAAAAATCACTGAGGTTTAGTATGGACGATGGGGAAGTAATTGAAATTACTATGATTATTTAATTGAATGAAATTTTTGTATTGAATTAGCAAAGAGTTAAAATAGAGTGGCGGTGGTTTAATAAACATTGAATGAAAATAAACTACAATTTCTATGAGTTTATAAGAAATGAAGTTTATTTAACCAAACTGGTTAATTGGTTTCATTTACTTGAAATTGTAATAATCATTAATTGATTTAACAAAAAAAAAACTAAAAGATTTGCTCATTAAATTCTACATTTTATGATTCTTTATCTAATGTTTGGTGTATGTTTTTGCTGCGATAGTAAAATTGAGATATTTTAATTACAACTTAAATACTGTGGTGTTTGGCTCCCCACTCCGTTAATTAATATTTTATTATCGGCTATTTTGGATTAAAACCGTTAAAAATTATATATCATGTAGATTTGTCTATACAGTTGTTTTAAACATTTGGTCATTTAATGATTATTTCATTGTGTTCATAAATAAAACATTAAAAAAACAAGAACCATATAGAATCAATACGGATATTTATTCCGGTATGATTGGTATATTCTTCAATGTACCAGAAAGAGAAGTGGCAAGATCGCCATTAAATTGTTTCATTAAATTCACACGTCCCAATATAAATTGGCGTATTTGGTACATTGTACAGAATCCATAAATCCCAATCGTTTAATGATAGAATAACAGCTCAATGTCTTTAATATGATGGTGGTGTCTGGTAATAATATGTTTTCATTTAAATATAATCAATTTACAGAATTATGTGTGATATATAAAAATAGCCACAGATATTGTATAAACAAATGAACAGTAATAAGAAGAAAATAGCATAAAAATTGTAAAATAATTTTCGAATTTAATTTCTATTTCCATTTGAATTATAATTACAACAACATTATGTTTATAATTAAACAGTGATGATCACGATGAATCGACAGGAAGTATGATTTTAGTCTTCCGTTTCAATGTAAATGTTAAATGATATGAAACTGTGTATTTGTATTCTCTGAATGAAAAATTTTAATCATAATTTTATAAAATCATGTACTTTTACCAACAACAATTAGTTATAATTTTTATTTTTATTTTATAATAACTTTTTGCTACTGAAATTGTAACAAATAATAATATGAATCACGTAAACATGAGTCAATTGAAGCTTGAAAATTCTGATTAAATTTTACGATTTATAATTGAAATATTAGATGTAATGAACATTATCGAAGGCACAATGAAAGTATAACATTTATTGTTCGCTAATTACATCTGAATTTGATTTAAAATTTCACTATTAAATTGACCTATAACAGAAGATTACTTAAATTTTTATGTTAACTTCATCATAATTCATATGAGTTTAGTTAACGAGAACTATGAATTTTTCATTATTAATGTTTTAAGGTTTTTTTCACTACAAAATAAAAAAAAGAAAAGAACCGTTGAAAGCACATGAAAAATTATGACACATTTAGTATTATAGTTCATTAGTTAAAACATTTTTAAATGTTCATAAGAGCATTTTAAATTATATTTTTGCTGAAGTTTCTTGTAACTTAACAAGAAAACTCATATCTGATTGCTTGTCCGAAAAATTTATTATTTCATACAAATGGAAGAAAACTATAAATTTGTTTTAATGGTTCAGTTACGTTTGAAATTTATTGAAAATTTCTTTTCATAACTGATTGTTAATAACGAGTTAAATAGAATTGAATTATTTTAACCATAAGATATTAATGTTATAAATTTTCTTGATTTCTTTTTAGGTAAGTCAAACTATTTATATTTATCTTGATCAGTTATGTGGCTAAGGCCTTGGCTATGATTGAAGTGAGGAAAGTAATACCTTTGGCTAAATTGGAGAAAAGTGCTAAAGTACAACTGAATGCGTTAAGTATTGAACATGGAATTTAATAAATCGGGTGAGATAATTTCTAAGATAATTACGTTTTAAGAAACACCTTAGAGAAAACCATAAGAGATGAAAGAACCGCAAAAAGAAATATAAAATTTCTTTTGTTACAAAACCATAAAAATTTTCTTACACAATTTTTTGCTGACAATCCCATCTTTTATGGGAAATCAATTGAGAATCATGTGGAGCATTTTATGTCACACTCATCTTCGTTTTCAGAGCAAACATCTAGTTGAATCTCTGACACAATGTTATTATTATTATTATTTTGTTTGTTGGAGTCTCTTGTTTTGTTAGTTTTTTTTTTTTTTATGATAAATTACCGTCCATTAAGGCATCTCTAATATTGTTATACAGTTGATTCATAGTTTTTCTTAAACACAAAAAAAAGTTAAATTTAGAGATTTACGCACACCTAATAGTGTCGGTATTTGCGACAGTAAAACATTTTGTAAATTGGGATCATGATGTGCATAATTTGACGTCTATAAATTATAAGTGTGAGACACACCGTGTTTTTGTTATTGAAGGTAAATGGTTGATGGATTCCATAAGTTTTATATTTTGATTCTGTAGCAACTGGTTGCACCTGAACGAGATTTTTGGTTTCAGTAAATCTGGTGGGATGAAATAAATTGGCGTAATTTACTTTGTATACTTTGTGTGTGTGTGTATGTTTTAAATTGAAATTGATATGGTTAAAAGTATTAAAAGCCACGTAAATGAATCTAAACTTGGTGAGATTAAGTAAATGATATACCGAATGATTGCAAGCATTTTTAATGAATTAAATTCAGCTAATCTTTTCGGGTAACTCAAAGAATGGTAATTTGATGTCATTATTTTGAATGTCGATTTTAAAATTAAATATTTTTGTAAGACATTAACCTTACGAGAGATTACAGCCAATAATGGTTGACTGAATGGCGCTTAAGTTTAACAGAGTTCAATGCAATCGTATCAAATTTATATAATTAGCATGAAACGATTAAGTGCAGAAATGTGTGTTGTCATCATTCACGGTTATTCTGTTTGTTTGATGCGTTTCAAGTGTGTACGTTTAATCAAAAAATCCATGGTTTTGTCCAATTATTTGATAATAATGATGAGTTTTAGGAAGAGAACAGCATAGAACCGGTATAATTATATGGTAGGGATTTTTTTATTATTCGGGAATAATGATGATGTAGGAAAATTAAACCGAAAAAAATAAATGAATTATTTAAAATTACACGAACGAAATAATAAACAAGAGTTTACTGTACGGTAGATTTAAGTTTAATCACTTTAAACCAAAAAAAAAAAAAAACTAAAAGTACAGAGAGAGTAACGCTTCATGACGATGTTAATTTGTGTTTATGGACCGTGACATGATAGTTTATTCACCATTTCACTTGTATATCGATGTAATACGCGTACTATCAAATGCAGAAAAGAATTATTAAATTCTAAAAGGGCTAACAGAGCTTAACAATGAACCATACAACATAACATAATGAGCATAATCTTTATGATGTTTTATTTTTCTTCTTTTTGTTCATATGATGTTTTCATGCTCTTTTTATATTCAATTATACTGGGAAAAACAGTGGTCGATATGGTGGAATTCAGATACATTTGATGGAACAAGTGTGGTAGTCCGTTTAAATGTTTGTTTTTTTTTTTATTCAAACAGAAGAAAACTTAGATTCCCTTTTACTTCTTGGTGTTACACCCAAGGGGGAAGAATCAAAGTACGTTGTCTTATCAACGAGTCTCTTAAAGTCAATTGAAGTAAAACTGATTATATTTTACCCGGTGGGTTGCCTTATTTGCTTTTATTGTGTTGCGCATCACTCAGCAATTCCAACTGGAATTACATGAATCAAGAGAATAGAATACAGTGTAATTTCATGAAGAACCAAATGAATTGTTAGTTTTTCCATATAAAGAATTGAATTATGGTAGAGATAATAGTGTCTGATTGCTTGGAACCTCTGTCTTGATTTTCTGGTTTTATTAACTCACTGAATTCAAAATCATTGTCACGGTTAATAATCGTTTTCGGAATAAAATTGTTAATGTTTTATTGAACCACACGGATTGGTAAAGTTGATTATACGTTTAATGAAGATGTGTATGCTTTTGTAACAGTTGCTCTTTTGAGCTTTTTTTCTTCACTAGCGAAACTTCTGTTATTCGGTTGATTATTACGCGAATTAACTGAAACTTTAAATCGCAATAATATGTAAACAACAAGGAGAAAAATTCAAAGCAATGTAATTAGTAACACACGGTGAGATTGGTAGTGAGGTGTTAAAGCCACAGCATGAGTTTAAGACGGTAATCGTAAATGGATATAGTTTTGGTTGTTAATTTAATACAAATGAGGGCTATGAGTCTCTAGGTGGAAATGAAAAGAATGAAAAATTATCTTCGTGATGAGCAGTTTACAAACAGCACATGGGGGAGATTATTTTTAGTATCTTTTTTATGAATTTGTAGTTTATGATAAATCGGTTATTTTGTTCTTTGAGTGCTGATTTTTCAATTGATAGTTCTGGTTCAAGAGAGGTGGTTCTCTAATAATAATAATCCAGTTTGAAGATGAATTAATGCCTCATTATCAATATTTATGGTATTGTTCTGTTTGGCCATACCTTTTTATCTTCTTTTATGATATTTTTTGCCATATGGATACATAGTCATTAAATGATCATTTATAATATTCTATGTTTTTATGGAATTTAATGGGAATCAATGTTTTTAACTTGTATTGTTGTACTCATCTTCTTTTGTTTTTGAAAATATTTGACGTTGAAATTTTTGCTTTCATTAGTATACAATCTCGATCAGATGATGAACTCTTTTAAGATTTCGAGTGAACTGAATAGAATTCATTTGTCTATGGTTCTTTCTTGGATGAAGACAACTCTTAAAGAAATCGGTAATACATTGTAACTACATTAAAATTTATATCAGTGGACTGGGTAAACACAATCAAAGATGAGTAGAAGTTCGCGAGGTCTATGAACTTTCTCATGATTTGTCGCTTCTTCTGTGTCTTCTCTCTAGTTAAAGTTCTTCTTTTTTTTTTCTACGTTCAGATGAAAACCAATTCAATTGTTATGAATTTTTATTTTATTCTGTTTATTCGCGATGAAAATGTTTTATATTTTTCTCTTAATCCTTCGATGGATTCGTAAAATATGAATTTATCTGTTGTATATGGCAAATAATATTGTGAATATTATCTATCACATACGAGTATACATCTATGCCAACTTATGAATTATGCGATTTTAACTTTTAATGTTTTGTGAAAGAATAAAATATGAATTTTTCTTTTATTATTATTTCTTTTCTGCGTCATCTTTTGTTGTATATGATATTTATACATTGTATGTTGCAATTCATTTAAAAAGTATTATTCGTTGTATGAAGTTTTACATTGAAGATGTAAACAGAGGTGAATTGGCAACCAAAGAAATGGGGTATAGAATAGAGAAACAATTTATAAATGTTGAAAAATGAATAATATTCAAGAGATTTTCTATGTCATAATGAGTGTTTTTCTATTCTTTTCATTTTGGTAAGAAGCAGAGTAGAATTGACTATTCGTCCATTGCTACTAATAGTATGAACAACAGGGTGATATTTTTAATGTACGTCAACAGCAAAATCCATTTGACTGTGAATTACTTACTTAAATTCATTGTAGAAAAATTCTTCTGTTGTCTTGTAACAATCTTGATTTTAAATTATTTTGTTTGGAGCCCCTTTTTTTCTGTCTTGCAATTCAACTAATTTATTATTTGCCTCTGATTATGGTTGGAAGAATTTCAATTGCATACAAGTCTATTAAACAGTGTATATGTTTAGTATCAATAGTAATACAAATAATGCATTAGATAGATAGAATTTTTTGTGTGTGTGCAATATAAGGAAGAAAAGCGCAATGACTATAGAAAGACAATAAAGTAAAGCATTGAATTGAACAATATGGGGATAATACCGATGTGTATGAATGAAGATTCTTCTGGTTTTCACAATCATTTTTGGTTTTGTTTCAATTCAGAGAATCGAGAACAAACAAGATGAGATAATAATAGGAAGATATTTTATGTGGTTTATGGTATGAACATACCATACTGATTTAAAGGGATAATGGAAGAAAATTGGCAACATTGCTTACAATTTATGATAAAAGACTTACTATTTTCTTACTATTTTGTTTTTCAATATTTTGATAAGAAAACTGAAGGGAATTGAACTTTGTGTACAATGATGTTTACACTGAACATAATTACACATATAAATAGATTTAAGTAAAACGATTAAATTTAAAAAAAAAAATTAATACATTAAAATTTTTCTTATGATTTTTCATTAATTTAATTTTTTCTTTCGTATTAAACGATACAATCTTAGAAAATAATTTTTATTAGTAATTGAAAATTTACTTGACTCTTAATAACATTTCGATAATATTCTAAGTACATTTAATACGGAATTAAATTAAAATGAACATTAAAATAATATATTATTTTATGAGAAATGATGGGGATAATTCTGAATTTATAATTGTTTTAATAAAATAATTTGATTAGATTGTTTATTGAGATTTAAATTGTCGATTTATGGAAACATATTAACGCTTCATTTCGTCTATGCATTACGAATGAAAGAGATGCCGTAGCGTAAAGTATTGAGTAAAGCGATAGGGTGGAGTATCCAATTGAATATAGATTGTAACTGAGCATCATCTTAATTAAAATCTTTAGTTTTAATTTTCAAATCTTAATAAATGGACAAACGGTTTAAGATAAAATATAATTCTGTTTGTGTTTCATCGTATTTCTATATTTTTATTGGAATTTTTTAAATCAGTTTTTCTGATGAAGATGCTTGCTTTGAAGCATGGCAAAGTAGAAGAAGTTTTTTTTTGCTTAAATCGAGATAAATTGGTTGATTTATCATTTGTTTTAATGGATACACAGTTGAATATCACTGCTATTAAAGTTTTTTTTTCTTATTCTTTGATTGTTTAAGATCAATTAAAGATGTTTCTTATTATCCTTAGCGAGTATTGTAATTAATTCAGTGCTGCTTTATTTATATTTTTCTTTTCTTACGTAGAATCATTGAATCGTATATGATTAGAATAACTAATTAGTAGAAGAAAACTTGGTTCAAATTATCATATGAATCGTAGATATGTTTGAATTAATGAATGTGGAATAAAACGTTTGTTATTGCGAATAAATAACTTAAGAATGATCCGAATAAATTCAAGTGTTCATACGAAAAAAAAAGTGTAATGTAACTAGTGCAAGGTAAACATAAAATTAATCTTAAACTGTAACATCAGCAAAGAATTTTAATCTAATCGAGTAGTTTAGTTACACTAAGTGTGTATAAGGAGAAGAGGAGTGGATGGAAATTTACATAGAATTTTGTGAGTGTTTGATGTATTCATTATGCAAATTGTTGTGATTTTATGGATAAATATTATGTTTGATATCATCAGTTTATTGACAATTAATATTTAAATACTAACATACAACTACAAGAATTACTATATTACACAGACATAAATGAACATTTTTTATTAAACATTTTATTCAGTTGAATGTGTTAACATAATTAAAATAAAAAAAGAAAAAACAACATTTAGTTTGGCTTATACGGGTTGTAAACAGAATACAGAGGCAGTAAATTTTAATTTTAAATATGAAAATCTTTATTGGTCTGTAGATCATGAATATTTAATTAATGTCATAATAAATCATAAAAGTAGATGAAAATCATTATAATAGATTGGTAGTGTCTGCCTGCATTTTGATATTTTATTATTTAAAATTCATATGAATGTATGAATGTGGGTTGTAACCAATTATTCATCGTTTTTTTTTTTCTTTTTTAAATTTTAGTCTGATTCCGATAAACAATTGAATTTATTCTGTGTATCATTGAGTCAGTTATTAATAATTTTCTTAGTCTTGTTGGAAATTTAGATTCGATGAAATGTAAGAAAGATTGAAATTAATTTTGATGCTAATAAATCTCGCGGTTTTTTTTCGGTGCAACAAGGAATGAGGTGTTGAGCGCGCCAAAATGGTTACACTAAATTATCATAATGCAATTTTAATTGAAAAAAAAAATTTGAACGAGAAGATGTTTATGTTCGTTTGAATTTATTAGTTATTGTGCACCAATTTTAGTTGATCATAAATTTTATTGTAACCATCATAATTGTTTGCTGTTGATGTTAATGAGTAACTATCACTCGTTATGATAATTATTTTTAGTTTAAACAGTGTCATCACATTGTATATTTGGAGTAATTAAGTTATTGAATTGTGGTCTCATTTAATTTTTATTTGATTTTAATTATTACAAACGATGAAACTGTTAAATTCGATGTGTCATCATTTTGGATTTAATGATTTTTAAAATTCATAACTTGATTTTCTATCAATTTTACATGGTAATGTGTTTCATATTGATTTTTCTATAATTCAGTAAGTGTCCATGGATTTGTATTAACTTCATATTCTATTAGTTTTTCACATAAATAGTTTAATTAATCCAAATGTGCTAATATGGGAATAATAACAAATATTAATCTTAATACAAAAACATGAAATGGAAGAAAGTTAAATACAATTTGTATATTTGGTTGGCACCCAACCGGTGGTTTATTACGTTTTTTCCTTCCAATGCTGAATGTGTGTTCACATAATGTAATAATGTTGAACATATAAGTTGACTTCTCTCTTAAATTCATTTATACGTTGGATTTTAATTCATTGGTTATTTGTTTTAGTACCATGTTGAAGGTTAATTTATTCTACTTAACCAAACAATTAAAAGATCTTGTACTGATAAATAATATACTAAATTAAGTGTAATGTATTTCTACGTATACATCTGACCTGAAATACTGGGGGGATCCGCATACAAATGAATATCTGTTGTTGTTTCAGTATATCACCGAAACTGATTTTTCTATTTTGTTACATAAAAGCGTAAATAGACGAAAAATGAATTTCTTGAACGTTGTAACTTCTTATTCCTTCTGGTTTCTGTATATTTTGAAGTAATAAAGGTAAAATCTAGATATGCATACCATTGAAGGTTACACCGCTTATGTTTAATGGGTTTCGTTAATGTTGTTAATGTTTCGTTTTCGTGTGTGTGTTGTTGTAGATTTTTAATACCGTTAATTATTGTTTCATTTTTCCGTATATCTTTTAAGTAGAATTATATATGGTTAAATAAGAGAGAGTACCTTTAAAATTAAATGTGATTGTGATACGAATAAATTGAATTTAATGTTTATACAAATACGTCATCTAACCATAGGTGAATGACAAATAATGAATAATCAATTAACTAAGGGAATAGCAGCTTTTATAGTGAGTGTACCTTATTGATAAAGTGTTTATGTAAGTAACACTAAATCAATTAAAAAGTGTTGGAAGACTTTTAACTGAAGAACAGAAGAGAATAATTACCACTGAAGTTCATATTGATTGTGGCAAGTAAGACGCAATATTGGAGGAATAAGAAATTAAATTTGAAAAGGCGCACTACACTTGTTGGTTCTACGATTCTTTCAATGGAATAGTCGCGTCATATTTAACTGGAATCTTTGGATTCTTTAGAATAAGTACAATGTTGTTGGCTCATTTAACGCTTCGTTGTTTGACACGGGGGTGGTGCGGCGTAGAAGAAAACCACATTACCATGGTTTTTATTTCGATACCGCGGAACAGTTAATAAAGTAATTTTCTCTAAGTTTTATTTTTACGCAAAATAGAATGATGCTATATGCGAGTCTCACAACATGAACCAATGAGTACTAAATTTGGGTCGTATAAAAATAATAAATGTATGAAAGAGACCGAAGTAGTAAAGCATATTAAAAAAGGGAGGAAAACGAGAAATTAACTTACGATTTTTCTGTTTTATTTTTGTGTCCTCAATGACAACCGTAGGCATTTGGCTGGGGCTGAAATAAGATCTATTTTCTTTTTTTTCGGTAAAGGAACATTGACTCACGATTCAGTCTGAGTTAATGTTTTTCCGTTGTACATTAATGAAGAAAACAATCTTTCATTGTGCGGAAAATAATGTGGTGGAGCATCAAGTGTGTGTCCTTAATGAATTTCCATACATCTTCATAACAGATTTCATACGCATATAAATATCCTTGAGTTGAAATTTTAACAATTCTGTTATTGTATGTGTGACACAATCGGTATACTCTTACACAAAAAGGACACTGACTCTTTTATTCTTACGTAGAGTATTTTGATTAAAGTCAAGTGGAGTCACAAGGTCATTCTCTTTGGTTATGAATTTAATAGAGGGGAATTGTTGTTTTTGCAAAAAAAAAAAAAACAAATCAAACCGTATAATTATATATTTCCATATGTTACTGAACTAATTAGAAATTATGTGTTTTCTGTGTTATGGAATTAAAACTGTATGAAACATTACACTGTTATTCTTGTTATGTGTTTTTTGTAATTGTATAATTTTCTGTGTGACAGCTAGCTTTTATGAAAGTTTGTTTTCTTATTTTTATGATTTTGAAAATTTAAAATAAATTCCTTTTATTGGTGAACGGTTGTAGTGTGTTTGGTGTACTTGTAATGTATGGCTGTGCTAGAAATGTACACGAGTAATGGTTCGGGCGAGGGGTGAAATTTCATTTGGATTAATTATGACATAAATCTTTATGTTAATTATTAATATCTTTGTAATTAGTAATAGACAATTTTTTTTTTGATTTACCCAATATCGAGTATGTTATTAATATGGAATTAATTGACAAAGTCAATTGAATTCCAATTTATAGAAAATGAAAAAGAGAAAATTTATTATTAAATTAAATGGCAGTTAAATGAGGGAAATGAGATGGCGAATGGTGATAATTTACATAATTTTTATTTTAAATATAATTTAATGTGAATATTATGGCATAGGAAAAAGTAATATATTTTAATTGCTTCATAATCTACAATGGGCATATTGCCATTATTCTGTATGTTTTATGTGGCGATGTATTCAGTTTTGGTTTTTTATGCAACTCTTTTTGCACCAATTGAATATGAATGGGATAGAGAGAGATATTCAGTTGGTTGGGATGATATTGATGTCGTGTCCTGTGTTGTTACATAGGATCGTTATCGGTTTAACAATAACAATATTATCCATTTAAGTGCCAAACAATGATTGTTGTTGAGAATTTACTGAATAAAAAGAATGTTATGGGTTTTTCTGTTGGATGATTATTTATCGATGAACTGCAAAAGTGTTGCGATTTTTCTCGTTTTACGTGGCTGAGAGTCTATTTTGTTCAATAATGGAGATGTGATTCAATGAACCTTGCAATACACGTGACTATGATTCGTTTATTCATAGATTTGTCTTAATTTAAAGAGCGAATAAACTGGGACACTATTTGGCATACCCCATTGAATTGGAATGCCATCGAAATATTCGTTAAAAGACACGTTAAAGTTACATGTTTTACTGGTGTTGTTCAATAATTCATGTTCCCGAAAAAATTGACGCATTACCTCAAATGAAGTTGAAACATTTCTCTTTGTGTTTTTGCAATTATAGAGAAAAAAAAATTATTATTTTGGCGATAAAAATGGTGTTCCGCGTGATCACGAATTGTTTTATTGGTTATGAATAACAAAAAAAATGTTTTTTATTTTTGAGTTTTATGTAATATTTTGGCATGGTGTTATGATCATGTAAATGAGAGTAATGAGAGTTGAGGGCAACATTTCTATGGTTGGGTGGCATTTAAATAACATAATTCCTTATTGCATCTCTTTTGGAATTTTCATTTTTCTTTACTTTTTTTTGTTTTGGCTGCCATAAAAGATATGTCTCATATCCACCGGCTGTGCTAAAACTTCAATCTTAATTTATAAAATGATTTGAATTTTATATGAATTGGAATGTTTTATTTTCTTGTTGTATCATATCTTTTGATAGATATGACTTTGATCATGATGCAATTAGACACAAATTATAATATTAAATATGCATATCGTATGATGTTTATTTGGCGTTAAATTAAAGGTGAAAAAACTCATTAGAGATGTTGGCAACGGAACAACTGATGCCTCACTAGTAATACTTATTACATGTGTTGTAGCAAGTACTCTGAATAGAGTCACATAGAAGAATATTTATTTATGATATGACTTCTAGCATTGATGTGAGTAGAATTAGGTGTGAGCAACTGAGATTTAATGATTTATGGGTGCGCAAAAATGATCATAATCTGTTTAACATCATTAGGAAATTTATGATTATGCTGATGAAGAATAATATTTTTCTATTCATCTGATTATATGATGGCATTAATGAGAATAAGAAAGAGTGTTGAGCCTTTTATCAGTCAAATATATGAATACTTAACGTACCATAATACTCGATCTTAAGATAGATATGAGATTATACAAAGCAACGATATGAAGTTAAGGAAACAATTGAGTTTATTGCTTTTGGATTAACGAAGACGGTTTTGCGGTTGATTGTAGATGGGCGCCAACAGGATCGTATCAATAAAAATTCGCATAGAATTGTGAAAGTTGAATGGAATTATTGTTGAATGAGCGGATAACCATCAATATATTTCAGGGCTGTTAATACCAAGTGCCAGTTTTTATCGGTTTTTATTAATCAATCAAAAAAATGTCAATTTATTTATGATTTTCATAAATATCTTTTACAAGAACACTATATAGCCATTGTTGTTTGTTTCAAAATGTGTCGATTATTAAAAAATCCCCTCCATTGATGGAACAAAATTAATGAAATAAAATTCTTTTTATGACAATATTAAAAGTACCCAACAATTTATTTGTAACATAAACTTGGTATTGTTGGGTGACACTTAATGTGTCATAATTGGGTGACACTTCTATTCACCATCAAGCACAGAGTAAAAGAAGTAGTGAAAATATGGGCCAGCAGAGGGTACAAAAAAACTGTTATTGATTATAATCATTACATCGTTTTTGCCTTATTGAAATTATTACATGTTTGTGTCACTACAACATAACAGACAAATTATTTCAATTTATCTGGTGACATATGAGTGAGCCACAAAGTGGTGTTTTATTACACTTGATTATTGTAAAACCAATTTGGTTTTTTTTTCTTTAATTTTATCTCTGATATCGAATTTATTCGTATTTTTTTGCACAATAAAATTTTAATGTAATTTCATGTGAAATCAATTTGATTTAATGCTGATTAAATTTAATACTCGTGTGTATGTTGACGTTTTTATAATTTTTTTTTTGCTTCAATAGAATTATATGATTGGGTTGAGTGCACTCTTTTGATCCAAAGTACTAGTTGATTTCTATTTTATTATTTGTCACTCGAATTTTTTATTATTTTTTGTTTAGTGTTACGTCAAATTGTGTATGATGAAAACTAAACCATAAATTTTACCTTGATCGAATTCTTGTTTTGCTGTTATAAATTGTTTTGCGTATTTTGTTACTTTAATTACGGTTATAACTAGTTATATTATTCGTATTTTAGTTTTGGCCATAATAATCATTATCAGAGTTTTGTATAATTATGGTATGAGACAAATTAACATCCGTTTTTGTATAAATAATAAATAATCGTGATTTCTTTAAAATCATTTGAATTTGACATTTGAAAAGTGAATCCATCATAATTTATGAATGATGAATTTTTATTAAAATTAATGTTATTAGCAGAGAATATGTATGATTTCTTATGTTAAATGGGTAATCATTGTGATAAATCGATAAAGGAGTTCTTGATAAAATGTTTAGTCTAATTGGTTTTTGTAAACGCGTCATTCATTTAAACGGTCGGTTTCTGGATTAAAGTATTTTCTATAATGATTTCTTATGGGGAGCATAGGTAATGAAGGGGGAGATTTATTTGTTGTATGTGAACCACAATAGCAATTAGTCTATTCATTGTTTGACATTCATCAAAGTAATATCAGCTACGTATAATCTTAATATGTTTTTTCCGCGACCATCAACGACACTTTGGCATTTTAAATATTATTGATTAGTACCACACCATGTCCACATAATATACCAAGTTGGATCTGGTATTGTATTCTAATGAAACATTATGCGCCATTTACACGAGAAACCATTTCATTTTGATTTACTTTTCGTTATAAATTTTAGTTTGAATGGGAAATTAAGTTCCAGCTAGTGATTGTTGTCCCGCAAAATGTAATGGAACTTTGATGTCGACCTTTTGTATGATTAGAAAAACTACTGAAAAATTATTGTTGATTTGTTGGCTATTAGCTGTCCAAATGATCCATCAGTTGGAGTGAATTAGATGCGGTTAAATTAGTAATGATTTAGTTTGGTTTAGCTGCTGTTTGGTTGGACTAATAATGAATTTTACACAGAGGAAATTGAAGGAAAACGGTTCATATGTTCGTTGTTTTCGCGTTTTTATTGCGAAATGAATTCATGATCGTCGTAATTACAATAGATAAATAATAAATTTAATCAGTTTTATACTATTTTTTGTACGTTAATTATCTTTTACATGAATGTTAATTGAATATGTTATGTCTCAAGTAAACTGATGGGATGGTAAAACTCTTCTGTTTGATGAATGAAACGCGAATTTTATAATTTTATTCTTTAATATACAGAAACAATTGTAAAATTATAAATGATTTATTATATAATTATTCTCAGTATGACTAGATGCTAGACGAAGTTTAATAATAGACGTCTGCGGTTTATAATTTTCATAGAAAGAAAGATATTATTTTATTAACTCGTCAATGTGTGCATGGAGTGTGCTTGAGACGATGTGTCTAGGTGTAATCAAATTGTGGGTGTATGTAATATATAGATTTTACTTTAATTACAATTGATTGTGTGTAAAATTCTAACAATTTTGTATGGCATTTGAATAATCAACGTCTTATTTGACGTCAAGTTTCTTATGCTATACTCTCTAATCAAGTTCAATTAGAGTGTTCATTGAAATCATAGAAGAATTTTTTCTATGGCAACTAGAATGTCTTATATGAAAGAATAATTAAATGGTTTATGGTTATCGTTACATGGAAGAAAGGAGTATTAATTAAGTCTTGATATTTATTACTTTTCGTTTATATGATTCATGAACATATACCTTCTTATCATTTTTGGTGTTCAAGTTTTACATTTTAATAGATGCGATTAAGATTAGTATGCAATTTAATCGATAGTCATATGGGGAATTGTCGTATCATAAAGTTAATGGAATCAATTAAATGTTTATTCGAATGACTTATTACATTTGATTATTGCTATAACATAAATGTGGGATTGTAAGAAAACTAAATTTGTAGTTATTCAGAACATAAAATTTATGACGAATTACGGAATAATCCTTTTAGTGTTTAATCTTGAATCGATATTTAAACTGAAATCATTGATAATAAAAATCTTTGATTTGCGATAGATTAATTGTTCCATTAAATGTGCTTTATTGTATTTTCTTTTAAATGTGATTCATAAAATTTAAAGAAAATTGTTATAAATGTACATTGTTGTACATATCGATTGATATTTTATTATGATTGCAATAGATTAAGAGTTCGATTTGTAATTAAAATAAACATTTTATAATCAGAATCTGGTGAATGTGTGATATTAGCAACAATGATAACCTTGTGATAATTCATTTATTTGGAAATGTGCATTATTTAGCAATGAGACAAAGTGTCAATATTTACACGATAATGTGAAAAGAACATTTTAAATAAAAATAAGTCTAATACTAACTGTACGATGCAATAAAATATGTCTCAAGATGTTAATGGCATTGACTTAACTGTCTGTATTTAATCAAACATTTTATATTTTGCTAATATTTATTTAAGTGTACCCCAAATATTATCATGATGTCATTTCAGTTAAGTTATCAAGCAAATTTCTCCATTTAATTATACGAAAGTAAAGAAATTGATATGGAAAATAAGGTGACATTTTTATTATAAAAATTGTTATTAAGAGCAATAAATTTAATGGATATTGATAATTTACATAAGAAAAGAGACCATTAATGTCATTACCAGGAACTTTGTTCACTGATAGTATCAATATGAAAAGGTTCTTATTATATAATTTGCTATCAATGATGATGATGTGTCCTTCAAAGTTACACTTTAATGTATAGCAAAAAATAGATTTCATGTGATAAAATAGACTGAATTAGATGGAGTAATTTTTAGGTGTGGTATTATTCGTATTTAGATGACGATATGTGTAAGGACGGTCGCTCTTTATCCTTATCCCCAAATGGACATGATGATGCCATTTTGGTCATTATATGGGGTGCGGTTGATTTCTCGGTTAAATAAATATTATGAATGTATAGATAAAATTAAATGTTTATAATAGAAAAGGACAGAAAAAAAAAATGGTATGACAACCGTTTGATGATATCTTAATATGAAAGTAAAAGAAAATTATGTCCAAAGGAGAGTTTTCTTAAATAAACTTTGCTTCTGTTCCTTTTTTTCATTTTTGTAAGAAAAAGTAATTCAATTTGGAACCGGATAGTCTTTGCGTCTTTGATGAGTCTTACGATGTCGGTTTGATTATAAGCAAAACCAAAATGAATAAGAGGGTAAAGAATGAAAGTTTTCCTTTTTTGACTCATCTTGATACTAATGACATTCTGGTCTCTAGATAATATTAAAGATAATGCAATAATTATTCATATTGTTTCTGTTTAATGAAATGCAATCATTTTAATTATTCCACTCTAATTTGTTTAAATATGTTTCATCTTTCTTAATTAATTGAATGTGTAATATGATACTTTACCCATTGAGTTATGTTTAAATATTGAATAAAGGAGATCAGTTGAAGTATAAACGGAATGATGCATTAATAATGTAATCGATAGTTTAAAAGTGATCCATTACGAATATTAAATTGTTATTGTTATGTGTATCGGATATAAATTCGATTAGATTCATAAAAAGCTTTCAATGCATTTTCCTTTAGTTCTTTTTTGTATGAATTAACATGAATTTTCTGTATATGAATTTGATAAATAATTATCGCACTAGCAGATAAATTGAATTAAAGTTAAACGCAATATAAGCAAAAAGTGAATGGAATGTGATTGTAATCAAATGAATATAATCATCGAATTGCATTGTTTTGTGGAGCATCAAAACAAGAATTATGTAGTTATACGATTGCTTTTTGTTGTGGACACCACTGTATGGTGTGACATTATGAAATGAGAAACAAAAATGGTATAAAATTAAAGGAAAAATAAATGCACACACGGTGAATTGTATTGGTGAAAACACCAAACAATAAGAGATAGAACAAATTGATAGGAATACAATAATGGAAAATAAAAATAAAAGAATTGTTACGGAAGTGCAATATGGAGAATTATGGTAAACTTTCATTCACATTATTGAATTGATACTGAAATGCACTTTTTATCTCATTGGGAAATTGATGAAACGTACAAAAAAGAAGTAAAAACGTCACAAAACTGGTGGAAAAAGAGAGATTCAGTACAACATAGTTGCTATGTTAAATGCTCTGTTGTCTATACACTTTGTTATCTGTGCATAATATTAATGTTGTATCAATTGTAGTGTTGTTAAACGGTTCCAGTTACTCTATCGTTGACAGTGTAAAAGAGATAGTAATGTGGTGATTGTTTTTCTTGTTTTTTTTGTGATATTCTTGTTGTTATTATCCATCCGATATATTCTCTCTCTGTTTTAGAACAATTTTCAATCTATAAAAATATATCGAGCATAAAGATTGAATTTTATGGTAGGGAGGTACTATGCAATCAATGTTTGCCACCATAATGAATTTCCAACTGGTTAAGTTTTCACTTGTTTTTATTTTCCCACTGTATCGTCACTCATGTTGAATGAGCATAAAAAAAAGCAAGAACGTTTTCTGTAATACTGTTAATGGTTTACATTATTTGATTTTTATTTCTTTGCGAAAAATATATGAAAATATCTAATTGATGTCAATATAAAGTGCACTATCAAATAAAAGCATAAATTGAATTTTCAATGAATAAAATAATAATTCGTTGTTCCATGGAAAAGAAATGAATAAAGAAGAAATAAAAGAAAAACTTTTTTAATGTTTTTATGTTCGATTTGCTGTTGTTTTTATGTTATTTTATAATGAAAATTTATATTGTTTCAACTTTTCTGCATGATGCACCAGTGAAGTTTGGAAAATTATGAAGCGAAATAAGTTCAGTTGTTCGGTCAGTTGTTTTGTATCTTATCACTGTGGTACTACATTAATGGTTTGTTTGGAAAAAATTGTTTGTTTTATCATTTTTTATTCAATTTTGTTTTTATTCAACGGATAATTTGATGATTGAGCTTCCGATACATCAAAACTAACATTGAAACATGAAAAAAAATGCAACACAGATGATATCAAAATAATCAATTGAATATTGAGCTTTTCCTATAAAAACACAGAATTCAATGTTTTTTGCTTTAATTTAACACAATCGGTGAATTGGAAGAAGTTCAATTGGTAAATGCACTCTTTATTGACACTTTAGTTTAAATGAAATTTGTTGATTATTCAATAGAAGAAAGACAGAGTTGTTTCTCTCTGTGTAAGTATTTTATGTCTCTTAGTTTTTAATTGTATTATCATATTGAACATTGTTTAACAATTAAAATGAACGCTTAATTAAGCACTCAATTGATAATTAAATTATGAAGTTAAATGGATGTGGACAACATGAAATTTTGTTATAACTTTTATTCAAATACCCCAACAGCATAACTGGTGAAACATGAAACACATAATATTGACATTACTTAAGTGACAGAGTAATTTTTCTGTTCTATTAATTATTCATTGCATTTTATGAATTAATTAGTTTGGTTTTGGGGTTTTTTATGTATTTTTTTATTCATTCATTATAAGAGACAGAGTATGAGTGATGGTGAAAATAGTTCACTCTTTTATACTTTCTACTGTGTAGAGTAAAAGTTGACTCAGTTCTGACTATTTATGTTCCTATGGCGTGTGTGTTTGTTCAAGAGATATAAACTGTTATCATATTAACTTCTGTTTAAATAAATATGTTATCTGATGTTTTAAGTTGGTCAAAATGTAAAGAACATTAAAATTTATTTTCATTAAAATTTCATTATGAAAATTTTCTATTAATAATTTTCATTAAAAAAACGAAAGAACTGACCAATTTTGGCTCTAAGTTTCCACTGTGAATTCATAGTTTATGATTTTGTTCATTCGCTCGTTTACTTCTGAGTGAATATGAAAAATTTCAACGGTCCTAAAGAAAAAGTTTTATTCTTGTATGCACTAAAAACTTTTTGTATAATTCTATTGTGAATAGAGGGCAGATTGAAACAAATCATATCTGGTAATTAACTTATATGAACTTTTTCATACTATTTTTGTGTGTGAAAACCACTCAACTGACGATGTTTTTTTTTCCTGAATATTCATCATGTAATTCTCATCATTTTGACCTAATGATAGTTGTTAGTTAAGTGCATATAGAATCAAATGGTATTAAGTAACTTGAGAACATTGGAAAATTGGGCTCATCTTTAACGGGTTTCCCCATAGTAGAGAGAGATTGTGATCAAGTTGATGAACCACACAATGATTCATCTCTCTTATCTAACTGGACCTTTAGTATGTGTGATGCTCCAATTTAGTTAAAACTTTAATAAAAGGTCAAACATCATGTTGACCCTCTAGAATTGAATGGGCTTTCTGTGTGTATGTGAATCTTTTTATGAACCGTTTATTTCAAATTAAATGAGATTTTTTATGAAAAATAAAATAATAATTCAACCTTAGGAAACCTCTTTACTGAGAAAATTAGTTATTAAATTTTCAAGCCCCTCGACCAAATAGAAGAGAATTTTAATTGGATGAAACAGAGAATAATTGAACGAATGTTTAGTGATGTTGTTAAGGCATCTTCATTTAAATGAAGTCTTCTATATTTTGATACAAAGAACATTTGATTGAATTTTATACAAATGAATTACGGTATTTTCTATTATTCATTGATTTTGTATGTGTTAATAATCAAATGAGAATTGATTTCCTTTATAATGTTCTATTCTGTTATTTGGGAGCAAATAGAATCCATTCAGTTGAGGGAAGGGAATTCTAAAAAGTTCATATGTGATACCACAGTACTTTATTATTTATGTGAAATAATATTCAATTTAATTCAATTATGTTTCGTTGCACGAACCATTTAAATTTTTTTAAATTGAATTAAAATCGTTTATATTCTTTTCTATTCAATTCTTGGGATCAATTTGGATTGGAATACTCCAGTTATATGATATTCTATGGAACTTTTATTGGAGATTCCATTGTATTGTTTTCTCTATTTCAATGACTGAAATTCAATCACGTTCTTCAGTATTCTTGAACTAGCACTCTTATGAACCCCAAATTGTTTAGTCTCTTACGATTGTTGATTGTTCTTGTACGCGAGATTTTATTAAACATTATGAATTATATTTGCGTTTCTTTTAATGTCTTTTTTTATTATAATTCAATTGTATTTGCATTGTATGCAAAAATATTACAATAATTTGACTATAAACAATATTTTCTTATGTGAGTATAGAGGAATTGTATCATTCTATGGAATAGGTATGTTACAATGATACCTTTGGGAGAACGTAAAGTAATACGATCAACATATTGAAGAAAAAATTGTTTTGAATAGTGGATTAACAATTTCTTAAGGTAGTAGAAGATAAACAAATTTTCTTTATCCGTTTTTCTATGGAATCAACAATGTTCTTATTCATATTCTGTTTATTACATTGGGGAGTCAATTGATATATAATCATGGGTTTGTTACTAAATGACATGTAAAGAGTGTGCCGAGGATCAATTAGTAAATTAAAAGTAGACGCTACTGTTGTGAATAAAATGAGGAGCCATACACATATGAACTGTTATGACATTGGCGTTTAGACTATTTTGTTTATCAGGTTGTGGTGAAGTAACGTAAACGGATCCTTCATTCAACCGAGCCCAGAAAAGTAAAAATAAAAAAAAAAAAACGAAGAAAAGTGGAAAAACATAAATGAATGGAAAATGTTGTGTGTTATCAACAAAGGGTGGAACCCAGTTGTGGTTAAGCTTTCTATTTTTTCACGTATTATGGTCGATGATATAGATGACAATTACGTGCTGTCTGCAATCCCACATACAATTCCATTATGATCCATTTATTCATTTCAAACCGTACAGAAAAAAGTTGTGTTCTAGAATTTCATTCACAGTTAATATCACACCGGTATGTGATATGGCGTATGTGAAAATGATATAAAGTCACTCTGTTATATTGATGGTAGAAACACACCCAAATTTTATGTATTTTTTGTTTTTTTATTCCTTTACTCTGTTGCTGTGGCCTAAATTCAATTCACAATGTTTCCATTTAAAGGGGAGCACCAGAAAAAGCCCAAAATGTTGGATTAAAGGGAATGAAATTTTATTAAAACTGGTGGATAAACCTTTAAGGATAAGATAATGAACATAAAATTCAGGACAAAATAATTTTGCAAAAGAAAATTTCATTTATGTTTGTTAGGAATGTTTATCCATTACCATCAATGTATGACATTTTCCCTTCAATTTCTTTTGAAACGAATAATTTTTATGATGAAATATTTTCTTTGTATGTTGTTACTCCTAAGTTTTATGTTTTCATGCTCTGCATGGATTAAAGTATTATGCTTTTGTTGAAATCGTCCAGTTTAAATAAAATTAATTTGTTTAATTGTTTGCAATTACATTTAATTGTAACATGACCACCACATATCGTACTTATGATTTTGAAACATTTTATATGAAAGCCAAAGCAATTGAGTTTTAGTGTGTCGTACTCTAACAGAGATTCCGTTTACAACTATCGTTGATCCTGGGGTTTTTCGTTAATGCTAATGTTAATTGATATTTTCCATTTGAAATGGCAATCTCTTTTTAGTTGAAATTTTCATTCAATGGTGTATCCGTTTTCATTAGAAAATGCCATTCAGTTTTTTTGTCTTCTGTGAATGTGTCAAAGTGGGAAAAGTTACAAGGAATTTTAAAAATTTATGGAACAATTTAAATTTGTTTTTTTTTATTCTTTGTGTGTGTGTGTTCATTGCATTTATGTGTGGTGGATGGCATTATGGCAACATCGTTAAGGAAGTTGGGGTGAAAACTTTTAGTTCTATTGCCTTTTGATTATATCCACTATGCGTGTACTCTTAGCTCTTTCAATATCACTTAGTATTTCATTCTTTTTTTTCGTGGTTATGTGGATGGTTTACACTATGGAAACGAATATTATTTGAATATGCTATTTAGTGGAAGTATGAGACGGGAAGTCTCATTGAAAATTATAAAGAGCTGAAAAATTTAAAAGAATGTTCATATTTTTAAATGGTCTTTTAATGTGCTCTTATACATCGTCTATTTCTTGTATTCATTTTTTTTTTATATTTCATGAACGAATTCTTTTGCAATGATGGCAATTTTTTTAACACACGAATTTTGTATTGGGGGATATAGTACTCATAATATCCGATGACGGGGTATACCATAATAATAATGTCTTATGGTTTTTAAATGTTTTCAAATTAATAATTTTGCTGGGCTTTTAAAAAATAAAATGTTTTAGAAAGGTGATTCCTTAAAAAAAAAAGAAGAAATCATTCTGATTTTATGTTTTGGGTATTTTACAGTGCGAATCCATTAAATCGTTCTAACTGAATAATCAATGCTGACTGGCTTTTCATTCACAGTGAAATGAGATTGTGGGATGGAATTGGAAGTAAAATTTCTGAGAAAAATGGAATCCGTTGAATTAAAACCATAAATGAGTGAAATGGAGATCAGTACTTTGGAAATTTCTCCAATTTTTTGTTAGTCGGTACGGATTTTAAATCAAATTAATGTGTATCTGGTGATGGCATTACAAAATGATTCATCCGGCTTTTGGGGGGATGATCATAGAATTGTTTTCAGTTGGATCCGTTGAAGTCTGATGTAATACATTTAGTGAACGGTGGAAGGTTTTAAAATGATGATGGTTTTATCCGCACCTACAAAAATAAAAAGTATAAATTGTTAGATAGAATATACGAATAATTATATTGACATAATTTCCGCTGTTTTTGCTTGTTACCATAAGGTTGGTGTGTCCTGAAATAGAAAGCTTTTTGCCACTAATATCAGTTAGACCGCGCCTTTGACCTCTACCATTACAGGTGAACAATCAATGAAATCATGTGATGACGAAGATTCATACGTAAATTTAAAAATGGTTGGCACAAACTCCAAAATAACGGAAGACATTTAGATTATGGGTTTTTAGCTATTCACTTCAATATATTTTGTATTGACAGGATAAAAGAGCATAGCGGTTATGCTTCATTTATGGGTTGATATTTAGTGTGAAAAAAAGATTACCCCAGTAAAGAGGGGGAATCAATGATAATGGGAAAAAAAAAAGATGATGATAGAAATTTGTCGAGTCCATAAAGTGAAATTAATTTGGTTGGTGGTACAACACAACATCACCGGTTGGGGTGGTATAATTCAATTTGATTTGTTCATTAGCCAGTATGATGTTTCTGGTACAACGAAGTACAGTCACCTTAGTAGGTAGTTCGATTTAGAATCTAAATCGAATATATAGTGAGTTAATAAAATATGGACCTGGGGCATCCATCAAACCAATTGAAATGAGTGTCAGATATCTTTTAAGATTGGGACTCGGGAAGGTAAAAGTCAATTTAGTAAAACTTTGATTTTCAATTTATCTCTTGGTATTTTTTTTGATTCACTTCAATACACCCTCAGGTTAAATAACATCACGTTGACACGTTAAAACTGATTTTATGTTCAAGTAAGAGAGGGAAAAAAATTAAATTTCAATCGAATGGAAGAGTTAACACTAAGCAATAACACATTGAATTGGGATAAAATAAAACAGGAAGAGTTTTTCGTCCGTTTAAAACCCATCTGGTTGCGAGTAACGAGAAATCTATGTCACTTGAGATTAAACTGCAATTGCCATTTTTTATTTGCGTTTATTTTCCCTTGTACCATTTGCAAAACAACAGAGAAGGATAAATAGAATTGAAGGAGTACAAAATCAGAAATGAAAATATAAAGAGTGAAGACTTATCAGCAAATACCAAATAGATAAATCCAAATACCTGAAGTGTTTTAATATAGAAAACAGTGAATTTTCAATCCAATTGATTGGAAATGGATATTATCTTTGACAATAAACGATTAAATAGATGCAGTGCAATTCGATATCAATTCGGCTATTGATATGAATCCTTTAGACATACACACAAACGTTTAGAATAATTGTAATCTAAAACTGAGTATACTCCACTTGATAAACTGATATGTTGAGGATTCTATGAAAGAATAAAAAACGTTGAATGAGATACAGGGAATAATGGAAAGCAATCAACATTGAATATAGTAATTGTAAAACAAGATGAATTGTGAATAAACACTTTTCATACACAATCTGATGATGATTATGATGATGAAAAGTCCTTTTCTGTTTGTAATGTAAATGAAACTGATTCTATATACTTTTGATGTTTTAAGTATTCCACTTTTAAATTGATATGACAAAATAGGAATTGTTCTTTTGAACAACTCGTTCAGTTTAGACAAAGTAAAATGGAAAATATGAAAAATGGTCAAGTCATAATGATTTTGTATTGCATAAGAATGTCATGAAACAATAGACTGTGAGAATAAGATAGATGAAACTAATTAAAGATGTTATGAATTTTTCAAATTTCACCAAGTGACATATTTCTTAAAGGGGAGAATTGTATCCATAAATCTCATTTGTATCATTTTATGTTTTTAACAGTTTCATGATGTTTTTGACAAAAGCATAACGAGGATAACCAATGGGAAGAAAAATACCGGAGGTTTAGAGAGAATCTAAAGTGAAAACTCTAACGAATCATTTGAAAAATGCCATTTCACTGTTGTTTCATACAATTGGATATCATCATCAGGACAGAAATAGTTAAATGAATAGTTTGTTCTGGTTACTCTTTTTCACTTGGTCATGATGAAACGGAATTCGATGGAATTAGTCCAATGTGTCTTTGTTCCATTACGGCTGGTGCAATTCTGTTGATGAAGTGTTTCTATACAAGTCATTTTAATTTTTATGAATTGTATAATAATCCCATCCCCATTGGCTGTTTCCGGAATTCTCCAATTTGATTCAAACAAGCGACTAAGTACATCCATAAATCAGAGATTTTTAACAAAATCCTCTATGTGTTTGTATGCTCAACGTTAAATAAAAGTACACAAACATATCGGATAGAGTTTATAGATGGGTGAATCAGTTAGACTGAACAATTTTTTAAAAGCGAAGAAAAGTGATTGATGATTTTTCACGGTTCTTTATTTCGTAATGGGTAAATTTGACACAAGATATGGCACACATTTAGTCCATTATGGTCACAGTATGATATATAAAACATCATCATAATTATATTAGATTGAGCTAATATTAAAGGATAGGTGATGAGGTGATGCTGTTTTTTAAATTTAACAGTTTTTTCAACCGGCGTTGATTGAATATCAATTTTCTAATTGAACGTCATTTGTGTCGACAAATGAAATTTTTGATATTTCCTAAGAAAAATTCAACAGTACAGAAAATCACTAAGTTAATTTGGTGTTCTCCTTCGAGAGAGTATAGAAAGATGAAAGCAAAACGCATTTAAATTTTTGTTTTGCCTTTTTGCCAAGATAAAGAAAAACACTTTCCTCCTTCATTTATGCCATAACATGATTACATATTTTTATTTTAATGTTTTTTGTATGAAAAATTCACTAATGAAATTTTCTTTTGTCTCTCTTTTTAGGTGAGTGTTTTAAAAGTTATTTTCTTCTTGCATACGCAAATTATATTAAGCGTGTGTCAGTATTGGGAGGCATATTATAGAGTGTTTCCTCACCACGTATGGATGATATGACACTTATGTGTGAACACGGGTATAGTTGATGATGATGCTGCTAGCACAAAATCAGAGTAAGACATTAAACTAAAAGACAGATCTATTGTATATGGGATGGTAAAGAAATGAAAGAGATAATCTTATAAAGTGAAATGATTCTTACATGAACGATAATCAGGTTAAGTAAATTGTGTGAAAATTTAATGATGACAACTATGGTATTTCGTCGTATAAATCGGTTGTAAATCTATGCTGTGTCACATTAGCTCGATTGCGACACAGGTAAATTCGTCATAGCGAGAAATCATTTTAGTGTGTAATTTGATGGTGAAAATTACCTTAAATGATGAAAAATATTTTTTGATTAAAGAGATTTCGCTTCTTTTTTTTTTTTTATTTAAATTTGAATTGTAACTGAATAGAGAAGTGTTAACTGTTCAGAATCAAAATAGCGTATAAAGTTGAGATGAAATTTTTGTGTGTTTTAATGAAATAATATTAAACAGAGCCACTTAAATGTAGTTTTGCTGTATAAACTTTATATGCCAAATTGCATCGACATGATTTTTCGATTTATTTTGTCCTCATTACTGTGCCATTTGTACCGTAAAAAACAACAGTAGAGCAAAACTGTTAAAACATTGAGCCAGGAATAAAAAAAATGATGTGGGAAAAATCGTAAAGTCCTCGAGTTTTTATAGGGCACTCGGAAAGAGAAATGAAATTTGAGGCCATGATATCGTTGAAAAGGAAATTGAAATTGTAGGAAAAATCGAATGTGTTGAATTTAAAGAGAGATGAAATCATCACGTATTGAAAATGATTCATATGATGTGAGAAATGGCAATGAAATTTTCATTTTAAATTGGACAGAATATTAAGAATTTTATTTTTATTTTCTTATGGTGGACGAAGAAATTAGTAACGTTGCTTAATTAGCTGTGATTGCTGACGGTTATTTGTGACAGTTGAGAGAAAATGTTTGAAGCTTAAGGTAAATTAGAAAATTAAAAACCAACCCTATCGATGACAGAATCACGACAGTCGTTTTTTCTTTGAATTTCTATTAATAGTGAGATAAATAACAGAGATCAGTAGTAAATGAAGTTCCCAGGAACTGTTGTAACTTTAATGAAAATCCGTCTAATGTTTCATGCATTTTGTTAGTGGAAAGTAACAGAGAGTAGAATATTTCATCATTTGTTGCTCGATAAACATGGCGAGTGAGATGAAAAGTTGGATTTTCTAATTCCGGAGGAAATGAAAGTATAATTAACACTCTGTATTTCATTGAACATAACATTGCTATTTGGTCAGTAGTCAATTTTTTTTTCACTGTTGTTGTTTTATGCAGTTATGCAACAATGCAAACACATTGTGTTTTTGTAATAAGAGAATATCCTATTAACTATAGAATAGTAAAGCTTTATGTAACATCAGTTTTATTTAGTTTTTTTTTTTTTATTTCTGTGCTGTTACAATCCTTTTGGTTATGTTGAGTGTCCTGCCAAATGGCAATTCTTGTTGATTAGTCATGTTATGTTGTTACACAAAATATTCATTTAGTTTTCAGTTGGGTTTATTAGAGAAATGGGACACCGTTAATTGTAAAAATCCTTTATGTGTAACGGTATTTTGTTCTATGATTTTATGTATTTCAATGTATCAGTAAGATGAAACTGCAATAGTCGAGTACTAGTTTTTGTTTGTTATTTTTAGTTTTATTTGTATTTTGTGTTGTTTTACCCTTCCGCACTCGCTTCTCTCTTTAAATAGTTCAGATGAATAAAGAGACCACTAAATATCGCGAAACATGAAACTATGACGCGATTGTTTTATGTCAGAATCCAATTTGACTGTTTGATAATTAAACATTATACTGGGAGCGATCATATGAGTTCTACGTCCCTATTTTACAACAAGTTAATTAATAGAAAAGTAGTTAAATAATAAAAAGGAAGAAATGTGCTTTTTATATCAGTGCAATGGGTTTATTTGTTACTGTGAGACTTAAACTAATCAACCGAAATCGTTTGAAACAATAATAAAGAAGAATAATGGGAGATAATGAAGGATTTTAATGAATTTTCTATTAGATTGTACATATACAATATGAGTACCGAACTACAATAATCCAACACCTGTGTTTTAGTGTACGATATTTCTCTTTTATATTCTTGGGTGGCATATTGAGATTGATTACTCAATAACTGTGAATCAATTTTAAATGATTGAATTCCACCTCATCAACTGTCTGACACAAAACGAATCGATTTTACCAAAATCAATAATCACCATTTGATTGTAAACAATTTTTCTATAATACATTGTGTTTCGAGACTTCTCATATGCTTTTATGTGAAACAAAACAAGAAATTTTTTTTTATAAATTATTGCGGAAATTATTGTTTTAAAATCTTGTAAGACACCGTTCTCATTCCAAAGCTGCAAGTCAATTGATTACAATCAGTTAAATCGTTTTAATAAAGACATTGAGAATAATTGAAAACGGTTTAACATGCTAAACAAAATTTATTTTCTATTTCAAAATTTAAAATTGGTCCATAGAAACATGACAATGGATAATTTTTAAATTGAATGTATTGGATTTAGTCTTGGAAATTTTCTTTTACGTTTTTGTTGATTAAGTAATTAAATGTTCTACTAAATTACAAATTGAACGATATCGTTTTAAACTTGCATAATCTCTATAGTATTTTCTTCATACTTTTGATATTTTGATTCAATTGAAGTTAAATTATCGACACTTTGTTACTAGTTTAATATCAAATGCATATGCAATATAATTACGTATATGGAGCTACTATGTATCTAGTGTATAGAGGTAACGTAAGACAAAGTTTAATTTAATACAAAACTTATTATTAACTTTAAATTGCATAAAAATTCACAATATAATTAAATTATTTAAGAAAGCGGAAAGTGTGTGTGTGTGTTTCTATTAATAACAGGAGATACATAATTTTCTTATTGAATTAAATATTTTCTTATGGGAAATTGGTAACAAAATCAACGTTACGATATTGATTTCAGTCACTTGAGTGACTTGAAAGAATTTTTTAAAGTTTTGTTTTGTGTTACTTGATAACACACTTGATTTAGCAAACTGTGGTAACAGCCACTATCTCAATACTTTGGAGCATTGATTTCATGTATGTATATCAATGTGAATGAAATACTAAACTACAGATTGATGTATGAATGAGCACATAAATTTGATTAATTGTATAATATTTTCTTTTATGGTTGATGAAGTATGGGGTAGGTGTGTAACTACTGTTGAAGTGAGCTGATTGCAAAGCGTGCATAAGAATAATTATATTTCAACTGTATGTGATTAATCACGGCCCATTGATGCAAAGTGTAAGAGGAAAATACTGAAAATTGTACGTAATGAAAATCTCTAGAATATTTACTTGTACTTTGTATTGGCATTTGCCAGTTATTTTTGGTATGAGGAAATTATTCTCGTCGATCAGGATTTTCATCGTTATCACTTAAAGTTCAGTTGTTGTTTTTTTGTCGGGTTCTGCAGTTCATTGAGTGGAATAATATAAATGATTATGATTATAATGAGGCTCAACTGTGCACGTTAGTTATGTGTTATACACCGTAACCATCAAAAATGGTTTTTAGCATAATAATGGAGATAATCAACACTCTCGTTGTATATAGTTTCTGTAATTAACTAGAGAAATGGATTTTATTTTCGTTTTTTTTTTGCCAGTTTGTTCAAATGAACTAGTTTAGAGGGGGAATGAAAATCTGTTTTTGTTACCACACAAATAATGAGGGAAAAGGGTTATGATTAGAACCGGAAAATCAGAAGGGTTTTAAGGCTCACGTAGAGGATTTAAGAGTGTATTATTGTTTAACATTATTATTGAATATCTTTTTATGGTGATATGATTCAATTTTGTTGATGGGCCATACACAGAATCGACCCCCCATTCGTTTGCCAAATGACAATGGAATTATAACGATATACAGTTCTTAGTGTAGCGAATAGTCATCGTTTTGATGGGATTGCGAAAAATCACTTGTTGCCGGTCGCCCCCCGATTAAATTAAATGGATAGCATAGTAAAAAGCAAAAGTTTTTCTTTTGCCAAGATGACAATTTTCTTGTTCAAGATAAAAACTATTTTTGAATTCTATGCATGTCTGGCTGATAATCACATTGATATGGTGGCGGATTTTATGAATGAAATAAACCACAACGAGAGAAAATAAAATTTAATAAGTAGAGAATCACACAAATTTCATCATTATCCCCTCGTGAAGGAAGCAAAAAATGATTGTCCAAGTAATGGAATGTCATTTTTGGAATGGAAAATCCAACCGAAATAATATTCTCATAAAGATAAGATGTTTATGATGAACCAAATATGAATCATAATTTATCTATTTGAATTTGTTTTTGAAATGTCGCCTTAAATTCTTCAACTGAACCGAAATAACAAGAAAAATTCATAAGGATTGGTTGTGGAAATTGCGTAAAACCATTCATTTTTCTTTTTTTTTGAGGGAAAATGATATTCTTTTGGTCCGTTTTCTATATTGTATGATGTTACGCTTGACTTTGTCTGACATCATAACAGAGACTGATTTCGGAAGCAAGTTGCATCATTAAATTTTTATGGACAAAACCGCGCGTATATAGTGAAATTCTATGGCATGAGAATTACTATTGCTGTGAATGTTAAACGGAGAGTAAAACATAAAAAACACTAAACATATTTATTATTCGGTATGTAATTCAAGTGAAAGATGAGTTCTTTCTCTTTGGGTTTTCTTTTTTTTTTTTTGTTTCTGTTGGTTTAATGGTACGGACATTCAACCATTTATTTTCGTATGGTTGGAATGCAGTAAAGAAATGTATTCACGTAGCGCCCTTAGCTAGTTGTAATTTCATTAAAATTATTTGCATAATTTATTCCATAATCCACTCATGCATTTTTGTGGTTATTTTTGTTTGACTAAAATTGTTGTATAGAGGAGATGTTTCCTTGGAATTTACTCATATTTAGTGTTTGGGAATATTGTTTTTCCTTAAATGAATCCAAACGGTTTTTATTTTGCTATGTTGCATACATTTTAGCAAGAACAGTATGAAATGAAGCGATGAACTTGCAACTAATTTTTGTATGCTGACTTGATTATAATATGTGGTGTGGCTAAAAAGAAAAATAGTTGAGTCCATTATAATCCCTTTGGAGGGATTGGCTCCAGTCACTAATTTATCACAAGAAAAAAGCGATCTAATGAAACCATTGGTAGACGTACCCAACAGAAGGAAAAAACAGGACGAATTAACTGAATTTGTGGCGTTTTTCGCCCACACAGTGTGTTGGTTTTTCATTAGGAAAATTATAATGGACTCTGTTTTCTATTATTATTTCATGTTGTTTTTTTTCATATTTCGATGGTGGCCATCAAGTGAAAACTGATCGTTTCATTTTGGTTTACGTCGCGTTCTGTTTTTTATTATTTCAATTTGGTTTTTTGTTCAATTTAATTTTTATATTAGTTCTGGTTGTATTGAGCTATGAATTTCATTCAGTGAATGAACTTAAATCCAGACATATCAGAATGAAGAATTGCGTTGGATGGAAACCATGGAAAGTAATTGTAATGATGGGCTAAAAGAAAACATACCCATTAATGAATCACTTTTCTTGTTTTACATTTATTCGATTGGATTTTTGAATTTAACGGTTTCCTTGGAAAATTTGTTCCGTGTGTTTTTCATTGACACAGAACAGCATAAGAAGAGTTCCTTTTAACCTTCTGTTTTCTAACGGTGTTGGTAAATAATGATTTGAAACATGCGACTAATGGCAACATTTTTTTGAATTTTAATGGTTTTAAATTGGAGTATTGTTTGAGCGGTGATGACGTGTTCACACCTAATGAGACAGAACCGAAAAGAAATTGATGAAAATTCTATTTACTGTTCATTTTGTTGTTATGAAGAAGACTCATTGCTGTCGAAAGTAAAATATTTGGTTCTTGTCTTTATTTAGTCTGTGGTACAGTGAAACATACATAATATTGATGAATTTCCCAATAGATTATTTTAAGACCACTAAGTAATATACTGTATCAATGGTACGTTCCGTTGGTACAGAGAAGTAGAAAACAAACAGATATTATGTTGATTTAGATGTGGCTGATTGAAGATCAATACTATTTTTATAAAAGTAAAACACAAAAATCCATAAATACTCAATAGATAACCAAAACGACGAAAAGAGATGGTTGGGCGGTGATGGGCTGTCAGTTTGGGGCCTGCAAATTTCATTTTATTTTTAAAAGAAAAGAAAAATGAAACAGAAAATTACTTTACATCACTAACTAGGCTGAAGTTTTTTCTTTAATATTATGAAAATAAGAAAAAAGTTAGTAAAGAAAACTCATTTTTAAATTTATGACATGTTTTTCTTATCCTCTCACATCTAAGAAGAGAATGTATTTTTGGTAGTTGAAAATATTTGTTTTTAATTAAACAGAGCAAAACTCATTAGAATGTTTGACACGTTGAACAATAAGATGTCATTGAATTAGTTAATGTTATTGGCCAAACAACAGTGTAACGATTTTTTACACAGGAGATGAGGATATTATGAGAAATCATTAAAATTCAGTTTCAGATCGAATTATTAATTCACATTTGATTGAGTTTCTATACTTTCGGTGAATGATTTCTACCGGAACAAATAAACTCCATTATCTTTTGGTTTTGGTTGTAGGTGGTGGATTATATAATGAGGAATATATAACAATTCACGCTAATAGTTGAATATGGTAATGATGTTTGGCATGAAGTACTTTGCATAATATACGGTATCTTCATATGAGTGATGTATAGAAAATCATAAATTATTCGTATAAATACAATTTTTGTGTGAATAAAAAACACATTCGCAAATAAGAATAATCAATATTTAGTTATAGTCTAATACGATATATCGAGATGAGAATTATTTATTATCACACTTTAGTGAATATTTATGCAATACATTATTTCTCATAACAAAAATAATTTAAATCTTTACTCAATTGATGTGACATAGTGAATAAAAATTCTTAAATGTTACGTACTTCTACGAACAAAATTATTTCATTTAAATCATTTTGTATGCCCTTCAATATGTAAGTTATTTCTTAAAGAAGGGAAACTTCACTATACATCAGAAGCTAACAGACACTAAAGTTATACGTTACTGAATTTATAAATTATGAAACTTTTAGTGTGAGTTCACTAATTTTCACTTAAATATTTATTCATCCAATGTACAGTGAGAAACATTTATTCAGCACTTAGTTTGTTATTATTCCATTTTGACTGTTGTTTGGGTATATGAGAAACATATTAATTTTGTTTCTTTTTAACATGAGCATTATGTGACACGGAGGTGGAAATTGTATGTTTAGGAATCGTAAAATTTTGTTTTTCCGGAACGAAAAACAAAAAAATTAATATTATCATTTGTTAGTTTTCTTTTCTTTTCTTTTTTTTATTTGGTTGATGAATATGGAATTTTGTATTGTGTGATATAAAAGAGAAAAACATTCATATGTGCACGTAAAACAGTTGAATCACATAATTCATGGGATGGTAACGGAAATGGTAGTTGGATGGCACATTTATCATGTCCTTGTTGCATAGATTATCTAAATAATTACAGTTGTATCTTGTGTAGAAAATCGTGTCTAAAGGTCTCCTTTGGTAGATGAATATTCAACGAAAAGATATTACGCTGACGGAAAAGTTATTAGGTGTTGCACCTTTCTAAGTAGAGAATAACAGTGAAAACAATAGAAAATGTTTTATATGAAAATTGTTTATCATTCTGTGTGTTTGGTGGAGAGATGGCTGAAGATATATGATTAGTAACACACTGAAAACATAAAAATTTTTGGTATTCACAATCTCCCAGGTAACACTTTGTGTGTATGATAGCAAATATTGTGGTGTCGTCGTGTGAGAATCGCGAAAAATAAAGTCTTTTCATTCTTTATATTTGGTATTTACCATTGAATATTTATTATATTTTTGTTACTTTTATTGTATTTTTGTTTTCTATGTGATTTGTAGGTGGATGGGAATTTTGTATTTCGTTCAACCCCAATGTGCTTTTATTCACTCTAAACGGAAGTGAAGAGAGGAAGAACAAGTTTATAGTCTCATATGTAGAGTATTGTATAGAAAAAAAAACACATTCAAGTTAATAATAACGGTTTTATTCAAATCAGGCACGCAAAGTTTTTCCACCAATTTTCATGCTATTTATAGTTATGGTATATTCGCTATATACTGTCACTGTATTAGTTTATGTTATTTTGGTTAACTTATGTAAAAGGTGATTTTCATATCAATGTTATGCTCTGATTCACAGTTTCATGGTGAAAATTTAATGTGAAGAGAAAAACACTGTGCACTGTGTTTAATGAAAATTACATTGCAATTTTAATGCCGAAGAATAAAAAAGTGAAAATTAGATATTTTGATTGCATATTAGTCGAGAAAATCATCAATTAATAATTGATTGAAAACTGAAAATTGAGTGCATTCCAGTTAGAAGAAATCCATGTTTATATTGCATGTGGTTTACCAATTAGTTGAGCCACAAATGGAAAGAGTTAAGAATTATATGGCTGGAAAAGAAAATAAATAAAATTAGATTGAATGAAATTAAATTCATGGAAAACACACGATGAGTATACTTAAGAAATTTTTATGGTCACACTGAAAAGAAATAGTTTTCCTTATTTTTTGTGTACTTGGATGCTTAATTAACTGCAAATGTACAGAAAAACAATTGTTATATTGCATCCGATTTAAACGTGTTACTCAACTGAAATTTCTATTTAACGTACATTTAGTTAAAATGACAATGTCTCAGATTTTCACCTAAAAGTAACAAACAACATAATAAAATTAATTGAAAACAACACACAGAAGTGATGAAATGCAATGTTTTTTTTAGTTGATTTTGCACTGGACTTTTATATAAAGAAGTTTTTCTTTTTTGTTTTGCAAAAATAAAACAATGCCACAAAATGAGTTTGGTTACAAATGTTTTACAACAACTTCTTAAGTAATTTCATGTACAAAAAAAGTTTTCTTTCTTTTACAAATTTTATTCCTACCTAAGTACGTCTGTCCAATATGACGGTGTAAAAAGCGACCATTTAATGGCAATTTCATGTTTGAATCATCAAATTACAGAAAAAAAAATAGAAAAATTTATTTCTTTCAAAACAAAAGGAAAATAACAAGACGATTTCAATTCAGACGATGAAATTCATTGATGGTTATTTAATTTAAGTGTACTAGCAGCAATTAAATGAATGAATTCATTCGTAATACGTTAGAAGTAACAGCTGGTACGAGTTGATGGTGGCTGATAGTGTAGATACTTCAAATTAATATGGAAAAAACGTAAGGAATTGAAAACTAAATGAATTGATGGCTATAAATGTTCAAAAATATGGAAAATTTTTACGTAGAACATGAATTGGGTAAAACAAGTGCCACCGGAACGAGAAAAACGTATAAATGACATTTCAGTTAAATGGAAATTAAACTTTGCGGAAAAACAGTGAAATGAAGAGAGAGAAAAATGTAATAAAATTGGAATCTGTTGAATGTATGTTCTATGTTTTCCCAAAGTGTCTTTCAATTTTGGGAATTTTATGAATTCAATTCTTGTTCGCAATAGCAAAGGAACACAAGACAATTTAGAGGAATTTTGTTGCATAACTGCATAATGTTGTTGTGTAATGTCAAATGAGTGATCGAATGGTAAATTCTGTGTGTAGAATAATTTTGATGATTATTTTCCAAACCATTGATTTTTGTGGATAAATTTCAATAGTCTGTATGCGCTGAGAATTTTGGTATTTCTTTTTATTCGATTTTACATTTGAGTGAATGGAAACGACACCGTAGCCACACTTTGATAGTTGGGTGGAGGGTTTGTAACAACATGGGTTGTTATTTAACCTTCGGATTACCACATTGCATTTGTTTCCAATTCATTGTTATACTATTGTGATAAGCACTATATGTTTCGGATATGTTGGGTTTTCATTACATACACAAATAGTGACAGTTTTCATATTGTATGGCTCACAATGTTTTACATTTTATGGAAATTATGAGTGTATCATATTGTAACAACATGAAAATTTATAACTCCCATTTGAAATCAAATTTTTATATTTCGTTTACCTTAGAATATTGTAAATGGAAATTTCAATATGAAATACGTAGAGAAAATTCCATTGAATTTGGAGAAACATATTTATTATGGATAAAAAAAAAGAGAATTATTTTTGAATAAAACAGTTGGTCCGGTTCAGATGTCAATAAAATTTTTGTTCATTCACCGGAATGTACCGTTTTTCCGGATATCCTCACTCTGGAAAAAGGAAAAACAAGAAATTCCATTGAAATTAAATTCAATAAATTATTACGTCACTCCAACAAATGGACGTAGAGGCTCTTGAATTCATCAAAAATTTAAAGTTTATTTGATTGAGTCTCTTGATCATATTAATTCATTAACAATGACGTTGAATATGTGGCTGGTTCATAATTCCACTTTATTGAGTTATCGTCAGTTTCAAGAGAACTTCATCATTCTAATCTCTGTTTCGCGTGTTATTCACTGTATTTGACAGTTTTTTTTTTTTTATTTTGCCTAACGAAGAAATAATCGATTGAATCCAGATCATTTTGTATACTTGATGACATTATCTTGATCCATTTAAATGATTTTGTTGTGGTAGAACATCTAATGATTTGTTGTCATCACGGATTTGTGTAGTACTAATCGTATTGTGTCAATAGAAATAATAAACTTTGGTACCTTCATCATAACCGGATGATGTGATACCGACAAGTTGTAACCATACCCTTGTAGTTTATTATAGACCGTTATCAAGCGCGACCGCATAGTTAACAAATATATCGATAACGTCATAAAAAGATATGTAAAATAGTCCTCGTTTCAATGTTGAGAGAAGATCAACCATAAAATGTATTTTCTAAATTCAAATAATAATGGAATTTTGTGGGTTTCAATAATATTTGATATTGAATTGGTTTGTTGGTTTTAAAGTGAAATACTGGTGGCTCACCCATTTTGTGGTTTAAACTCTAACGGAATGGCTGCTTTTTTTTTACTCCCAAAACCTTTTTATGTTAATAACGAACACAAAAACATTGTGTGTTCGTTTAGGCGATTAACATCCTTCCTTGAAGTTTTCCATCTTTTCAATTCCCACCACCCCCCATTTACGATATTTTGTTATATGGTAAAGTGTTTACATACTGCGAGGCATTTAATCGAAATGGGAGTTAGTAAAGGGCTTTAGGCCAAATTTCTGGTCATATCATACAGTAAACAAATGACGTTTAAAGCTCTAAAATTCATGATAAACATAGAGGAGTGACTAAGAAATGAGGAAAGGCGCATAATTTTCAAGATGATAATGTTTATTGTTGCTAAAATCGAATAAGCATAAAATATTTTTGCTGATATAAATTATTTGCATAGTCACGATTATAATATTTGTGGTAAACTGTTATCATATTTGAATATGAAAAATTTCCCTTTAAAATTCATTGAGTAAATTCAAATGAAATTGAGTCGAAAATTTTAACCCACAAACTGTGAGAGATACAAATCTCTTCTAATCTACTTTTGTATTTAATGACAATTTCCCATTTGGGGACAAGAATGAAGCGGAAAATACGATTTTCTATTTTTGGGTATTATTGTACAGTTTGATTTTAATTTCCCCATCAAATCAAAATTATGTAATATTGAAATTGATTGTGAATGTTAAAAGGGAAAAATCGAATATCGTGTTAGAATCGAGTAGAAGAGCTGACAATTCGACAATGTCAGAGTCAGATCGGATGGGAATAGAAAGTATTGGTTTGAATGAATTTACATGGAGAATACTCTCCATTGGTCCATTATAATGTAGGAGGCATTCGGTATGTGGTTTCATTATACACAACATCACATTCTATTGTTTTCATTTCAACCTAAAAAAGGGATAAACTCTCAAAAGTATTTCAACATAATTCCGGTGTGTCTGAATTGTACACGTTTTACTGTTGATTATCACAATGGATAGTGTCAGGTGGCTGCTGTGCCTCAGTATCAACAATTTGATATCCAAATGAGATTGACCAAGTGGAAAGCCACACAATAGTTGGATTGCAATGCGTAATTCTTAGTCACGTTCAATAAATTGTTTTAATGCATTTTTCATTATTCGTCATTTAAGTGGAAGTTAGTTGGAATTATGAATTCATAAATAAAGAAAAAAAATTTCATTTTAATAATTTGCATTTGACCTAATTGTGTTGATAATCAATTTATTTACATATGAACTCACATTAAATAATAAAACTATTGAATATCAAAAGAGAAATATTGAACGGTATAGAAGAATTTAACTGTAAAAGTACTTTTTTTTGGTGACTAGTTACTGTGAACTGGATTGTAATTTAATTCATTTAATATTGACACAATAATGGTTCAATGAAATTAATGATGAAAAGAATTCAAGCGATTACCAATTGATTGAACAAAATATGTGTGGCTTCGTTTGGTTAAATTATCCAGAATAAAATGTTATAAGCGGATTTTAATGATATGAATTATTTGATATTGGTGTTCAATTGAATGGTTTGGTATAGGGGAAATCCAAAAGACGTAAATGAATTTGCATAACGAAAACATATTTGGTTTGGTTCCGTTAGAATGGGTGGCCAAGACTACGTGTTATGTGGGAACACATTGCTCTGTACATTAGAGTTGGGTGGAATGAATTATACCCCAAAAAATTTATATCCAGTCATAATAGAACATTAGAACTTCCAATATGTTTTAGGGACATGACGATATCAATGAATTGATAGAATAATTCATTCCACTTAGTTTGGTTTGTTTATTGTAATTCAACGATTATTATTATTATTGAAAGATCGATTCCGTTGTTTCTTGAAATAATTTTGTTATATGGGAAATTCATGTTAAATGAATGGATACGTTTATTATATTTTATAGAATATTATGAATTTTTCTTCAATGTGTTATGCAAATTACATGATATGGAAAAAAGAACTGAAACGAAAGAACAATGTTGTACGGATAAAATAATTTATTGGTGAATTATTGGATATTTGAACGAATTTTCTTCATTTTTCGCCACCCCGATGATGGGTGTTTGTGGTTATGATTGGAATTTTGAAGCCAAACAAGAGAAAAACCACGTAAATTCAATGAAATTTATTCTATCCATTTCCCCAAATGAATTGAGCTTCTATTTTGTACGTTAAATAATGAAATATTTTCAAAGAGTGAGAGTCACATGCATTTATGCATAAACTCCTTGGCCTCTATGGATCTTTTTTAATATTTGTTCCAATTCTCATGTGGAATAGACTTTTGTGTTTGGCAACTTTAAATAATAATAAAATATCAATGAAGCTGTCGACCAGTTAGTTTTTTTCTTTCGTATTTGTTGGTTATTGATCTGAAAGAAAAAGTTTTTCATTTGAACTATGGGGAAATATGAAGATTTAACTTAAACTGATAGAGAAAGAAAATTGTGAATTTGGCAAAGTCGCAAATCGATTTAAGTTTCTTTTTTCCTTTTCGTTCACTTATTGAATTTATTTTAGATTCTATCCCTTATGGGCTGAATATAAAAATTATGATTTATATCTATTCGATAAGACAAATATTATGATGCCTTTTCAATATGATGTTGATGGTCATAAGTATTCTTTTATTGAATTTGTATTCTAATAATAATTCAATATTTTGTGTAGTTTTTGTCACATAAAAACAATAGAAATTCATAAGTGATCTCTAGCATCAGTTTTAAATGGAGTTTTGATGGGTAAAATATTGAAATTGTCCATGAATTTAATTAAATAAAGTACACAATCATCTATTACTTGTTCAAATAAATTCATTGAGTTGAATGGTAATGAAATCCAATTAATAATCCAATTAAATTCAACAAAATTTATTCATTAGTGGTCAATGTGTGTGTATGAGGTTAAATAATAATTCAATAATTCATCAGTGGAAAAATATTAATTTGCTTAACCTGTGATTACTACTGCGGTTAACAGTGGCTAACAGGAATATGAAAAAAAACACTCTTCATATTTGTAGTGGCATTTTAATTGTCTGTCGCGGTAAATGATTATTGCACTATTGTAAATAATTCATATTTGCGGAACATAAAAATGAAACATATTGTGACTGGTCGGTTTTGTATGAAACTAATTACATTTGAATAGTTGATGGATTATCAATTGACTGAAATATGTTGGGGGTGCGGGTGATAGATATCCCAAATGAGGGAGCCTATTAGTTGAATTATGTTGTGCATGCATTTTAATATCGTTTTGTTCTGTGTTCCGTTCAATTTCATTAACATTGTTGTACAATGTTGTTAATCAATGTGATTATGTTAGACATAACTGGCCACCAATGAACCACAAATTGCACATAATACAATGTCAAAATATTAAAACTGGTAATTCTGGTGCAACGATATAGACAGATTGGATCCACCCTTGGCTTATACAAAATGCATATAACATACAGAGAGACCAATACATTATGATGATAAATTCATGAGCAGATTGGTTGAAGTTCATCCATATTATTGTAAATCAATGAGAGACAGAGACTACATATAAATAACGGTGTGTTCCACTGTTTTTGTTCCATGTTTATTGATTTTTCACTCTACCATTATAATACATCTCGTATATGTCGTTTACTGTTTACCCATTATTAATTTTAATGTTTTTGAATAGAAAGAGTTACCATTATGAAAATCGATTTAAATATGGTTATAATCTCCTTTGATTGTGTCGCCCATTATATAAATTATGGGGGGGAGTTCGATATTTTATCTATAATCGGTGAACGCAATTTTATTCAATAATAAAAATCAAAATCACTATGTTCTATATTTGAGCATAATTATATTGCTTTTATGTTTCATTCACCGATTATTATAGGATTTAATATGCAATACAGTATTGTATGCAATTAAATTCTATAGCTTATTAAATCATTCGTTATATGTAAATAATAATTTTGATTATGTTTTATGATTATCATGTTAACTAATGTAATTACCAGATGATATCTATTGTTATGACCAATTATGTTAAAATGTCTAATTTAGTGTAAAAGAATTTTATGTTTGCATGTCTTGAATGCACAAATGGCAGTTGTGTTTGCATAAAAAAAAATGGCTAAGATCAATTTTCATCAATCACTTCTCATAAATTAAATTGTTTTTTCGTTCTCGTGTCATACAAAATGCTTCGATTGTTGGTAATCTAATCCGTTATTGACTTACAAAAATTTCACTTTTGTTTGGTTAAGTTGACATTTGACCTAATGCATTTTTTTTGTATAATAAAAGACAATCAATTCGGCATAAAAATTGTAAAGGGAAAAAAAAAATCATATTCGATGAGGTTTCAATTGACCAATTTGACTGATGTTCAGTTTGCTATAAATTCAATAGAATTGGGTGATGAAAAACGAGACCCATCAATGGAACGTTTAACTACAATGTAAATGGATGAACAGAAGGATTGTCATTGAAATGAAATGATGTGTGAGAGATGATGATTTCGTTTAAAGGGACCCCCCGAAAAATACATTTTTAATGTCAACATTGATATGAGTAATAGATTTTACGGTACATCAAGATCGGATACAAAATCAATTGCCCGGGAATTTTTTGAAGATAATGTAAGAGACCGACAGTATAACATAACGATTTAGCTGTTCATCTGGTTGAATTCCCATTATATTTTTCTCTTTTAAATTTGATGGATCCCTTTTGGTTATCTGATTTTGTATATGTCCACTCTGTGGTATTGAATTTACTTATTCAGTAGTAGTGATTTTATGTTTTAACAATGTTATGTTGATTTAACAACCACTTATTTTGGTATGTTTTTTGTACCATATCTTTATCTGTTTATTGGTACATGGAATGAACAAGACGGACAAGATAAATTCGCTAAAATATTTCAGTAATTTCAGTGGTACTCACTGTAGATATTCAACGGATCGTGACTAAATGATACTGTTTGAAATTGAATGGTTGGAATTATTTCAAGAATTAATAATTGGATCACTGAAATACAGAGTCTGGAACTATAATTGTTGACCCACAGTACAGATTATAAAAGTGGGAGTATTAATTTTCACTGTAGATGAAATATTGTGATAACGAATTCTTTATTTTTTTATTTTGTTGGTTTTGATCTGCAATTAACGAACGGTTGAATTTATTTCTAGGTCAATTATAAAATCATAAAAATGAAAAGAACTGAATTCTTAAGTAAAGGGAGTTGGGTACAGAGCATAAACAATTTACATTTGACTTATAATTTGCTTGGTAAAATGCAGTAATAATAATTGAGGCGCATAATCTTATTAATGAAATAAAATTTTATTACTCTGTTTCTTTAATTATAAGCGAAAGGATTTTTATGAAAATCATAATTAATTTCATATTAATCTTTCCCGCTTCAGTTGAATAGTTCTAATTAAAATTCATTCAAATGTTCATTATTTTAATGTTGAAATAAAACAATTTTCATTTTTAACTAATTTGAATGTTCAGATATGTCTGATTAGAGGCGGGAAAAGTGCGCTCTCGTGTTGATGGTTTTAAGTGTGTTACATCTAATCATATTTCATAAATGTCGGAATGGATTAAAATTTCATTTAGTGATTTTGCGCTAAATAGAACGATTCTTGTTTTTTGTATTTCATTTTAAAGTTTCATTAGAATTTTAAACATCAATGGGTGGAAAATAGCGGAAGGAATTTTATGAACACATTGGACTGACATTAAGAGAATTCGCTATGTGGCATTAAGACATAGAAATTTTCTTCTTGTTTTTTTGCTATGAATCATGGTAAAAGGGCAATACGGTTCTAGTTTGCAAATTTTTTCTTCCTTATTTCTTATACATTTTCATAAAAAGACCTTTAGTTTTCCCATTGCGCTTTAATATTCATAATAAAAAAGAGAATCTAACGTGTAGTTTAAGGTGTTCTGGATTACGGTTTTTATTCTTGTAATGCCGGGGAAAAAAGTAAAACTACATAGTAAGAATTTTTATCTGTTTGGCAAAGAACCTGACGGTACTCTTTATTCATCTTTCTGTTTCTGGGTGGTTGGGTTTTATCACTTTCAATGTGAATTTCTTGAAAGGAATTTCATCATTTACATGGTAACAATTGTATACCAAATGTACATAAAGACATTTTAATTTAATTTTCATTACTTCTTTTACTATTCAAGGGAAAATTGTTCGCTATTAATTTATTTATGGAAAATGAAATATTTATATTCTTCATTGAATTTTGATTGTGTAGTTCTTTTATATTCTTCATTGAATGCAATTGAAAAATTCGTTTTAAGAATATTCTTTTGTTTTACAATAGTCAAATACTTTGTTTTGTGTATGGGAAAATGTGAATTCAATATAGTTTTTCTTTGGTAATTTTATGAGATGAGTTTTTGAACATAAAAGGAATTTTTATATTGAATGAAAATGGAATTTATTCGTTACATAGCTGGTGATGAGACTTTGATACGATATAAAACTAGTTGAAATTCATAAGAATATGATGCTACAACATACACGGAACTGGTAAATAAAGATAAATGTAATGAAAGAAGATAAAGAGAGTGAAGTTATTAAATATTTTCAAGAAATGATTTATATCAAGAAAACAAGAAAATTAATAGACTCAAGAATTTAATGGTGTCCTTGTCACGATGATTTCTCTTTTATACATTTAAGAGATGGAGTAACACGTGAAATATATTGAATATGTAATTTTAAGCGATTACATTGCATGTCATGTTTATCATTGAATATTGTTGGTGATGAGAAATTCAACTTACTGAGTGACACTAATACCCGATAGCGTACAATGTCGGGTATTTGGATACCAAAAACGATTTTTACCTTAAGGCAAAACTATCTGGTTCTATGGACAAAATATGCGACTTTTAGCTTTACCTAAGACTAAATGGCATTCTCTCTGATAGATTCTTGCATACCAAACATTTCAATAGTGTCGATTATGATGAAGTTTTTCGTTTTATTTTTAGCATTTTCATACTTAACAAAACAATTTTAATGTTTTCTATTTGTCAAAAATGGTAAATCCTTACCTGTCGTATAATCAATATTACGATTAAAATATTCACATACCAAATACCATGGCATATCTTTATGGTACTACAACAAAAATTTCCTTTGAAATCGTAATCATTTCGAATTGTAGATTTCTTTCGTTTATGTTTTATTGAATTGTCGGCGGTGGTTACGTGCTTTTACGTTATTATTGATCCATTTTGGAACACATTCGATGATATTTTTGGTATTTATTTTGATAAAGATGAACATTTTTATCGCTAACTAATATATTTTTATTTGAGGTGGAATATGTTTATGAAGGGGAGCATTTATCAATAACAGTTGAATTATGGTTTACGATGAAATTTGTACTTTGCATAGTTGTCATCATTGTTTTGATAGAATTATCAATGATACTCGATGTACCTGGAAGAATGAGACCAAGTGATATGTAAAGACTTCGGAACGTTATTAATGTGACACACTGTCACAGTTTAAATGCACACATTATGGATTCTATTTAATGGATGGCATTAATGCATTTTATATGATAACCTGAATTCATTTTAGTTTTTTTTTTTTTGTTATTTTGTGAATGTACCCATATGTAGATGGCATACAATATGATAAAAATGTATCGTGAGTTGAGTGCATTCCACCGTCATATATCAATTAGATTTAACATTCATTTAGGTTATACATCAATGTTGTATATGTTCATCTATTGTCTTAGATAACACAATGTCTATTCACATGCAATCATGAAAAATCAATGAATTTTCCGTTATACAATCGAATAATATAAAAACCGAACAGGAAAGTAACTTCAATATTCGTCTGACAAAATTAGTTAAATGAATCGATTTTTATTATAATCCGTAAGTGGAAATCTTTATTAAACACCACTCCCAGTTTTTACCTGTCGACTGTGTACATTTTAATTCACCCAAATGATGGGTTGACTTCATGCGAAACAAATTATTTTTCGATTTCCGTCAATGAAATTGAAATTTTCTTGTTTGAAAAATCAATTGTTCGGTATTTGGTGGAGGAGGTTTGATGTTCTCTTTCAAGGTGGGTGAATAAATGAGACACGAGATCTTCTCATTCTATATTTCGTATTTGAATCGGATATTCAAACGATATTGGCTAAAAAGGAAAACTTAGACTACTTAAAATCATGTTTCACTGTCTTAGACTTTTCTTTTGATTCTATAAGTTTTTCAATTTCCCATCAATCGAAATGTACTTTTACACAGAGTTTTTTTTTTTTGGTGATTTTTCCTTCGATTTTTTTATGTATTTGAGAAGAAAATGAATCTGTCTAGTGCTGTAGAAATCAAATATGTCAATGATAAGTGGATAATCGAAAAATAAGTTTATATAAATTTCAACGTATTTGTCATGTTGTTTGTTCATAACACCATGAACCTTAGATTCGTTCTTTATATCATTTGGCAGAAACGAAAGTTTAGTGTTGATTTTACCATGATTTTCTTTACCAATTTTTATTTGCAATCTCAAGTTTCCTTATTTGTTGCGATTTTAATAAAAGCAAAATATAGAAGATATGAAATAAAAGTGATGTTTCTTGTTAAATTTTTAAGATAGAGACGTAGCAAAAAAAATATTATTGTAGACAAGATTAAGAATATCTCTTTTTGACTTTGTGTCCTTTTATGAGTTTTCATATTCTTTTTTTATGATTTCTATGTGTTTATGAAAATATTATGAATGTTATTTTGGCTGGGCCCAAAACATTTTCTTCAATTGCTTTTTCATAAAAAGAAGTCATTCACTCTAGTTGAAAAGTTTTTATTTTCATATGAATTCCATACATAAGATTTGAGAATCATCATTGTAGACATGAAAGTGTGAGTGATGAAAATATTCATACAATTGGAATTGTATATAAGGGATGATGATGATGATGATGACGATAAAGAAAACCATAATTTCGTGTGTCATCAACATGAAAATCTTTATCCTGTTGACATACCGAATGAATTTCTATAGTTTTTCCTTTTTTTATTTTTCACTTCTTATCTTATCAATTTGCCTAGAAGGTAGTTGAGCCTAGAGAAATAGTAGAACCGCAAAACAGAGAAAAGAAAATCTGATTCACTGTAATGTTTGGCAACATATTTGAATGAATGATTTTCTCTTCTGGTTCTCTGAATCTGTTTAGTCTGAGGGATAGCAATTGATAGAGAAATTGGTGGTTGAGAGTTGTACAACAAGGCCTGATGATGAAGTTGATAATAGTACAAAACGATTTCCCAAACTTTTTAATAATCGATAGATTTTCTTTAAGAATTTGTTCAGTTTTTCTTAGGAAAAACCGTTGTATGTGGGCGAATTTATTCGATGAATCGTAATCCACGTTTTGTAGTCAATGACCATTGATCTATGTTTTTATATTCATGAAAATGATTAAGAGCGAAAAGAGAGGAATCTCTCATCTTTTGATAACTGAACAATCAACGAAACAATATCGTCGCCATTCAAATGTTATGTCTGCATAGTTTCGGAATTTTTATTTCATTTTGCCATCATTTTGTGCTTTGCTTTTATAGAGTCGTTTAGTAAAACTTAAAATAAGAAAGAAAAAAATGAATTGAACAACAAAATAAATGGCACATAATCGATTATTATGTCCAAAGACAGTTTTATTGTTGGCCACCAAAAGAATGGAAATTCTTTAATGTCATTGATTTACAAAACGGTCAGTTTTCTTTAAACATCGCGTTTTGGTCCAATGTTAAGAACCTTATGAATGAGATGTACTAACAGACACAGAAGAAAAAAGAGATTGAGAAAGGTCACCAGTTAAATAGTATCATTAGCATCATGTGTGCTTCATTGACAAGATGAGATTGTACCAATCCAATTTCAATTCCATAGAATAATTGTATGTCTCTGAGTGCGCTAAGAAATTTTCTTTTTGTGATATTGGAGTCTTTTGAATGGCCATTGACTCCCATTCAAATGTCAATTCTCTGATTAACAGAATACAAGACAAGCAAAACAGAGTAATTTATTGGACTCTATCTGATTGACAAAATCAATTGTTGGATTTTTGAATTATTTTGTTTTTTGCTGTCATTTACGCCCATTTGATGATGACACTTTAATTCCATAACAAATAATTCTGTTCAATTACATACAGTTGATTGTTTTAATAAACAGAAAAATGTTAGAGATAAATTGATGAATATTTTGATTTGAATTAAAGGTGTTTCATTTAATACCTTAATTAACTGACTTTATTGGTTATGTTTTATGCTTCATTTGATTCCATAATTGAGATAACTTGACCAACTTTATAAATCCAATCATCAATTTCATTACAACGGTTGTTGATTGTTTTAAAAAATATAAAGAACATAAAAGCAACAAAATTAATCTTTCTGGTAAATTGGCAGATAAAGAAACAGACACGCGGGTGTACTCGGGGTACTTAAAATAATGAGGACACAGTGATTTCTTTATGTTTTTAGCTTGGAAAACAAGACCGTGAATTATACTTGATGAATAATTTGCTGTAATTCTTGGTATAAATATGAGTAGAGTATTAAATGGGGATATTAGTCAAGCCCAAGACCTAAATACCATGAACTTCAATTGCATTTGAACCATTTGAGTCATAATCGATGGGAATGTGTTTTGTAAAACCGCTCTGGCAATAAAAAGTTTAAAAAGATTCATGTCATCGGTCTTTTGGCAAAAGCCACAAGAAAAGATGAATTAAACGAACCAATACATTCGGTTGGCGATAAGAGGCACAACAACTACTCTAGAGAAACTGACGGTTGAGGTATTGATTTGTACATAAATAAAATCGGTAATCACATGAGCAATTTTATTTTATGCAAATTAAATCGGGGTAAAGTAACAGAAGAGAAACTCAAATGTCATTGACCACAGGGTGAATTGAGTCTTTACTTTTATAAATACACTAAACGATTTAAATAATCTTAAAATACTTTAAACTGTCGTTGAATACGTTTCAATATAAAAGTTGGATCACATTAACCAGATTGGATTCAATAAAATACAATTGATGGACGTAAGAGAAGAGTCTTATACGTAAAGAAATCCTCTTTACATTTATCGTATTCCTCGTCTACTGTGGTACTCATCTAGTTAAGTGATGTATCCATTCATTACAACTAAATTGATTAAAAGATGAACACAGAGTGTCATCTATAATGATTACTTATGTTTATGATTCTTTTTACTTGGATATACAATATATTGAGATGAATTTGTATTTCATTTGGTACTTAATGTCCAACGGACGTAATAAATATTTTTCAACGATTGGAATATAATTATTTAATTTTTTTTTTATCGTTTTTGTGAGGAAAAACAAGAAAATTAATCATATTTTTATGTTAACATCGCGATAGTCGTCGGTTTTCTTAACATTGTTATATGGAAAATTCTTTAAAAGTAACAATCTCTGGATGTAAATAAAATAGCAGACAAACGGTATATGATTGATGATACTAATAACATCATGTTGATCATAATTCATTTAAAATGAGACTTTTAACGCTGCAGTTTTGATACGAATAAGCAAATGGAGACTGGCTGCTCTCTAGTTATCAGTGAATCGAAATATGATGAAGACAACGAGTGACGGTTTTGTAAGATGCACTTGTGTACAGATTGTGATTAGTAAATGATGGAAAACAGTGATTTTTCTGGTTCAACTTTTCGCACAAAGCAAGAAAGAAATGAAATAATTTATCATTATAATTTTGTACGTTGAAGTAAAGACATTAGAAAACGTGGAATGTCAGTATCGTTTACCATCCCGTGGGCTATTTTTTTTATAATTCATTTCTAAGCGGAACAAGGAATAATGAAAGAGAACAGCAATTAGATGATTTATAGAAATCAATTTTAATTATCAAACTCCTCTGTAAGAAATATGTTAAAGTATACGTCGTTGAAGTTAATATGAAATTACTTTGAGAGGTTCACACTTAAATTTCATTATTAAGGAAAAAGAAAGATAGAAATAAGACGACAATGTCTTTTGTAATTCTACTTAGAAGTTTTGCTACATTGAAATGAAGTCATTATCAGTACTGAGACTCTTCTTTATGAGTGTCGAAGCAAGACACTTATCAAAGAACTTAACGGTGTACTTTGACGTCATTTATTGTTTCCAAAAAAAAAAAAATTTTGGGGGGACAAATTTAATTCCAATGACTAAGAGACGGTTGTGCTATCGTAATTAAAGTAATCAAACAGTAAATGCGATTAAATATAATTCAATAATTCTTGATGGTATTCCATTGTAACAAAATTTTAATAATTTAAGTGATTTATAATTCAAAATCAGCCAAAGAAGACGACTTTTATTGATTTTAATATAAAAAAAAAAAAATCTTTAACATAAATGAATATTTCATGGACTGAAACATTAAGAAAAGATATCGATGTTAATAAGAGATAACAAATGCAGAGGAGGAAACACTTTATATGCCAAATTGATATTTTTATTTAAAGACATGAATGAATGAAGTCAATTAATTTTTTTTTTATTTTGAATTTTTTTATAGCAATTATTCCGATCACAAAATCCTGGATTACCAACAAATACAGCTGGACAAGTGGCACCAAATGGCGGTCCAATGCCACAACATCTTCCATTATCATCCCACATAATGGCACAACAGAATGCATACGCAGCCCAACAAGGTGCACCGTATATGTTAAATCCGGGACAAGATTACATGAGTGTGCTTGGTATGCCACAATATTATGGTGTACCACAGTTTAATGTGTACGCAACAATACCACAACAAGGATCACAGCCACGTCGTCCACTTACACCATCTCAGCAGGCGCCAGAAAATCAACAATTTCAGGTAATAAATGATTCTTTATCTTGTTTTTATTCCACCATCTTTAACTACCGACAGTAGTAGTTAATTCATTTGTTATTTGATTACGTTTAAAATGAAACAAATTCATTAAATTCAATATGAATATTCTTGGTCCTCGTTCTTCACTTTGTGTATAAATTGTATTTTTGTAATCAATTTAATTTACTTTTCATGTAAAATATAAAGAAAAGAAACGAAATTGCATATTAAAAATAACAACTGAAAATTTAATTTTAATTACAAATAATTAATTCATTTGTATAGAGAGTTATAACACACTGTTATTGGGTGTGTGTGTGTTGATGTGTAAATACGTAGACCAATGAGATATTAACTTAAAATTGATTAGATTTTAATTGGGAATTCCGAGTATATAAAAAATCAAATTTTAATTGTGTCAATCTCATCAATATACAAGAGGTTCAGTGCATTAGTTGAGTAACTAGTAAATAGAAAGAGACCGATTTATCATTTAAATCTTCTGTAATTGATGAATTTTGTATGGAAAAAATGATCATTATGTGATATAACAGACACAAATCAAATTGTCGATTATTTATTTCTGTGTAAATAACTTGTCATTCGGTTATAAATTCTCTAAATTGATTGATGTGTGTGTTTCATTTTCTGTTTTAACCATAATCGGAAATCAATTAAATGCGACAAACTTAGATTGACTTCAATTTAAATTTATTTCATTTAACCACGTGAATTCTCAAAAGTTATAGTCATAAAAGTGATGTCTTACCAATTATAGTGATTTTTTAGTGCTTTTTCGATTCTTTTTTTAATTTTTATTAATAAATTTATGATTTATGTTATTCACAATTTATTAAATTAATGAATTTCGCATATTTTTGTAATTTAGTTTTTGTATCAATAATACAATATTATTTTTTTATCTATAAATAGTGTAAATAGTAATGTAGTGTGAAAAACAAAAATAACCATAAAAACAAATCTAATCTAAAACATGAAAAAAAATATCAAAATTCTGTGTATAAACAGGTGATACCGTTCTATGATCCACGTACAGCTGGTACACAGATGCGTTTGGTGAGTCCAGCTCCTCCAGTGCTGGTACCGCCTGGTGCACCAAGAGCACCACAAGCGCCAACATTATATCAGCCACAGCCACAGGCACAACAAAATTTATATTCACAACAGAATGGTACCAGTGTTGGTGGTAAGTCTTTTAATTTTTTTTTTCTCCTTAAATTAATTTCTTTATTTAATTCTGTTTATTAGTTTGTTTCTTTCATCTTAATTTGTATTTTCCCATTCTATATCCTTCAACCTCTTTACATTTTCTAATCATTAATGTTTCTTTTTCTATAAAAAAAAAAAGTACCAATTCGTTATCATTGTGTTTCGTTTTTTATGTTGTGTAATGTACAATGTGTACAGTATTAAATAGTTAAATATTGTAATGAGTTATGATGTGTATAAGCCTTTTCTCTTCCTTGTGTCACAATTGAGATAAAAAATCCACAAAACTGTTAATTGTAAAATGACCGGATTGCATAACCAACGGCGTATTGTATAAAATTTCTTGTACAAAATGAAAATAAATTGTCCATAGATAAACTTTCTTCCAAACAATGGGAAGTAATTCGTTGAATTACTCTTGTGATATACATGAATTGGAAGTCTCTGTACAGAAGAGTTTTTAAGCTAATTGATTATTTATTTCTTGCTATTTAATTAATCCCCATATTGTATCATATTATTAAAATATGATTATAATCAACAAGAGCTGAGGAGAGATATCAGTGAAATGTATAATTTAATTATCAATTATTATCTCTCTGCTGTACATCATATTTCCTATTGCGGAATAAACTAATAACAAATAGCTGATTAATTAAATGCACATAAAATCTAATTAAAATGAATAACCAATGAGATAAGAACTAGTTGTTGTGTGAATATCATTGTCAACTCTGATATGATAAAAGTTTTTTTTGTTTTGTTTTATAATTAAAATTAATTGCGAAATTATTATAAGCGAGGTCGTGTACTCTTTTTTGGTTGGTGAAAATCCAATTTTTCCTCTAAATTTTATTAGTTGAAATGTATCACATTTTGGTGTGTCCTGCGAAACCAACACATTGAGATTGGTAGTAGTCATGAATATCGTGTTGTTTCACATAAATTTTCAAAAGTAAATCCCCATCGTTTACATATTCAAACTGGGTTATCGTGTTCGGTTTTTTTTTTTTTTTATTTCATCTCTCAGTGTTACCTAAAACACACTGTTGATTATCAGTGGAACACACCTCACCCACATTGGTGAACCAAATGGAATTGAAACTTTACTGTGAAGACAGAACAAAAAAGTATCATTGGAGTTAGATGCGAAGTCTCCATTGGGATTATCTGGTCTCAATGGGATGAAAGTTAATACATAATTTTCCTATGGACCATCGTATACCAGCTGTGTGTTTCTTTTCACATTGGGGAAATTGGAAGTGCGAAATTTTCAATATTGTGTTACATGGAGTTCTCTCTGTGTGTTTTTTGGATGTATTAACAGTCAAATCGGATATCCTTTTCTTTTACATCTCTTTTGGGGTTGGTTTTAACCATAGCAATGACGCGATATTACCGCACAATTGAATATGTACAAGAATCAGAAGGTTTAACACCATATCATTTCTGTGAAAAGAAGATATAATTTGGTTATGCTGTTGTTTCACTGATCCACAATAGATATACGCAGTCTTATTACATAATTTTATTTTGATTAAATTTAACTTGTTGTAGGTACTCTGTTTGATGGAGGAGTATGAGATTAGGGAGAGTTTATTCGAAAACAGTGGAACTTTTTATTTACCAAGAGAAAAGTACTTAATTTCTGTCTGTTTCTTGTTGGTGTTGTAATTCATTATTTTGTCTGATTGTGTTTTATATTAATTTCAATTAGAACTTTTGCTGTTGTTATGAGAAGGTATTTCAAGGTTCTCATAGTTTTTTTTTTTTTGTACAAGTCATTGACAATGTGTTAATGGTTCACTTATAGAAATTCAATTTGATTGTGATGATAAATTGAAATATTGATCGAAGTTTTATAGCGAATCTTTCTTGAATAAATGAACTGAAATTGGTTTAGATTTAATTGATTTTCTGCGAAATTACGAATTAATGGCAATTTTCAATGAGTCATGATTGAAATAACCACCTTTTTCTTGTACATCTCAATAGTGGATAGATTTTAGTTATAGACTTTCCCCTTTTGATGTATTTAAATCTTTTCTGTTGGACGTGAATTGTTTTTTGTTTCAAATTGTGTTTGTTGTTGATTACATTTCACAATTTCTTTGTTTCCAATTCAAATTTATTTGATTTTGATGTATTATCTTGGGTTGTTTTTAAGAGTTATTGCCAATCTATTTATAGAATTATTGTTGCATTTCTATCGAAAATTTGTGTGAAAGAATTGTAGTTTTTCGTTGGGTTCACACAAATATCAATCCTAAATAAATAAAGCGATAAACTGATGAATCGGTTTTGTCTTTGGACGTGTGAACAAAGAAACTACGCAATTACTTTGTGACGCAATAAAAATCAAAGTGAAGTTCTAAACTAGGAATCGTTATCTCTTGTGTTGGATAAGAAGAACACCCAATAAGTTTAGTTCATTGGCATAAAATTGATGAAATTGAAACTATTTGGTATATTCCTTCTGGTCATTTTAATATCAGTTCTTGTTGTAATCAGACGTCTAAGCAAAATTCTCTCTTTTAAATTTGTTTTTGTATTTGAATTTTATTGTAATACTTTTTCTGTTTTGTTAATTTCAAATTTTATAATTTTTCTAAACTCTCTGTCTATTATCGATATATTGTTTAATGCAATAAAATCGAGAAAAAAAAAATTATCTAGAAAGAAAGAAATTCATTGTATTTTAGTGTGTTTATTCTGTTTTCAAATTAAAAACATTTTCTTTTTGTTTGTTTCTGTTCGAATTAAAGAAATTATTTTGATTAGCAAGCAAATTACAGACAAATAAGACAAATTATATGATTTATCAATAAAAGAAAAATTTATCTTATTTAATTATGTATTCAACATCGTCATACTTGTTATATCCATGGCATCGCTGGATGGATAAAGACTATTATGATCATCAGACTCAAAAGAGGGATACCTTTGACTTTGGCTATTGTACTTCAATTTGTTCCAATTCAACGTTTTTATTTTTCATATTTCATTATAACGATTTAGCATAAAATCAATCTAATTGTTATTTTTCTTTTCTCTTAATTTCATCCATAATTTTTAGGTTTGGCCGGTTTAAACAGTACATCATTGTCAGCTAGACGTGATTCATTTGATCGTAATTCATCGGCATTTAGTCCATCATTGGACTATTCAACGGTTGGTAGTAGTGTGAATCCAGCAGCAGCTGCATGTAAATGGACGGTTGGTAACAATTATGGTGGTTTAGGACCAGTGACTGGTACTAGTGCTAGCCCATTAGGTGGACCAATAACACCACCACCAACTGGTGGACTCAGCGCATTAGTACAAAATCGTGCTCCAGGCGCTCCAGTTGGTTTACAAGCCACAAATCAAATGTTTAGTTCAAATCATTCATTATTTTCAAAAATATCAAATGCAACCGTACGACCTCCAGTTAGTTCAACAGCTACAGCATTAACACAATCTGTTGGATTAGATAAAGTACCAGGACGATCACGTTTATTAGAAGATTTCCGTAATCAAAAGTATCCAAATTTGCAATTACGTGATTTGGCTGATCATATTGTTGAATTTTCACAAGATCAACATGGTTCACGGTTCATTCAACAAAAATTGGAACGTGCATCACCGGCTGAAAAGAATCTTGTATTTACTGAGATCTTAGGATCGGCATACAGTCTAATGACCGATGTATTTGGTAATTATGTTATACAAAAATTCTTTGAGCATGGTACCGCTGAACAAAAATCAGCACTTGCCCAACAAGTAAAGGGTAATGTGGTACCATTAGCATTACAAATGTATGGTTGTCGTGTTATACAAAAGGCATTAGAAAGCATTCCATCCGAACAACAACAAGAGATTGTACGTGAATTAGATGGTTACGTATTGAAATGTGTAAAAGATCAAAATGGTAATCATGTTGTTCAAAAATGTATTGAGCGTGTGAATCCATCAGCATTACAGTTTATAATAAATGCCTTCCAAAAGCAAGTGTTTCAATTGAGCACCCATCCATATGGATGTCGTGTAATTCAACGGATTTTGGAACACTGTACTCCGGAACAGACCACACCAATATTAGCTGAATTACATGAGCATACTGATACATTGATCAAGGATCAATATGGTAACTATGTAATTCAACATGTACTTGGTAAGTGTTGACTACACCTTTCGCTTTATTTAATTGGATGATTATAACATTTAATGTTTTTGTTTTTAGAACACGGAAAACCAGAAGATAAAACAAATTTGATAAATTGTGTCAAAGGGAATGTATTGGAATTATCACAGCATAAATTTGCATCAAATGTTGTCGAGAAGTGTGTATTGCATGCCAGTCGAGCTGATCGTAATCAATTGATTGAGGAGGTTTGCACCTTTGGCGATGCGTAAGTAGATGAATAATTTTTTCTATTATTACATTACTTAACAATTTGTTTATTTCAATTGTTAATAATTTTAGTGCATTAAATATAATGATGAAGGATCAATATGCTAATTATGTTGTCCAAAAGATGATCGATGTATCGGAACCGACGCAAAGAAAGAATTTAATGGCAAAAATCAAAACCCATATGAATACATTGAGAAAATATACATATGGCAAACATATAATTGCCAAAATTGATAAATTCTCAAATTGTAAGATAACAAATTAAATTTTGTTTAACGGAAAACCAGCAGTGAGCGAACAAAATTCAAATAATTTTGTTTATTCTTTGGTTTTGCGTAAGAAGAGGATACTATCGATATCTTCTTGTAACTACATTGATTAGTAATATGTGAATAATATAAAGGAGATCGTTGGTCAGTAATGATCTCAAAAATGGATGATGATTTTAATGGGAGAGGAAGTTAAAATATTCGATAATATTCGAAGCAAAGGAAAAATGCAAGAAAATGGAGAAAAAACTTTAAATGTATAAGAGGAAATAGGATGTAATTAATTCTAGTTTATTTGTCATGTGTGGGTGGCCGTTAGGTTGATGACCAAAACAATTGTGTTTGGGGGGTGTCTTATCATTATAATAATTATTTTTTTTTCGATGTGGGAGCCTAATTAAATTAATTAGACTGTTTTCTTTTGTATAATTGGGACTAAATAGTTGAATGTATAATACAAAATAATGCGATTTATAGAAGATAAAGTTGAAGAAATTAATCGGAATTACTCTTTGATGAATTAGAATGAATTATGTTTATAAAGAGAAATAACAAATTTTTTATATGAATTAGAAAGAATATGGAATTTTTTTTTTTTTTGTTTTTAAAAAGAAGGAAGTAATAGCAAAATTAGATGTAAATTGAAGTTAAAAATGAAGATAGAAACAAAAGTGAATATAAAGTGATGAATTTTAACAAATCCATTGAAAGGAGAGTATGTGAGATATTGGAGGAAGAATTATCTCAAAAGAAATATGAATTCGATAAAAGAAGAAATGAATACAAGACAATTGAAGAATCTTGACTATATTTTTGTTGAATAGAAATTTAAAATTAGTCTAGCTATGTGGACACTATACATATGCATATAATTAGCATAGAATGATGGAATTTTTTATTTATCTTCTTTGTATAGTGTAAAATGAAATTTATTTTTGCATTTAAAATAATGAACATAATTATCTCATATGTTGTAATCAATAATTCTTATAATTAATATTGTTCTTATTATAATTAATTAATTTTTTTCTTTTTTTTTTTTTTAAATTAAATATAAGGCTTACTGTCGTAGTTTATATTTTAAAAATCAAATATCTTAACAGTTTTTTGTTTTTGTTTTTGTGTTCTTCCTCAATAAAGAATAACAGAAAAGAGATAAACTGATACGAATATAATATAAAAATGGATACATTGTAATTTAATAATGAATGAAAATAGAAGCAAGAAAATAACAAAAAAATAATTCATATAAAACAATGAATATGAGTGAATTATATTGAGAGAAAGACAGTTAATTTCTAATTAATTTTTAGTAAATGATGACTCTTTTGATCTATTAATATGTAATGTATTTATATGCTAGCATCATAACCAATTGATTATAAATGAATATTTAAAAAAAAAAAAGAATTATTTTCAATGGTACATTAAGATGATTATATATAGAATTTAAATGAAGTTTATCCTCTTTTTTTATATACATATATATATAAATACAATTAGATGTGGCATTACATATTTAGATATAATAATCAATATAATTACAATATTTAAATTAAAAAATGATGATTAACTGTAGAGGTATATTCTTAAAGAATGTAAAAGTTGACTTACACTACTGATTAAAAATAGTTTTATCTCTCTCTCTTTGATTAAAAAACGATTACACGTACTAAATAATAGATGATTAATTTTCCTCAAGGAATTTTTACTCCCAGTAAATTTATAACAGAAAAATAAGAAAAGATCTTAATCCAAGCATGATAATAAGAACAAATTTTTTTTTTGTTTAATCAGTTACAAATAGTTGAACTCTCGTAATAAATTCTTTTTCAAGTGAATTATCAATCATTCATATAACATCAACTAACATTAATTATAAATCATTTAACATTTCTAATCATTAACAATTTCATCCCAGTAAATCATAAAAAATCATTTCATTATCATAAGAAAGGAAGACGTGAACGTATAAGGAAATGTTATATATTAAAATGAAAGAAAAAAAAGAGAGATCCTATTTGCACTGAATTATTTTTTTCATAATATTTTTGTTTGTTTGTGTTAATGTTAGTGTTTATATGTCAAATAAACAAAATCTAAGATTTAATTGCATTAACAAAGATGTAGAGATCTGTAAAATATAAAAGAAGATGACTAATAAGCCTCGATTTAAATGGGGAGTGAAATGATTAAGTGATGGATTTAAATCTAGAACAAAATGGGCATCTCATTACGTAGTTTAGTTTCTTTTTTTTTTTGTTCGTTTATTTTGCTTTCTATTAAATTACTCGTACTTGGATGAACAAATTTGAATTTGAATATTCAATCTCTCACATTTGAAAATTACTTGCTTTTATTCTCTTTTTATTTTTAAATGAAAAACATTTTATATTAATTTTCTTTAGATTTTAAATTCATGTGAGTTAGTAGCTTGAGAGAACAAAAAGACACAATAATAAGTCTTTTAAATGAAAAAAAAAAAATTACAAACATAAATAAAAACCTTAGATTAATATGTGTAATGGATAATAAATGAAACATACTTATGTATCTTTTTCTATTCAACCGTATCAAAGTCAAAATGAACAAAATAGTTATGATTAAAGAGAAAAATATATGAAGCATCGCCTCGAGGTGAATTAAAAAGAAAATTTAATTTATAATCTTCCTCTCTGTAATTAAATGTAAGTACATCGTGTCTAAAAAGCTCTCCAATTAGTTAAATACGGAGTATACATAGCAAAACCATTCATTCTAAGAATTGAGAGAAGAAGTTATTCAAAACGTGTATAAAGTTGTAATTTTTATTTTTCTATTTTCTATATTGAAATGTAACTAATTTGGACCAAAAATGTATGAATTCACGGTCACACTCATTTGAAAATTTTTTAATTGAATGTACACTAAACTGAAAATAATGAATAATTTCCATTTTGTTTGAAAATAAATTTTTTGTATAAAGTATTTGAAGTTAAACAACTTTGTACAGAATATCGATAATCGATTAGGAATCCAAAAATCCAATAGAAGGAATTTTAAATTATAAAAGCATAAAAGATGCAACTGTAAAATGAATGTATAAATTGAATTAATTTTTTGTTTGATTTTCAATTAACATAATTAAGAGAATATGTTCCACCTTAAAATACTAACAAATTGAATTAATATGGTTAAGTGAATTCTAATTTATTTTGAATTGAAATTGAATTGCCTATCAAACAGAAACACGGTGAAGAAAGAAAAATTATGAATGAATCTCATTAACTTTTAAAATATGGAACAAATGAACATACCATTTTGTTTCTGTACATAAATCGCATAAGGATTTTCTTTTTTAAATTGAAAAAAAGAATTTTATTTTTTATTAAGAATTAATCCCATTTGATACGACTAAAATCCAATTAAGTGATATATAAGAATTGAACTATATGAAAATTGGTAAATCATAATCAAATCATTTCTCAATTAAAAATCTAATAACATTAAATAAGTAACTAAATAAAAAGAAGAAGAGGCTTAACACAAGTTTAATGAATGAATAACATTTAAATCCAGATAAAATTGCATTTAAAATGAACAATATTAAACGCATCCGAATTGAACGTTTAATCAATTACCAATTTTCATTTACAATTAATTCATAATCAAATACACAACCGTTTAAAAAGTAATTAATGATGATGATACATTGAAATGAAATCCAATGTATTAATGTATTAATGAATTAAACAAATCTCTCTGTATATAGAATTACCCAAAATATGGATAAATTGTAAAAAGGAAACAATGAGAATCAAACAAATTTATTTCGTATGGAGATGTGTGTGCATAAAACATTATTAAAACAAAACGGTTTTAAGTCAAATGGTTTAACTATCAATATCACATAAATTAATAAATAAATCATTAATCATCATTCGTATTACGATTTAATAAGATAAATATCCATCATTTTATATATAAAAAAAAAATATTGTGCAAACATTTTGTAAAGAGATGAGCCAAATTTCTTTTAATTTTTCTGTTTAAAAAGAAAATTTGTAAAATTTCAAATTGTAAATGAGAAAATACTGAAAATATTGTAAATTTGTTTTTGTACAGAGTTTTCTTTGCTATGAGACCACTGCACTATTCTTTTGAAGAATTCAATGTTTAAAAACAAACAAGCGTTTTATAATTAACAGAAACATCAAATTTATGTTAAGTGACGCATTCAAAAACAATAGTTGCTGGGCCATACTAAGAATTTGATAAAATTAATATGTGATCATTTAAAAAAGAATTAACCACACAGGGGCCGTTTTTAATTGTAAAACATAAAAAAAAGAAATGATAAAATTTAATAAGAAAAATAACATTGTAAATTGATTTTAATGAAAACAAAACGAAAAAATTTGTTTAAGAAAAAAAAAAGAAGAAGAAAACGTTTAAATATAATTATAATACTAACCATGGATCATGACAAAAAAAGACCTTAAAATGAGAAACAATTAAGAGAATATGAATTATAAATAGTAAATTGTATAAAGGATAACTTGTGTGAAAAGGAATCATAATTTCTTTATTTTTTTGTATCAAATTATTCATCTCGATTTGAAGGATAGATAAGACGAAGAAACATAAACGATATCATTTAAGTTATTTATTCAATTGTTCAATATGTGAATATGTTTAAAAGAAACAAATCTCTGAATTCTCTATTAATTTTTCTCTATTAATCAATTTATTGTAAAACATAAAGACATTTTATTAATTAAATTTCTTGTAAATCTCTCTAATTCTCATATTTGTTACATAAGAAATTGATACGATATAGCAAACATAATGAATTTATTTTTCGCCTATTTGAAATTTAAGTGTATAAAATACAAAAAAAAACTGTGTAAAAAGTTGTAATAATTCATCTCGTTCTAATTCATAATTCCCAAAAAAAAAAAAGAAGAAAAAAAAACGAAATATAAGAAAATGTTTTTGTTTTGGTTATAAAACTTAACACATAAGAAATGCAAAGAAAAAAAAAATTAAGAAGAAAATTTTAATGAGCTTGATTAGATGAATAAGAAAGAAATTCATTTCCATTTTGGTTCAATTTAATTTCGTTTAATTCGCTTGTAAATTTATTACAATTATGAAGAATTGATTCATTAGAAATAACACTGCATTAAGTAATTTAGATAAAACGTTTCATTGAAATTTTTCGAGTTTAATGCACAGAAGATCACTCACAAAATGATGAATATTTAAAAGAATTTCTTAAGTAATTGATCAAATTATTACTTTTATGTTCATGGACAAGATCCGCGATGGTGAACTAATAAATGTTCCACCAAAATTGAAACCATTTTAAATGAAAAATAAATCGTAAATAATTAAGCGTGTGACATCGAGGCGATGCATTTAAAAGTAAAAACATGAAAAATATTTGTATAACATTTAAATGATAAATGGATAAATACTTTTTAAAATAATTAACTAATAATAAATAATTAGATTTGTAGTCCAATAGGACAAGAAAAATAAAAAAACAAAAATATACAATTGTGGATATATAGAAAGCATATAGAAATGCATTAAACCAGAAGCATAACACTTGTGTATTGTAAAACATTAAAAAAAACATTTTGAATATTCATAACTAATTGATAATAGAAGACAAGTAATTCATATATTTTGTACATTTCTAGTGATTAAATATATTGCATAAACAAATTATATTTAGGTGTGTGAAAATCGATTAAAATAAACCATTTGGTATATAAAGTGTGGTACTGTGGGTTAATGTGAACAACGTAAAGGAAAAGCCCCCCAAAACATTTAAAATCGTAAACAGATGAGAACATGAATTCATTAAGAATATTTAAATGTGTTTTATATTGTAATCGAAATAACGAAACTGTGTATGTGTGTGTATATCTCAATACGGAAATAAGGGATGATTGTATGACTTAACTTTCGTGTTTCGTCTCATTCATAAGCCACATTTACTATGACTAAATCGCATTACTTACTCTTGTATCACACATTTCATAATTAAATGTTTTACATAACAAATGAATGAAAACAAATCTCCATTGACAAAACACAATTGTTTGGATTTAATAAATGAATATTTGAAAAAAACATAAAGGGTAGGGGATCGTAATCGGAGTGTTTGAATTAAAATTAATAAAACTCACTAAATGGATTAATTATAATTGAATTAAATTGAGTGTAGATTTTAATTAAGACACAATGGATAACAATTGAATTGTGTGAAACGTTCTTATATAAATGTAATAATTATGATACATAAAAACCAATGTAATTTAAAAATGAATAATTGTAATACAAAAAAGAAAAAAAAAATGATTTTTACATATACACCATCTCATCCACTCTAATCTAATATCATTCTTACACTCAACTACACACATAAAACACCTCCGTAATTTATCTATGATTAATTGTATGAAATGTTAAATTTTTGACACATTAAATTTTATGTTTAGGTTATTAATTGTTTATAATTTTCTCTATTGTAAAACAACAATCAATATGAACTTAATGTTTTGTTTCTCTAATTCAATGAAATGGAGAAGAGAATTCAATTGATTCTTGTTATGTATTCAATTAGAAATTTTTTGATTTTAATTCAAATTGATATAAAACTCCTGTGTATCCTTGAGACCTCTGTATGTTTATATGAGTAACAAAAAAACAAAACAATAAGAAATTAATTAAATTCATGAAGCTATGTAGCTATGCAAGTGTATTATAAAACATAATTATTATATATAAATGACAAGAGATAAAACACATTAACATTTAAATATGTACTACTATTGTAATTAGAAATGTCGTTAATTGTGTCTCTTGTGTTCTTTTGCTTTGTCTTTTTGTTTATTACTTACTTACTTACTGTCAGTTAGTTTACTTTAATTATGTTATAATCTCAATGTGGAAATCAATATCCATTAGAATGAAACATACAGTTAATGGGATATGCTATTTATGAGAATTTTAATGAAAAGAAATGATTGTAAAGGAATCAGTAATTGAATTCCTCTAAAAATTTAAGTTGACACATGACTTATAATTGTATTTTTTGTTCTCTATATAACATATTAATTTCATTAATCGTATGGTATCCCAGCTAATAATGCCGGATAGAATTATGATGTTAGATTTAAGTGATTTATATTTTTCCTTTTTGAATTATGTTTATTATATATTTTTTTTTTTTTCAATTTCATTATAAACTTTTTTTTTTGTATTGTATAACGATTAGTGTTAGTTATTATAAAGCATAAAAGAAAACCCACACACATAATAATTAATGAAACATGTATTAAAAATGATTAAAGGAATCTTTAAATAAATGAAAATAATAAAAAGAATATGAAAACATAATTTATACATCTTATGATGATTCTATGTATAATGAGCATTGATAAAGCCGTGTATAATAATATGAAAAATAAAATTTCTGTAATACAATAAATTTAGCAGATTTTGTCTTTTCTACATTTTGGAATTTGAAATTCGTTTTTCAGGAAATTTCAATTGGAAAATTTGGTTTCAAGTTTGCCTCTTTCAGTTATGGTCGCCTGGTAGGAAAACCTGAAATTTTTTAAGTTTTCACAGGGAAAAATTTTTCGGCCGAAAATTTCCTCTTTTAGTTATGGTCGCCTGGTAGAATTGGGTCAAATTTTTTAAGTTTTCAATTTTTTTTCGAGTTTTCCTCCTATTTCCAGAAAATTATGTGCACCTGGTAGAAATCCTTCAATTTTCAAAGGAATTTCCAGCTTTTCTCAGTCTGAACAATTTCCCCTCCAAATCAAATTCAAACCTTACAAATGCTGGAATTGTACTAACACATTGAATTACCAATTAAAACAAACAGTTTTGTTCAATTTCTTTATTTATTGAATTTTCATTTTAATATAATTAATCCATGTACCCATATTGAACATGAATGTAAATATAATCAACATAATTTATCATCTATTTTTAATATGTTTCTATAAAATATAAAGGTAAAATTGTATTATAATGAATAATAATTGGTTTCTCTCTGGCTAAAACCAATATTCGATATTGCTAAATTATTTTAGAATTGGAGCTGAACGATCATTGGTTTTCGTTGTCCTCAACTTGACTGTGGCGAACTGGGCAGCTCTACAAATATACACCAGAGAATTTTCCAATTCTCAATCATTCATATTCATATCTCATCAAATTGTAAATATTTTCATGATGTGCCGACATTCACAATTGATAAAAATGCAACACATAAGTGCATTCGCCAACATTCGATAATACATTAAATTTAAAAGCAAATAATCATAATATTTTTTTTGTACATAACGGAATAAACGTTGCGCAATTACTCTAAAATTCGATTACAGTTAACATTAAAATCTCTAATGTACATAAATTGACATAAGAAACAATCATAATAAACGAACGAACAAAATAAAAAATGAATTAATAATAATAATAATAATAATTGAAATGACTAAATTGTGGTAATTCATGTAACATTGATTACATACCTAATTATCATATGCACATCTCTAATCAACTAATCAATCATAAAACATAACATTAAATGGCTCTTAATCGCATTGTATCAACTATTCATATACTTGACATTTAATTAATGAACTTAAACAATTCTAATACAAAATAATAAAAAAACAAAGAATTTACTAGCACCAAAATAGATAAAATTGAAATACAAACATTCTTGATTTTACGCAAAACTAATTCATATGATTTACATAAAGATAGTTTAACATAAAATATATCTTAATAGCACCACCATTTCATATCGGCCAATTCATTTCATCGTAATTAACAATCTATTGACATTCTATTACACACTAAAGACAGAAAATAATTATAATTAAAACATACGATAAACACTATACACTTTTACGAGCATAATTAAATGAATGATGTGAAATCATTAATAAACTTAAAACAAATAAAAGATGTCTGAACAAAAACTAATTAATAAAAATAATGGACCAGAGAGAACAATAGACTATTTAATTCAATTAAAATATTTGTTCATCATTTTTCCTATATGGAATGTTATGTTTTATCGTTTCATTGCAGCATATTAAATCCGTTTTTCTTTTATTATATGGCATTTAAAGTGTCCCTATTCTTTCATCCATCGTATACATTCACATACATTTCTCATTTACATTGCTCTCAAATACTCGTCATTTCTTTTTACAGAAAATCCTTTTAATTTCTCATCACTTTACCATCCTTTTCCCATAAATTGTACCATGGACCATACGAATTTGATAAATTATTTAAATTGTTACCATGCTTTTCCGTCCGTATCTCATCCTTATATAGATTATTTGATTTACTTGTAATCTCATCACCATTATTATTTGACGGTTTCGATAACTTCGTTCTTGGCAACAATGTATTTGCACGGATTTCATTGTTCTTTGGATCCTTACCATTGCTACGGAATGTACTCATCTCATTTGGTTTATTCGTTTTATTATTCGTTTTTCCATTATACTTTCCAACACCATTGCCACCGCCACCACCTTGTTTATGCTGATCCTTTACAACAATACAATCATATGGATCCGAACTCGATGAATTTTGTTCTGTATCAGTGCCACTGCTGCAGTATTGTTTTAAAATCTCATGCCGTTTTACTGTTTTTATCATCACCTCTTGGACACTGTCATCATCATAATAATTTGATACGGATTCCACATTCATAAATGATCCATCATCAAAATCATCTTCAATGTATGGCTCTGGCATTACATTTTTATTACGTTTATTCTTCTCCTCCGGTTGATAATAATTCTTATCATTATTCCTTTTAATTGAATTTATATTTCCATTGGTGTTTGCTGTATTATTACCATTCGTCATGTATCCTTGCTGTTGTTGGTGTCGTTTCATTGTTGTCTCTTTGTAATGTTGACCATTGCTCTTATTATGTACTTGTTGACTCTCTTCTGGTTCAATACCATAAATATTTTCATCATCCATTGAGTGATGTTTTTGTTTCCGTTGCTCCTCATGATGTTGCATCACACGATTATCAATATCCGCTTTTGTGATCCGATATTTAGTCAAATCATCGATTACAGGCCGTGACATATCATCCATGTTATTCTTTAGAGTTTCTGAACTGCTAATTGAATCGTTACCATTACTATAAGTCTTTTTTACATTCAATTTCTTCTCATACGATTTTTCATTTGCATCTGAATACTTTGAATTTGATTCATCAATACTTAAATCAGAAGAAATCTTCTTATTACTACGATTCTTATAAGCCGTTCCATTCTCCTTAATATTCTTCTTATTCCGACGTAATGTCATTTCACGAAAACTTTCCTCATCCTGACGTTCTGTTTCCGTCAATACCAAATCACGATGCCGCCACATTGCCATTCCTTCCAGAATCTCATCATTCTTGCCAAATTTCCAAAAACTTTTAGTTCGTTTCACCATAACACCGTTTGCTGGCATTTCATTCATTCGTCGATCAATTGAACGATATTTATCATCCATTAAATCACCATAACTAGCTGATTGTCGCATTGTCATCATATCCATTGGTGTACCATTTAATTTACTCGCTGATTTATAATGTTTCTGTGATTGTAATGTATCCGTTCGTCCATTATGCTGAGGATACGATTGTCGTTTAGTTTCCATATATTTATCGTGTCTTTATATCAGGATGATGTGATTTAATTTAATGTGCAAGAATCAGGTCCAATTATATAAATGAGGTGAAAAACATAATGATATCATTGATTTAACAAATAATAAAATATTCAACTTAATACAAATAGCAAATTATAAATAACTCAACTCAATTAAGCCTAAATGAAGGTAATGTTATGAAGATTTATGTTACAATAGACTTCTAGTTATCTTTTTCGCAATCTGTTGCTTTGAAACATTCTCCCGCCCAGACAACAAATGAATAATAATTAACAAAAAACAATACTAATTAACTAATAAACAAAAAAAAAATAATAGAATTCGTCTAAATGTTAAGCATAAAACAGTGGACTATTCACATAAAAACAGCAATCAAACTATACATCAGAAGAAGGAGATGTCTGGTATCTTTTGTTTAAAAAAATAATTTTGACTTTTTAAATTAAAAATCCAACCACACAGTTTGGTTAAAAGCAGAAGATGGGAAGCACTTTTGTCTATATTTTTGGTATTTTATACTAATACTTATAGTATGTTTTGTACCTTATTGGCACTCGTGTCACCGTCTCATCATCAGAATAATCCACTTCTGGTTGTGGCGGTGGCTCATTCGCAAATCCACTATCATTGCTGCTATGTAATGAAATGTTTGTTAAGCCATCACGACTTGATTTTGGTTTATTTGTATTAACTGAAGTCGACTAAAATATAAATAATAAATCGTTAAATAATAAAATTAATCAAACAAAATAACAAAATTATAATTATACGCAAAACACAGAATTATTAATTCACAAAAATTAATACAAAACAATTAACTATGTCAAGCAATAAATTAAAAACAGAAATAATTAAAATAACAAAAAAATTAATATTTTAATTTACCTGTCCGTTGTAATTACTATTCGTTGATTTACGTTTATCAGCTACCGGTACATTATTAATCGATGAAAAACTCTGTGATTGTGCTATAGAGTTTCTATGACTTTCATAAGCCGGTACAACGGGTGTGGGCACTGGTGCCGGTAATGTTGGCGGTGGACCTGGTTTTGGGCCACCATTACCATTACCGCCAGATACACCACGGAATTGTTTTGAATTTCTATACATAATGGTGTCACCAAACATACGAGTCGGTGATTCCTTATCATGTCCATTATTCATTTTCATCGTTGTCTGTTGCTTACCATCCATACCATTTACTTCAGACACTGTGTCCGCTATTGAATGTTGATCCATACGTGAGTTCTTACCATCCCAATTGTTACTAAAAATACACCGAAAAAAAAGGTCACAATAACAAATTCGCAAATCATTCAATTTCATTTATTATACCTGTGATGTGGCTCATTTTCATCTGATTCAATATAAGCAACTGGGAACCAACCAAAATGATGAGTACGCAAATTTTCACCAAATTGCCAACCCTTTGCTCTCTCACCCACCAATGCAATACGATCACCCTCAAAGAAACTCAATTGATTTTCACCAGATGATAAATACGCATATAAAGCACGAACAATTGGACGTTTTTCCCATTTTGTTGGAGCTAAAACGTATAAGTGTTTTATACATCACAGATTTTCTTAAATCTTAATCTTAAAATTTAATGGCTTACGTTCCACCGATGATGTTAAATTAAATTCAGATTTAGCACGTGGCATATTCATAGCGCTATTACCAACCTCAGCTAATGAACGCATGTCTAGACATGAGGCATCAATGCTACGTGTTTTTCTTAATGCTGATGCAATTGATGTTCGATCTGATTCATCGTCTTTCATATTTTCCTAAAAAGTAAAGAAAATCACAAATTGAATTACACCACCACGAAAAATCTTCTTTCATATGCCAATTACAATCATATTCTTTGTATAAATATTATCAACATTTGGTGGTAAAAATTCACGTGATGCAGCTATTTCATTCCATGTATCTAATTGATTTTCAATTGCTGATTTACCAGCCAAATGATAAGCCATCCAATGTTTTGCCAATGAACACTGACGCTCCAATACAAAACCATAACGTCGACGTTCTTGTGTTAATGCCTACAAAATATTTATTAAGAAAATTCATTAAATTCAATCCAATTTAAAGTATCATAAACACTTAATGAATTCATTATAATTACCATTCTTAAACTTTGTTCACAAAATGCATCTAATTTATTTTTTTCTTCTTCCAATGCTTGAATACTCTGTGTATTTGATATAAAATAAATTAATTCAACAATGAGTTAATTACAAAATGTCTCAACAGTTAACTGAATTGAATATGTGTGTAACATATTCAATTAATTATGCTAAAGCACTCACTTTCATTTCTTTTTCAGCATTTTGGGCGGTATTTTTCTTTTTTCGTTGTTTTTTCATCGTTGCCATCGCTTTACTATAACTATCTGTATGTAATTTATGCTGTTGCAAAAATCTCTTCTGTTCATACTGTAAGAAAATCAATAAATTATTTATCAATTATTAGTTACGATAAATATTGTAATTCATTTTTAATTCAACGAGGCATAAATTTAAATATGAATTTTCATAAAGAGATATACAACGCACCTGTATTACTTTTGTATCCTTTTCCAAGTTTGTTTCGAGTGGTACCAATAAATCAACATAAAATGCTTTCAACTGTACAGAGAATACAAGAAAAAAATAATAATTCAATAAATTTTAATTAAACTCCACTCAGATGGAAATTAAATTCAATTTGAATTCATTTCTCTTCATTGCATCGAAATTACTGTATTTCTCTTATATGTAATTACTTACAATATTCATATGCTGTTCATGAATCTCTTTGTACACGTCCACAATATTCAACAGAGCATTGCCTATATTCAAATCAGAAACAGCAAAAAAAAGGGAGAAAATCTTTATTAATTATTATCAGTTGGTTGTTTATAAGAAAATTTCATTTCAATGTTCAATCTTTAGTGTTCCATTTGATCAGATTTAAACTCTCTCATCTAATCCACTTTAAATGCATTTCAATGTGGCATTAATTTATTAACAAACTGTAAATTATAATTCAATGAATGTATCAATTTCATATGATTATGATAATTAAAATGTTCAATAATAAAACCAGATCGCTTTAAATGAATACAAAACTGATAAATTCAATAAAAGATTATAGAAAAAATCGTCATTATTAAACCAACGATTCATTAAATATTTATCATTCTTATAAGACATCAAAGAATCAAAAATAACAAAAATATTCACATAACTCCATTACATTATTTTCATATTTCTTATATTTATCAGTGATATTGGACACAACCAGACAAATGTGATCACTTTGATTGGAATTTCAAATTAATCACACAATTTCAAAACAAGAAAAGTTTCATGTTATACAACCTAAAGGTCTCCCAAAGACATCTAAAAAGTTCTTCAATATGAACTCAATTTTCAAACTATTTACCATAAAATCGAATTGGAACATTTCACATTTAAATATTCTATTTAACACAGCGGGCACACAGATAAAAACTCTTAATAAATAAGAAAATAATAAAACCGCCAGCGACACAAAACAAACCATTCAGAATATCTATGATATTAACTTGATACATTTTGATTCATTCTTGAGTTTTCTACCTTTCCGACGACAACCCAACCACCACATAACTTCATCAGGTATTGTATCGTTTAATAAAAACATCACAATGTCTAACCAGTTTTTTAAAAATAACACACGAGAGAAAACATGTGCCGAATACGAATATTCTGTTTGTACTCAATTATCAACAAAATATTATTGAAAATAAAAAAAAAAAAACAAATGAAAATCCGCATATTAACAAATTCAAGAGACAAAACCACTCAAGAACTTCATCGTCAATTAACAATATTGTCCTTGTATACTGTTCATTTTGAAACAATCCATACCATGAGATTTGTTCAAATAAAATTCCAATTCTTAACTACGATTGAAACTGAAAACTTTTACCATACAAAACCACCAAAAACCAAGAACTTTTATTAAAAACGATACCCAAAATCTCATAGTTTCTCTCTCAATAATTTTTTCATTAACTTTGACTTTCGTTCATATATTAACTTCACCTATTTGGTATCAATTGTTTTCAAACTTTTCACCGTTTGCGGTATAACAGAAAAGCCACACAATTACATGATTTCATTTCGATAATTCATAAACTAAAAGTCAATTTACTATAACAAAAAATAAACTAAAACGTTCAATATACAACCAATTCAAAAATCAATTAAACTTTTAAAGTTCCCATTCGATTTCCTACTTGTAAAAACATTCAATTTTCTTCAAATTTAAAAGAAAAGAAACCGAAAAAATGTAACTCTATCAAATCAGAACTGTCGATTACCAGCTTGATTGGCTTCCAAACATTGTCTACATCATTCATGTACAATCAATGTTGCAAAAAATTTTCTCTATTACAGATTGCACATTAATTGTTCCACTTTTATTATAATGAACTTAACATTAAATTCATTGAATTATGTTACGCATGAATATCAGTTATTTACGAGTCTTATTCCCACCTCAATTTCATTATAATTTAATTCAATATCATTAATTGATTTCTTTATGGCTACCCATGTGCTTCTTAATTAAAATGTTAATTTATCTTTTCATTTTCTACTTAATCCATTACTTATCAACCGTATTACAATGATCAAAATTGTTAGACATTATTGCCAATATTAATTAATCCCAATCGATATAAATATTTTTTTATTTACAATTTTACGAATAAAACTGTAATTTATAAAATAAAATTCCATTTCGCATATGTTTTTCATAACAAAACATAAAAAAAAAAACAAATTCATAACAATTTTACACGTTTTTCATGCAATAAAAATGTTTAAATGCAAAACAGAATAACATACACAATAATTTAACTGAAAATAAAAGCACACGAGATTTCAGTTATAGTATATTACTTATACTGGACATGGTGACGCTAGGTTCATTGAGTGGAGGTTGACTTCAACGAGCTTCAGCGAGTTGAGTTAAACCACGAAATGNACGTTTTTCATGCAATAAAAATGTTTAAATGCAAAACAGAATAACATACACAATAATTTAACTGAAAATAAAAGCACACGAGATTTCAGTTATAGTATATTACTTATACTGGACATGG